>CM052541.1:142970229-143109360 GCA_028533065.1 Trachops cirrhosus
AGGAACAAATATAGAGGACACACGGACAAAACTACGGGGCTTGGAAATGGAAGGGAGGTGGGGAGGGATGGGTGGGTGGGCTGGAATGGGATTAAAAGATAGAAACTGTACTGAATAATCTAAAATAAAAATAAAAAAAAAAGATGTTTCTCTTCTCTTATAGCTGATATCCAAACAAAGAATAATATAATTAATGGTAAATATAACTGCTACCATTGTGTGGTTGAAAGCAGAAAATGGGAGTGTATTACCTAGTGCAGGGGGTATAGGAATTTTTTCCAGAGGAAATGGCATTTAAATTGAGAACTAAGATGAATATGACTTAACGTGACAAAGAAGTTGTTGGGATAGGAGGAATATCTGTTTTAGTCAGGGACACACTAGCACAAAGAACCAGAAGATTGTGTGGCATTGGGGAACCAAAATTCTTGTTAATATGGCCAAAGTATAGGCTGCAAAGGGAAGGATAGTTTGAAAAATTGAGGAAGAAGGAATGTCAAGAAAGACATGAAGAACACCAAGAGAGCGTGCATATAGGGGAATCTAGCATAAAGGAAAATGTGGGAAGTGCTTCTCAGGAAACAGTAAAATAATATGACTGCATGTCTTTTGAATCAGTAACAAAGATGTTGTTAATGAGAAAAGTTCCCAAATAGGTTTGGGAAAGAAGCCATAATGTAGTGGATGATGAGTCAGTAAATGTTGAGGAAGTGAAGGCACTGAATGGAGGCCTATAGAAGTCCATCTAACCCATTTATTACTGACTTACTAAGACAATTAGGATGGCTTTTAGGGTTAGAGGTTCCCAGACATTTGAGCATTGGTAGTACTACAGTGGAAACAGTGGAAAACAGAAAACGATGGAATTATACTTTTAAGACACTGAAAGAAAATTGTGAACAGTGTAGAATTTTATTTAAAAAAAAGGGAGAGAAATATCCTCAGGAGTGAAGGTAAAAATGAAGTTATTTTCAATCAGCTAAAACTAAAAGCCTTCTTCATCAGCAGACTCGTACTACAAGAAATACCAAAGTATGTCCTTAAGGCAAAAAGAAAATGATCTTAGATAAAAAATTTATAAAGGTATCTGAAGCACAAGATGAGACTATCTTTCTCCAGAGATGATTTACCTTTGCTTTTTTCAGGCAGTCAAAGAAATTAGCAATCTGGGGACACCTTAACTTAAGCTCAAGGATCGAGATGATTTAAAGTTGGGCATTGGTCCCTGAGACAACTACTTTTAGCTCACCCCGACTCCCAAAAGAAGAGATGCTCATCTCCTTGGACTTTGAACCAAATGTTTAGGAACTACAGATGTCCCTAGGAGAAAAGTATCCTCAATTGCCAAAGTTACCTGCCCAGGATTCAGCTTCTCCAGATTTGGCCTTCATTTCCTTGTTAGCTTTCTAATACATTCAAATGTATGGATATTTATACAGTTTTTCTAGAGTCTTTAGAAAAAATGTTAGAAAGAATTATTTAATCCACTATTACCAGAAATAGATGTCTGAAGTTTATGCTATGGCAATAATTAAATAGCCAAACTTTAAAGATGCAAATTGTTTTAACACAGTCATGTGAAAGAACTAAGACCATCACACTGAAGTTGTCCTTGGATGTTCTACTTTTGTCACAGCTACAACAATATACAGCCTGAGTAATGGGGAGCCATTACTTTCAAGGGTGGAGAAAAACTCAGTCTTGCCTGATGGTCAGAATTTCTTTCCACTAGAGTCTCAACTTCTATGGAAGGTATGGTTAAGAAAACAGAAAAATGAACACATATTGAGAAGAGGATACACATTCACAACCATAGAATATCAACATTTTTATCAGTTGATGGAAACATTGCTACTTACTTTGTATTAAAATGTAAATATTTAGTTACTGAAACACAAAGAGTAAAAAAAGTGGCCCATAATCTTAACACTCATATATAATCACTATGTACCCTTTGTTAAATATTGTTTCTGATATTGTTCTATGCCTGCATTATATACTTTGTTCATATTATATCTATGTAACATGATTAAAGGTTTTAAATGAAAATGTAACCACCCTGGCTGGTATGGCTCAATGAATTGAGCACCACAGGTGAACTGAGAGGTCACTGATTTGATTCCCACTCTGTGCACGTGCCTGGGTTGTGGGTCAGGTCCCCAGTTGGGAGCCTGCAAGTAGCAGCCGATCTATATTTCTCTCCCTCTCTTTCTGCCCCCCTTCCCCTCTCTCTGAAAGTAAATAAATAAAATCTTTAAGAAAAAACAAACAACAACAACAACCCTATAAACCCTGCCCTGCCTGGTGTAACTCAGTGGATTGAGTGCTGGCCTGCAAACCAAAGGGTTGCTGGTTCGTTTCCCAGTCAGGGTACATGCCTGGGTTGCAGGCCAGGTCCCTGGTGGGGTGTATGTGATAGGCAACCACATATAGATGTTTTTCTCCCTCTCTTCCTCCCGCTTTGTCTAAAAATAAATAAATAAAATCTTAAGCATAAATGTAACCATGCTGAAACACTCTTCCATGCCTATTTTTTCTTTAATATATCTTTTTTTGCTTTAGTTAATTTAGGTCTAATTCATCTCTTTTAGCAATTGTTTCATATTCCTTATTTGAATAATTATGTATTGATGGTCTTCAAGTAGTTTCTATTTTACTATTTTGTGAACACTGTTTGGATGTCTAGTGGACTCTCCTGATATGGTAAGGGGACTTCAATGGGGAGTTCACCAGAGAAGACAGCCCACTAGGCCAGATCCATCAATACAGTGATCCCTCATCTACCCTTGTGGGAGTTACACTCCAGAGACCCCTGCAATATGTGATAGGTGAAAATCCGCAAAGTAGCGGTGTTATATTTATTTTATTATTTATATATATTTTAAGGCTTTATAAACCCTTCCCACACTCCTATAAACCTTTCCCACATGCTTATAAACACTTCATATGCTCTTAAACACTTTCTACCCTCTTAAACCTACATAATTTTAACATATAAAATTCTATATGGGTACTCGCCAGTGAAGTTTACAGTTGTCCCTCGCTATATCGTGGTTCACTTATTGCAGCTTCACTGTATCACGAAGTTTTTGAAACCCGCGATACAGTGAAGCTGAAATAAGTGAACCGCAATATAGCGAGGGACAACTGTATACAGTTCAAAGATCCAATGATACATTTTTTATTCTGAAATCTTGGTACACTCTCTGGTCCACAGAAGCCTGGGGTGAAAACCTGAGGCTTGCTGTCCTGTGGCCTATAGTGGGATTCCCAAAGCCCTTGGATTTATTCATCATCAGCATACTCTCTTCTCCATTTCCTGCTTGTGGGAACTCAGGACTGTCCAAAACATTTCAAAGCTTCATTTGCCAGTAGAAAGGGAGGAAAGAGGGCAATAATGGTGGTCAATGTGTTAGAGGAATTCACAGTTCCACCTAGCCTTCCTCCTCCTTCTTTTTAGATTTATTGAGATGGTCTAAAGTTAGCTGAGACGTTACAAACCCTTCTCCTCTTTTTACTCACCCAACTGCATTTGTTGGAGAACACCATGGTGAAATACAAACTTCACATAGTACACACCATCCACCAGATGTAGTAAAAAATAAGCAGTAGCCAGCCCTCCTGGGAGATGGACTGAGTCTAACAGCTGTCTCTGCTGTATATCCTCCTGTACAGAACTGAAGGTCTTGAGTCATGTTGGGGAAATCTAACCATGTGGTTTATAGCCTGAGCTCTTCTCCTTTGGTAATGTCGAATAATAGGCTAATTAGCTTTTCCTTTGATGTAGGTTGTTCTATCTGACAACATCCAGAAAAAAAATTTAATGTTTCTTGACAATTGATGGCTTCTGCATTTTAGCAATGCTATTTTTCTTAATTACTTTTCTATTTTTTCATCAGGTCAGTGGGATTTTATAGGGAATATGTAGATTCAAATTATTATTGAAACAGGACATTGCTCCTCTAATGTTCAATGAGGAAAAAGATGAGAATATCTAATGTCCTTTATATACATGGACTGGCTTGGTGGGATGCTGCCAGTGGAGGCTATGACATTTTGGTCTTGATAAAGGAATTCCAGGCTACTGGATTAATGTGAGGAATGGGATACTAGGCAGAGAGGCAAATGTGCATAAATAAAAGGTGATAGTATATTGGAGACATACTTTCTTGACTTCAGTTTTGTATAGAACAGGTCTAGTAGTTGAGTTATCCTGTGGATAGAATGGTGATGATCTTTTGCTCTTTTAGATACTGCCAACTTATTGATGGATTCAAAAGAATCACTTCTTATCTGTCATCCAGGATTATGCAACTCAGGTTACAATTAATTTTTTAAGAGCTGACTTTCTGAATTTGTTACCTCATAAGTTCCTCACCTATTTTTGAACAGAATTTCAGTTGCTAATGGCTGGCAGCTATTCCTGAGACAAGAAGGCAGTTGTGATGGCAGCCAAATGAATTTGTCTTGCATGACCTCTCCAGCTGAGTGCTGCACGGTGCCAGCTCATCACAGTTTGATGTCATGTTGAGTTTCTTCACATAAGCATTCTAATTCCTCTATGTGATCTTATGAAAATTCTTCATAAGTCATTAATTATGTGGACATTGGTATATGTAATACCTTTTTTTCCCACATCCAAACATACCTTGGGTAAACAGATTAAAATTATCTGGGATAATTAATTAAAAGTTGTTCTTGATGCCAAGGTCAGTAATTTTTCTAGCTTAGTAGAAACTGTGGTGCCCTGCCTAGATCCTCTTTGCTGGGTCATTGCACCTGCCCATCAGCTTCTGTAGTGTTGGCCACAGATGTATCACAGCTCCCACAACACTTCCACCACCCAGTCCCACATGTCCCCACCTTTTGCACCCTGAAAAATGCCCATGGCTGATGGGAGCAGTCTAGCCAGGGAATCTGTGACACTCCTTCTCCCACTTCAGGGATGGCATGTACCTTATCTCTGTCTGATACAAGTACAGAAGTTATAACTTCCTTACCTCAAGAGGGAACTACACTGGGGTGACACTTATCTTCTAGACTTCCTGGATCCTCATGGATCAGGCCAAGGCTAGACTTTACCTGAGACTACATTTTTTTCCCCAAATATTTTATTTATTTTCTGAGAAAGGGAGAGAGGAAGAGCAGGAGAGAAACATCAATGTGTGGTTGCCTCTCATGCACCCCCAACTGGGGACCTGGTCCACAACCCAGGCACATGCCCTGACTGGGAATCGAACTGGTGGCCTTTTGGTTCGCAGGCTGGTGCTCAGTCCACTGAGCTATACAAGCCAGAGCTGAGACTGCATTTTTGATCAGTTATTTCTCCTTCCTACTCTACTTCATTCCCATCCTTCCTTATAGGTATTCTTGATGAGATCTTTTTAAACAAGGCATCCGAAACCCTGGATTGGGTTCTATTTCTACAATAGGTGTCCTACTATGTCCTAATATGGTACAAAAGTGGTTTTAGGAAGTAGACCCCAAGAATGGGATTCTAGAGCTAGAAACTGAAGGCCTGGTTTGCAACAAATACCTCGTCACTGGTGGTAGACAGAGTTTGTGTGGCTCTGGCTTGCAGCCATAGTGCAATTGCTAAGGCTGCCACTGAGGTCAACTGGAAGAGGATATGTGTGGAAGGAGATGCACTGGCTTGTGCAATATTGCTGGCATTTGAGAGGTTCAAGAGAAATATAAATTATAAAGATTGTGGAATTGAAAGGCTATTTCTGAATGCCACTATTGCTTTGAAGAGATGAAAAAGCAGGCCCAAGGCAATCAACCACTAATTTAAAGCCAAGTATGAGAGTCAGAGGGCTCTTTGGCAGCTGTTAAAGAGACCTTCAGCTCCTGCACCTGGAGGGCAGATAGAACTGAAGATCAGGTGTAAGACTTAATTATAAAAGTCACAGAACTCAAGAGAAAGCTTAATACTTGGCTTGGGAAAGTCGTGTGTGCAAAGGCTAGAGCTCTGAAAGGTAAAGAAAGTGACACTACAACTCAGGATAGGGTTATCTGGGTATATATACATGCAGACTTTGGACTTCCTTATTTCCCTGAAACTTCCAGAATTATGTAAGATATCCAGTCCCCCTTGTTAAAAAAGGCTCCCCCTACTTGATCAAAGAATATGTAGAAGCTTCCAATGAGGCAGATGCCTTACTGAATAATGCAAACCCTCCCAAATCTTCCCCTTTCTTGTCCATATAAACAACTAAGATTACATCTCAGCATAACCCAGCTGCTAAAGTATTAAACCTGCTGGTGTGTGTGTGTGTGTGTCTGTGAGAATTTATGCTAAGAGAGCTGTAGTAATGACTCACAAGTAGAATCAAAACTATGAAAGTATTCTTGAGAGTGGGTGCTGAAGGTGTTGGATCAGGGTGGTAGGGTGGAATATAAAGTTGAATAAGGGATAATAGTAGATCAATATGGAGGCACCCTCCTATGATTCACAACTCATCCTGAAAATTGTTCATCCTGCTTGGAAGCTTGAAAATCAATGGCTTTTTAATGTGATAGAGATGCCAGACTGCTGTGGCCAATTGGTAGAAGAACTCAAAGGCTCAGAAAAGTGAACATTCTAGAAAGGGATTGCCATGTATATCTTGAAAACCCATTTCCTTATTCTGTTTTCTGGAAGACCCTAGAATATAGTCCATTTATGATGGGGGCACCAGTATAGTTTAGAAGTTTTTAGTGGCTGTATGTCATAGGCAGAGGTTGTAAGAAAAATATTGTAATAGAATCAGGCTCCATAGTTAGTTATAGTTAGATGATAGCACTATAGCATATATCGAATATATAGAGTATCTCAAATCAAATGAGATTGAGCAGATATACAAAAGGCTGAGACCAGCTATCACAATGGAAAGTTATGGTCCTTTGCCAACTTTCCAGACCTGCATAGTTATTAGACCCAGAATTCATTAACTTAAGAAGAAGTCAGGTTCCTTTCCATATGGAAGACCCTGTTAAATCATGACAATTGCATGTAATGTTTCTCTTCTATGTTCCTGAAGGGAACATACAGCCATTTACTTGAGCAACTATATACAGAGGAAAGGGGAATATCCAGATCTACTGAGGTCTTTGGGTACACTGTCCAAACTGATGCTGATCCTCAAGGAACCAGAGCTCTATCAGCCAGTAAAAGGGTATATGAGAACAATTAAGAGTGGATTCCTGGCTTACATCTGTCTCATAGTGAATCCATGAGCTTCACAAATTCACTTCTTAGCCAATTTTTTGGTATGGGAATATATAATCAAAATGGACATACTTGGCAGTTAGCAAAACTCTCTTATGGCTTCTTAACTGGTTCAATAAGAGTGACTTCAGGGAGAGTGGAAGCCCTGAAACTGCCCCACTAATTCCTCCTCAGCCAAGATAATAAATAAAGGACAATATTGTACCATAGGGGAATGGAAAATATTAGTGCTATCCTCAAAGCCTTAAAGGTTGTAAGGATTGTGGAACAATTATATATTCATTTAATTCATCAGTCTAACCCATGCAGAAAGCAGATGCATCATGAAAGTTATTAATGGATTAACCACAAACTTAACCAAATGGCAGTCACAATTGTGACAGCTGTGTCAGATATGGTAGTTTTAAGTTGAGCAGGTTAACATAGCTTTAGATATGTGGGATGCAGTTATTGATATTTGGAATACATTGTTTTCCATATGTATAGAAAAGAGGATGAGAAGCAGTTAACATTCACATGGGACAGAAAACAATATACATGTAAAATCTTTTCCTGGAGTTATGTTAATTCTCTTGTCTCATAACATGTTTCAATAGGGCATGAACATCCTGCAGAACATCATATTGGTTCAATATATGTTGAACAAAAAGTGGCAAAATTACAGGTTCCATGGTAAAACATGTATTCTCCAGAGGGTAGAAGCTAAATCTCAGAAATATTTAGGGACCTTCATTAATGGTGTGAGTGTGGGGAGTATTGGCATAGGATATGCAAGCATGTCTTCTCCAAAGTAACACAGGGTGGAAGATAAACTAAAATATTCAGAAGCTGCCTCAGTGGTACAGTTTACTTTAGGGGAGTGGTGCAATGCTCTATGCTAGGACATCCATCCAAAGTAAAAGACAAACTATTGCACTTTGTACCTTCTTTTTAAAAAATTGTTGTTCAAGTACAGTTGTCTCCGTTTTCACCCCTCTCCTAAGAATGATGTATTTTGGTGGGCCACTTGGGGTTTTGGAGGCAGAATATTCTGCAGTTGGTAATAATGCTCTGACCCATTTATCATATGACTTATGAACAGCCAGAGGTGAAGGAGGCCTAGAAGAAAAAATGACACTGTAGGTGGTCCAGCTGTGGTTCAAGTAGCCTTCTACTAGGATATATGGCCAGGAACACCTCATATATACCTCTAAATACTTTATATGACAGACTTTATAAATACCTAGAGTAATGCATGGTAGACTACCATGCTATATAGAAACTCTGTCAAGCCTCAGTAGAAGAGTTGCAACATAAACTCCTGAAGTTCTGAAGCAAGGACATACCATCTGCAGCAAAGAACTGTATGCCATTCTGCAGACCTTGGCATGGTAATGGCCCTTGTGTTCGTGAAATGTCTGACAATGGGACATCAAGTGATGATGCAACCAGAATTTCTCATCTTGAACTGGGTAATGTCAGACTACCAAGTCATAAGATTGGGTAGGGTGAGCCCAGAGTTACTTCATTACAAAATGGAAGTGATGCATCCAGGATATGGAAGCTCAGGCATGTCCAGAGGGCTCATGAAAGCTGCATGGATAAGGTAGCTAGAATTCCTTGTTATTTATCACTGTTGCTTTGGCAGCTTCTCCTCAGCTTACACCAATGGCCTTTTAATGAACATTGTGATGAACTTAGCTCCGTGTTTAATGGAGGGCTCAATGCCTCATCTGCTAAAGGTGCTGTGAAAAGATACTCTTTAGCTCTCTCATATTTCAGAGCTTGCCTCAGGTGCAGAGACCTGACTCACCAATGGTCATGTTCCTTACTTATTAATGCAGTTATAAAGGTCTGGTCACTCTGGTCCAGCTGAGGCCAACTCTGAAGGACCATTTTTTGCAATCTACCAAAGACATTTATCTAGAGATCCCTATAAAATAGGCCAAGTCTACATTAGAGTGTGACTTCTCCCTAATCCTGCTTCCTTCTTTTCCCCTTCTCTGAGTGTTGATCCCAAAAGGATTCCTCAATAAACATGCTGTTTACTAACTGAGCCTTCTCCTACAACCTTGACAGGTGTCATAGGAATTTCCTATGACCAGATAACAGAGGGGGATAAAAAACTGAGTCTGATTCACAGAATTGGCATGTTGGTGCAAACCTAAAATAAATAGTTAGTGCATTATCCTTTCACTCAGGTGTGGCTTTGAAAGACAATGGTGAAGGAAGGGAAACCTACCAGTTGGCAGGTCTTTGGGCAGAGCTACTGGTTAGCTCCTGGTTATTGTGCAAAGAGAGAAATGATTTAAGGTAATGATAGTCACATATTCATAGGCAGTAATAAATAATTTAGATGGTTAGTCAATGGATCTTGGAGGAGCAATATTGTGAGATCAAGGTTAAAGATGTCTGGAGAGAGAGATGTAGATGGACCTATGGGAGTGGAAGGGAAGCATCTAGCTCTTTGCATTGCCCACCAGAGTATACCCTGTAGAGCCAAAGCACTGAACAACCAATGTGCAGGATGACTTGGCCAATTGTTATCAGCCTCTCTCCTTGACCATAACAAAGATGGCATTATGGGCATGTGAATGGAGTGGCTATAGTGACAGAGATGAAATCTGTGTATATGCTCACAAATATGTGATCTGTCTCACCAATTGCTGCTTTGGAATGTCCAATCTGTCAACAAAAGAGATTAATGGTGAGTATCCTATATAATACCATCCCCCAAGGAGACCAATCATGTACTTGGTGCCAATGTGATTTCATGAGGCACTTTCTATCTTGAAAAAGGCAGAATTTATCCTTACCAGGATTGAAACACATGGGTTCACCTTTCTTGCCAATAGGACTTTGACCAACATCATACTCTAAGAGCTCATGAAATATTTGATTTGCTGGCATGAAATTCTGTATTAAAAGGAGGTGAAGGGATCAGAAAAACATATACCCCTCCATACACACAAACAACAGTGTGGTGATGGCTAGAGGGAAGGGGGTTGGGGGCTTGTTGGAGGTGGGCAAAGTGGCAGAAAGCAGGGACATATGTAATAGTGTCAACAATAAAAAAATCTGTATAACAACATCTCTGACCAAGAGATCCATTTTTCTTTGTAAAGGAGTAGCCACATGACCAAGAGAACCATTAGTCGCATACTTACTGTACCTTTCAGAACTGCTGTCCTGTTAGAATAGTGGAATCACCTTTAAAAGAGACAGATGAGGTACCAGTTTGGAGATGACACCTTGAAAAGATTGGGCACTATTTTTTTAGAATGTAATGTACTCTTAAACCAACATCCGTTATGTGCTGCTATGTGAGAAAAAGGTAGACTTTATAAGGTTATGGATTGAATTGTTTCCCCCCCAAGTTCATATATTGAAGCTCTAATTCCCAATGTGACTGATTTCAAAGATAAAACCTTTAAAGAGGTAATTAGGTTAAATGCGGTCATAAGGGTGAGGACCTAATCCAATAGGACTGATGTCCTTGCAAAAAAGGAAGATATTACAGGAATTCACACAACAGAGAAAAAGCCATTTGAAGACACAGTGAGAAGATGGCCATCTGCAAGCCTAGGAGAGGGGCCTCAGGAGAAACCAACCCTGCTGGCACTTTGATTTTGGACTTACAGCCTCCAGAACTGTGAGGACATAAATTCCTGTTGTTTAAGCCACCTAGACTTTGTTGTTATGTTATAGCAGCTCTAGCATCTGATACACGTGGCTTTTAGAACTAAGAGGTAAAAGCAGAAGTGGCCTCACTCACCATCATTCCTGTTTGCCCACTTCAGGAACTTATGCTTCCTGACCCTGAAACATTAAGCTCTGTGAGTTTAGAGGTCCTGAGTTTCTAGAGGGCTTCCTTTCCCCGCTGTGGACACCCTAAGGTTCCTACTAAATATACAGGTAGAACTGCCACTTGGTTGTTTGGGGCAGCTGGTGCCAGTAGACCAACAAACACAAAGAAAGAGTGATTGACGCTTAACTTCTTTGGGAGTCAGGAATGATGAGAGCAGGGAAGAACGTGTTTGGTGTCAGGCAATCCACTGGAGTAGGGGAGAGGAGGTGTTTTTGGATCCTCTCATGCTCATTTGTAACTGTGAGTGATCAAGTACAGCAACCATGACCTTCTTGATGATATTGTAACAGGGTTCGACTCTCAGGAATCAGGCTCTTTGTTTCTCCACTGGGTAACCCACTGGGGCCAGTGGAAGTTTGAGAGAGAGAGAGAGAGAGAGAGAGAGAGAGAGAGAGATGTAGAATGGGTGATGTAAGAGGGAGATGAGTATTAGTTTTGCCATAAAACCAACTGTAGCACCTAGTAAATTTCCTAAAGCGTTGTGACCACAGAATTCTGAAGAATCTGTGCATGAGTGGATTACATTTGATGTAAGAAACAAGTGCATTCACGCAGATACTGCAGATGTTCAGCCCAGCTTCTCTTGACTGGCCCCATTATTGTCCCCCGTCTGCTGGGATTGTTGGCTACTCACAGCTCACAGGGGCTCCCTTCTCTAGAGATTTGCCCTTAGCTGTGATTGCTGCTTCACCCAGGAGGTCACACACCTCTCACCATCAAGGGGTGGCCATCACTAATGACCAAAAAATGGAGGTTACAACAGATTGGCTCCCTCCTTTCAAGGAGGGGCATCTTTGTGCTACAGTTTATGCTTCAGACTCCCCTCCCACCCCTGCTGGGTATCAGGCCAAAGCTAGACATTGCCAGAGACCACATCTTTGCTAAGTATTTTCATCTCCTGTTTTTCACCCTCCTTTGCAGGTTCTACCTAAATATTATATTCTTATTACCTCCTATGCATCCAAATTGCTCTCTTAGACTCTGTGTCTAGGAGACTGGACCTAAGACAATTAGTAATAAAATAAGTTGAAGAGGGTATATTAGTATCTTGGCTTGATAAGTAGCTTCTCTGAGTCCAGCACACGGATATCACTATGTAGGTACAATGATGCAAAGCATAGAGTGTCTTTTTATTGAACTCACCATCTGGTTAGGAAGTAAAAAACATAGGTGCATGCGCAACTTAAACCTGTTACTTGGTGCCAGATAGTACCAAGTTGAAAAGAGGTAAAAATGGAGTTCAGAAAAAAAGTGTTTTCCTCAGAGAGGTACGTATTCAAAAGTAATTAACAAAATGCCTATTATTTAAAAGAAATTTTACTGACATAATTTGAGCATTAGGGTAAGGCTGACAATACCTATTAGAGTGATAAAGTTGGTGAGATATTATTAATTTACTGCATTAGTAAGAGTAGAAGTAAAGCATATAAATTTCTAAAATATTAGCATCTAAACTGATGCTCTCCTGCTGAAGGGTATTTATTTGGAGGTGAGCTAAAGCTCAAAGCACAGTTCCCAGATGCTGCTGTACACTGAGAGGACAGAGCATGTTGCTTCTTTCCTCCGAAACTGTCAGATAGCAACCATAGGGGGCAATGCAAGCTCAGCAGTAGCATCTCAGCTCCCTGTCTGCACCAGCTGAACCAGTGCTTTCAAAGCATTGCAGTTTGGTTTTATTATTCTTGCTTAAAACAAGTTGAATCTTCACAGTTTCACAATGTCTTAAAGTATATAATTACCTTAAGTTTGGGGAAAACCCCTGTGTGGAAATGTGAAAGCTTCAATGGAAAGAAAAATATGTTATAAAGATACAAAGAGTAAATGGGATGTAGAGGGTTTGAGTTCACAGTTGACACAAAGTAGGACAGAAGTTTGTAGCTAGTTCACTAAGAATCTAATCTGCTCCACTAATTTTTGTCTGTCAAATTCCTGTTTTTGGAAAAGACACATCTGGAAAAGCAAACTGATTCTTATTTAAATTTTGTTATATTTCCTAATGGATTTGGTGTCTGAATATTGTCAATGAAGAGACGATTGTTGAACAAATAAAATAGTTCTTGCAATTTATTTTAAGATACATATGCATTTCACATATTTTGTGCACTTCTTTTAAAGTTCCAGAGTTAGTGTACCAACATATGAATATGGATGAATATTGATGAGTATGATTTTCCTGCCCATCATTATAAAAATACCCTTCCTAGTTGAACTGTTAATGAAATGATGAGAAAATCTGAGGTGAACATTAGTAGTCTATTTTCATTTTGTTTCATCAAAAAGAATCTATTTTACAATTACTATTTACTTGCAATAACCTGCAGCAAAAAATGATTTAATGTTCAATATGTGCATTAAAATGCACTTGCTTTTTTTAATATGTAAAAGCTGATGGAAATTTCATTTAAGCACAATTCTGGTATCACAAATTTTAAGCAAAATAAAAAGAAGTTGGGGTGCCATTTAAACATGGTTATAAAAATAATTTCTTTCAGCGGCTAGAGGGAAGGAAGCATTGGTCAAAGTAATTTTTATCTTCGATGGGATTCTCCACTAGCCTGCTTTTTTATTTGGCTTAATGCATGCCACAATAATCACACTATTTCTTCCTAGCATTTTTCTAGCTCTCAGTAATAAGAATAATTGCATGGTGTTTATATTCTAAAGTGCCTTTTCTCACTAAGCTCCGAAGTCCTTTCTGAGTATTAATTCTCACACTATTTCTGTGTGGCACATGAGGCTGTGTATTATTCTCTTGTTATTTCCCTTTTAACAACAAGGATGGTAAAGTACACATGCAGTACTGACACACAAGACAGAGTCAGCAGGACACAAAAAGATCAGGACCTGACTTCCGGTTCAAGAGCCAGGCCATGCTTTCCAGGATTTATTTATGCACTTGATGGTTGAATCCTGACAATTAGTAGCTATGTTTTAAGGCTTAGATTTTACTCTTAGAACATCAACACTGAAGTAAATTAATTCTATTGCAACCTGTGTAATAATAGAAATTATAAACAAGCAAGGAAGGAACTGTGGTAATAGGAAGAGGTTATTGAGAATAATTTTAAATGTTAATATTTAAAGGCATAGATGTAAATTTCACAATTAAAGAAAAATAACTTTAAATAACTTTTCTCCTAGAAACTGCTAGAAAATTAAACTAGGTATGTAATTTGAGAATAGAGTGAAGCTGTGTAAATATATTGACTAGGGTTCAAAGACACTCAGGTAAGCCTGGAACCTGACATGTACTCAATATATGTTATTTAGCAAATACACAAATAATGTCTTTTGAAAATCCTACCCAAATTACTTTAATTTTTTTAGGTGGGATAATAGTATTGTAATTACATATATTTTAAGCTTTCTTATCTCCTATAAAAAATCTAAAAGATATGTAACACTTGCATATGAAATTATTTGAAGTTTGTGATTTGCTTCAGAATAAATCTGAAGGTTTCAAGGGTATATGAAACAAGATTGCCATGATTTGATTATTGTTGAAGCTGTCTGATAAATTATAGGTTTTTATTTTTTCTTTAGGAAAATATGAAGAAATAAAGAAAATAAAGTATATTCTTTATTTTTATTAATGTTTAATTTTTTATGTTAAGAATGTTTGAGATTTAAAAGACCATACCCATATATATTAGATCAGAGATTATTACTAATGTGTTGTAAAGTACATGTCACCTTTCTGGAGCTTAGCTATTTGGGATCCTCATCTATCTAGAACATAGTCAAGAAATAAAACATACTCCACAGAAAGGAAGCTTTCGGATGTTGTATGAATATCATAAGGTAATATTAATAAGATGTCACAAGTCACACACTATTATTTGAAGCATTCTAATAAAAGATTCTGTTTAACTATTTGTTAAGAAAGTTAATAGCTCATGTATTCAAGTCAATACTTATGCTAGAATGTACTAATTTGGTAATTTATTTCAATTCTGTAAGTTTTTACTTCCTCAAATATAAAATATATATCATAATATCTACCATAAGGATTTTAATGAAATTTGCAAGTGATTAGATTTTTTCCTGGTACTTGTTAAGTGTTGTATAAATGGTAGCTCATAATTTTAAGCTTGATTATCTCATTTTTGAGATGGCATAAAATTAATGTCATAAATACCTACATGATTCTCAATGTAGAATAACACCCTTACAGAACGCCCAATAGGAAAATGTGGTCAGAATATCAACAAGAAAAAATAAGCTATGTTATAAATGCAAAAATTCTGAGTCTCTTTTAGCATAAAGACCCAAAACCCTATATTTCTTTCCAAAGCTGTGCTTGCCTTTCTGTTACAATGCAGGCCAATAGGTCATATAGTGATCATAGAGAATTATTAAGAGAAGTGAACACACAAATACAAAATCTCAGAAGCCTAACACAACAGTTTGTTTTCTACTCATGGCGCAGTCCGTTGTAAGTCAGGAGGTTCTATTCACCCAGACTCCTTTCTTTTGGCTCCATCATACCCTGGGGTCTCCTTAGAATTCTCTGATGCATTCACTTCATTAGTTCAGTCAATTGGTAAAGGAAAAGAGGTCCCACTGAGGACTGCATGAGATGCCTCAGGGTCATGTCTGAAAGTGTGCTTCATCTTGTCCACCCACATTGCAGTGGACATGTTCTCAGCTATGCCAGGGGCCGGGCGGGTGTAGTTTCCCCAAGTATCTAAAATGTGTGGACTCTAGACAATTGTCTGCTACCGTAGACAATGAAGGAAGTGTCTCAATGGTTCTAGGAAGTTTTATACCAAAAAAAAAATAAATAGGGTGAATTATGTATCTGTATGTAATCTGTGATGGAGTCTAAGCTCTCTGAAACTGCGGAAATAACTTGGTTATTTCTGACTTCCAGCTAGTGCTGAGTAAATAGTTTCTGATAAATAATAGTTTTATTAAATAAATTAATTTATTAAATAAATTAATTTTAAAGATTCTGTATAATTTCATGTTTATGGCATTACTGTTTGGAAATAAGCCTATCTATTGCATGTTGAAGAGAAAATAAGTTTAGAAAAAAATAATTCAGTGGAGTCTTGAATACTTTATTGAACACATTAGTTAAATAATAGAATCAGTATAATTTATTGTATTTGAGATAGTAGAAACTTTTTGGAGCCACATTTTATTGGACCACATAAATTATGGCCTTACTCCTTGGTTTGAAATTTTCTTAAAGATAATAAAATTAATATGTATTATATAAAATTCTAAAAAAGAATCCAAGAGTATTTGTATAAACAATTTTGTCTATTCCTTGCCTCCAAAAATTATACAGACAAGATTTCATTTTGTAAGAATTTCTTTTCCTCCGGAATCTGGAATTTTAGGATTGAAAGGGAAGCTGTACTCTCTTGCTTTTCTTCTGGTGATCAAAAAAGAAATGAGGAGGATTTGATTCACTTACAAAATTAGTAAATAAATATTTAAGATTAATTGGCACGTGCAGTACAACAGAACAGCTGAGAACTGTAGGAAGTGGGTGTGCTAGCTTGGTGGCCAGGTAGCAAAGTCACCCGAGACAATGACGAGAGGAGGCAGCAGTTTATGGTTTGACAGTGAGACGTGGGGCAGGACCCTAAGAATAAAGTACTGTTTGTGCCACAGTTATAGGTCTCAGGCATGGGAATAAGTCAGACCACCGATGAGAGTTGTAGACACTGACGTAATATTGAAGAGAGATATTAGAGTGAAAGAATGAGAGGATGTTTTTGTCAGTAACAGTGGCAATGATAAAACAACAATAAAACGGTTAAAATGTAAGAGTCACACTGGAATGTACTGTGGATGTTGCTCTAGATATTTTCTCCATCTGTTCTCATTGATTCTGGTGAATATTACCACAGCTTATCCTGTCTGCAACACAGAACTTTTTAAAAAGAAAACTGATGTACAAAATACCTACAAAAACTATTGCTGAAAAAGTCACTTCTACTTATTTGAAATATAATGGTCCCTGAAATTCTGAAATTTGGAAACTAGTGGAAAAGTATTGAGAAAGTAAATGGAGGTATTTTAAAGGCATAGCTAAAAGTAGGAGATTGTTTTAGGAGTCTTTAGATTGAGGATTTTTTTTTAATTCAAAACTATATTTGTCAGAGTCTTGGCATAAAGCATCTGAGAATGTTACTGCCAAAAGATTTTTGCCCATCTCAAAACAAACAAACAAAAAAGGAAACAATAGGTTTAGTAACAGAGATTGTGTTGGGAATGAGAGATTGACTATATATTGTCAGCAGCGATGGAAATTCTAAAATTTATTAACTAAAACACATTTTTTACTTTGTTTTATTCCAAATTGAAAGTATTGGTCGAGCTTAATGGCAGTTGGCTTCTTTAAAGTAACTAAATTGACAACCAAAAGTGAAAGTCTGTTTTCAAGTTCTTTTTAGGCCTTTCACCACCTAAAACGTATCTATGCATAATGAACTTTAAAATGCGTGCTTTTTATATCCTCTCCCATGGTTATCATTTACAGAGTTTAACTCCAGAAAGGAACTCTGAGAAACTGCTAAATAATGTTCATCCTGCACACACACAATACCCATTTTAAATGTGCATCAGGAAGATGTTAAGGGTTGTATCTTAATGTTTTTATAGACTAAATTATTTCATCTCAAAGATTAGTCAATTTTTTCTAATTTTATTGAAATTAACCAATATTGTAAAGATGTCTTTTAGTCAGCTGATGCAGTTGGAAATACTTTCCTTTTCAGCCTATGTATTTTAAGTGTAAACCTTTGTACTTGTACTGCTTTCTGCTTTCTTTCATGAACAGAATTTGGTTTTACTAAGGTAATGGCACAGATTTACAGTATCTATAAAAGCACTGTTATTGTATTGCTTTACTTAATGCATTAGGAAGAGAAGACCACTTGGCAGACACCACATATCTACAAACAAACAAAATGCAGTAAAGTCAAAATTACATTACTTTTGTCAATAGTTTGTGTTATAATTTTTATGGCAAATATTAACAGAAAGGATCCCTTAAATAAAAATGAGTCTAACATTCTCCTTTTGTTGTTGCTGCCTTGATTGTATTTACATCCAGCCATTTATTGCCCATTAAAGAAGTAATGCTATGTTAATGTAAGGGGGAAAAAAATCAATGCTACTGAGATCAGTAGCTGTGGGGAAACAGTGCAGCAGCTGGTTTGCAAACAGCGAGCCCATATAGATCAATGAAATTACAAGCTAAATCTGCTGATGCTCACAAACTGCTCCAGCGGTATGCTGTCTAACCTTTTTCAAGTTCAAGAGCTCTAGAAAGCTGGTGGTAACTAAATGGAAAGCAGGGCAAAGGCAGCCAGGAGACAGTGACAATGCACCTGGAGTACTTTACTTTGATATGTGATGTTTTACTTTTGCAGCTACTGGGATAGCTACATAATTTTAACCTATAGAAAAGCCATTTACTCTGTAAGGAGCCACAGAGAGAACCTTCACACCCCAGAAAAAATCTCTGTCTTAAGAGAGTGTCTTGACCTGAAACATGGAAAGGCTACATGATACTTCACAAATCTGCTTGTTAAGCTAAGTTCCAGATAATATTAATATATGGTGTGTTGGATTTAGTGACTTACTGTGGTCTTTACAAATTTTTTTATTATAAAGATATTATGTAAATTGAAACTTAGCATCTTGCTAATAAATCACTGATTAGATCCATGCACATTTAATTTTTGAAAAAGCTTTCTATCTAAATAAAGTGATTTTAGTGTCAGTTTAAATGTCATTAGTGTTTTTCCTATAAGTATTGAATTTTCAATTTTTCTTTTAGCTAAGTCTTCCAAGAACACTCAGCTGTATTTTAACTACATTTCCTGACGCACAAAAACTTTAACATAAGGAGTGCTAATTGACACACTGAGAGCAAAGTCAATATTCACAGAAGAGTATCATCAAAACTTGTTGAGGGATTAAAAAACAATAGGCTAATTCTGTTAAAACTAGAAATGATGTTGGACATTGTTCACGCACCTATTGAATTCAGATCCAGACATTCTAGGCCAAAGGCAGTGAGTGCTATGCCCACCACGTGGGCTACCACTGACATTGATATGGGTGGGAAAAGAGAGAGAATGTAGAAGGCAGAAGAAAGTAGAATGAAGATTTACATGAGATGCTTTTATTCAAGTGTATATAGACATAATAGGAACACATTATATGGAATAAAATTAATCACACAATATTATTCCTCCTAAATTTTTAAGTTGTCAACAAGAAGAACAAAAAATGTGTACCTCCCCTTTCTCCCACCGCCCCTCCTACCTCCCTCTGTCTCTCCCTCCCTCTTAAATCAATCAAAGAAAATGCACAACAAACAGTGGTTACTGGGCCCAGTAGTCTCGCCTGCCAACAAGGCCCACTGCACTCCAGATCCTCCCCAAACATGCCCTGAGTAAAATGTCTTGAGAGGCACATACATCCTTTCTTTGAATCCTAGTTTAGTAGTTGTGTTGATTGAAATCATTTTGTCTGTCTCAAGCTGCTAAATAGTGACACAAGAGTGACAAAATTTTTGTAGGACTGGCTCACTATATAAATGGTAGAAATTATAGTCAAATAGCATCAACTGGAAGCTCTCATAGTTCAGTCCCCTTATTTGAATCTATCTTGAATTTACATTCAAAATCACTTTTTATGGTTCACTAAAATTTAATAATATTTATAGTAGATGAGATAAATGTGAGTTATTCTCTCCCCTGTATAAAGAATAACCATATTCAAAATAAATGGTTACATTTTGGGGGTATACAATTAAAAAATAATGTCAATAATATTACAGTATAGATAATATTTCCTAAGTAATTTTAGAATAAGCTAAGCAGGAGCAATACCTATATTTTATCTGCTGATGTTTTAGGTAATGTTAACCCTACCAAACATACCAAGTGATACAATTTTAAACTTTATTTTAAAATATCTTATTCTCATATTTTTAGTTGTTCAAAGTATTCCCATTTGTACATTCTGATATGCTCATAAATACTGTGAGGTGGGCAGATTGGATATTATTATCTACAGTTCAGCGGATACAGAGAAGTTAAGTCAACACAATCAGAGATGAGAACTCAATTCCTGAGAACAAACTCCATGATTTCATTACTGCCTTTTGTTTATGCTTTGTGTTGGGATGTATGAAGGAAGTGAAAAACTGAAGAGTGAGGAGAAAAATCTGTTTCTCATACCACATGATTATACTAATGATTATGACTCAGAAAGACACAGGCATTCCACTGTCTTTCAACTTCAGGGAATAAATTCATATTTCAAAAAATAATTTTCAAGGACTTTTTAAAGAGCAGTGTATTAACAAATGGCAAAGAATCACAGAATTACTGTAAAGTCTGCACACACACAAAACAAATAATTAAATATACAACTGTGACAAACTGTAGCTTTGGAGGATGTTTGATAGAGCAGCATGGAATTCATTAGTCCTGCAACATAAGAGAGGATCCAAAGATAGTTCTCAACTGGGAGATTGTCCTTTTTCTAGATAAAAATTAGAATAATTTCTATACCTCTAATTTCCTATCACCATCACCAAAGAGCAGAGATGTGCAGGGCAGTAGACAGAGGGCAAAGAGAAGGCAGTGACTATCACTGGCAGTTAGTGTAGTTAAAACAATGAGGCCTCTGATGTTCAGCATGGTAGCAATCTTGATCTCTCCTGCATACCCTTTCAGTGCCACTGACACATCTTGCATCTTGCATGGGGGAAGAGGTCCAATTTGAGGTATTTATCTGGGTTTGTGCTCAAATGAATCACTATCTAACCTTATACCCTTGGATCCCATGGCTTTGGATTGCAGATCCTTCCTGATTATGGCCCTTGTTCTTGTTATGATAACCCAGCTGTCTCTCTTCTGTGGTTTATGGACACCCTTCTTCACTCTTGAATTTTTGTGCACATCCCTCATTAAGGAGACATCCACAGCTCTTGGTGCTCGTTACTCCCTCTGGTTGAGTCAAACTCTCAGAGCTGCCAAAACTGAGCTGAATCTTCTGGCCTCTCTGCTAGAGGCAAATCAGACAAGTTTAATAGCTGATAAAAATGAGAATAGTGAGAACTAAGTCTCATCTAACTAAGATTTAGTTTGAACTTTGGAGCAATTGCAAAGAAAAAAAACAGCTCGGCAATTTATGTAACATTTGGCTACTCAGAAGAACCTATTCATTGGGGCCACACACAGCAAGGAACCCAACAAAGGACTGAACCAAGGTTTTTAGTTTAGTATGGTTTTTTTCTTGAGCTATGAGGCCCATAGACTAACCTTTTGGATTCTTGTGTGAAAACAGTGACACACTGAGTATTGGTTGAGGGATCAGTGCTAAATTGACTGTGTTTAGCCATCTCTTATTTGGTACCTAGATCTGTCCACTGCTGTCCTTCCTTGTTCTCCCATCACTGTTGGGCTTTTCTCATTTTAGTGACCCTTTGACGCTCTAAAAATATTCTGATATTCTATTGTATGTTGCTGAACAAAGCATTGCCCATAGCCCTGAGGCTATTTCCCATGAGTGGTTCACCCATCAGGGCATTTCCTGTCAAAAACCTGAAGAGAAGAGAGGCAGAAGCTATCTCTTAATACATTAATGATTTTATAGTTTTTTATGAGGATTATTTAATATTAGAGATATAGCTTTACATGAATAATTGTTAGGTTTGCTTAAGTTGACTCAGTAAAATGTACATATGAGATTAGTGACTTTACTTATTCCTAACTAATCTATTTGTTGACCTTATGTGGTTTTGAATTAACATGATCTATTAGGTATGGTTAAAAAAAAGAGCTATCTGAACTGGGCAGAGGCCATTATACAGTTGTAATTACAATTCTGATGTTGATCAGAAGGAGACAAGATAAGCTGCTCTCTCTCAGCATGCTGCCTTAATAAGGCCTCATCTTGTTTGATTGTGCCATTCTTCCCAGCTTCAGAATATGAATAGTAAAGATATTTTTTCAATGCTTTTCACATTATAAGATTCATTTGTTGATGAGTAAATTGAGCAATGGTATGCATATGTAGTTCTAACCTGTGTGTGTGTGTGTAAGTGAATATTGGTTAGAAATTTATTTGTATGTCACATTTATGGATTCAATTCTTGTTTAAAATTTGTATCAACTTTATACATAATATACTGCATCCAACTTGATCAATTTTGGCAGCTGTTTACACCCATAAAGTCACCTCTACAAGTAGATACAGAATATTTCTTTCACCCTCAACACATTTCTTTTGTCCCATTGTGGTGTCGCAGACCATTTCTCCTGCTACTCACGACTCTAGGCAAGCACTGATCTATTTTTTTCTTTTATCACTACAGATTACTTAAGACTTTTAAAATTTTTTGTAAATATTTTCTTGGAATATATGCTCTTTAGCTTATTTTACCCAAGATAAATATTTGGGGTTGAATCATGCTATTGTGTGTTCTCAGTAACCACTGTATGAAAATACCACATTTCATATAACTACTGAGGTGTTGTTTGACATTTGGGTTGTTTTTAGCTTTTGAATATTGTGAATAATGGTGCTATGAATATTTGTGCAGGAAACTTTGTGTGGACATATTTTTGTATTTCTCTGTGAAAATACCTATGAGTGCAATGGCTAAGTCATATAATATGTAGATTTTTTAAACTTTTTCCAAGACTTTACAAAGTTTTATAAAGTGATTGTGCCTTGTTAAATTCCCATGAGTACCTGAGAGTTCCAGCTGCTTTGACTTAGGACCCCATACATTCTTTTTAATTTTTTTATCTTCATCAGAGGACATTTTTTTCATTGATTTTAGAGAGAGAGGAAGGGAGAAAGGAAGGGAGAGAGAGCAGCGTCAATTGATTGCCTTCCATACATGCCCAGATGGGGGATCATAAGTGCCTGGACCAGGGTCACATGTACCCAGTCTAGATGGGGGTGGAACCTGCAACTTCAGTATGTACCTTGATGGGAAACTGAATCCACAACCTTCAGGTTATGGGACGATACTCCAACCAAATGGATCACACCGTCCAGAGCTCCTAAATATTATGGAGAACCACAAACAGCTTTGTTGTTGTTTTTGTTGTTTATCTAGGGAAATACCTATCAATATTTACTGTTTAGAAACTAAAATTGAGGAATTAAAAATATACTTATTAATTTACATAAAATTAATAATATACTTTTATAAAAATATTTTTATATTTCAAAATACAAAGTGAGCAAAAGGCATTGTTTTACATTTTAAAATAATCTCTATAATGTCACTTTTAACAGATGACAGCTAGATACTCATATTTGCTTCTCATTAAATCTATTATTACAGATCAGTTGCCTTCTGTAAAATGCTACTATATACTTTTGAGAGCATGGAAATGAAATAGGCAGCTGACATTATTATTAAAAAAGTAATTTTAATTCAATATTAGACTACATTTTGAGAACTGCTACTCTACTCTTTTCCTTTTAAAATCCATATCTTTCTTTTGTAAATGAAATATGCTCTCTTGATTAGAATAGCTTTATAGTAAGCTTTAAAATCTGTTAGTGTAAGTCCTCCAATCTTATTCTTTAAAAAAATTATTTGGCTATTCTATTTGTATTCTGCATATATTTTAGAATCAGCTAATCAATTTCTACTAAAAAGCCTGCTGGAATTTTCACTGGGACTATGCTTAATTATAGATCAAGTTGTGGAGAACTGACATCTTAAAAATATTTAGTTTTCTAATCCATGAACATAGTATATGTCTGTTTATTTAAATGTTCTATAATTTCTCTCATCAGTGTTCTATAGTTTTGAGTAGATACATTGCACGTATTTTGTTAGAATTATTCCCAAGTATGTCGTTTTGTATGATTATAAATACATTTTTTGAAAATTCATCTAATTGTTTGTTACTAGTAAATAAAATTCAATTGAGTTTTGCATACTAATAGTGTATACTCAGATATTTAAATAAATGTATTCATTTTGAGTCTTTGTTACTAATAATAAACAATTACAGTCACTAACCTACAAACTATGATTATGATTTTATAAATAGTTAATCCTTATATCATTATGAAATATTCTTCTTTATCACTGGAAATACTCTATCTTTAAGTTTATTTTATCTTACATATATTGATACAGCTTTTTCAGCACACATATTGATTTTGTTCATGTGTGTTCTTTTAAAGATCCATTTACTTTTAATCCATTTATGGATTTCTTTAATTTCAAAGTGTGTCTCTTGTAGATAACATATACAATAGTTGATGTTTTGTCCACTCCAGTAAAATCTGTGCTGTAATTGGAGTGTTTAATTCACTAGTACTTTTTAAACTTTGATTCCTAAATAATTTTAGGCTTACAGAAAAGTTGCAAAAGGGCTCGGAGATTTTTAGTGATTCCTGTGTACTCTTCACCCAGTGTCCTCCAATGTTAATACTTTATTACATAATATCGTAATGAAAAACTAAGAAATTAACACTAATGCAGTCCTCTCCTAACCTGTAAACTTTACTGGGTCTTGCAAGTTTTTCCATTAGTGTCTTTTTGTTGCAGGGTCTGCTCACTGGTCCTACATCATGTTTAGCTGTTAGTTGCCTGAGTCTATTACAATCTGTGACAATTCCTTAGTCTTTCCTTCTCCTTTATGACCGATCCACTTTTGAAAAGCACTGAACTCTTTTGTAAAAAACCCTTTAATTTGGGTTTGCCTAATATTTTCTCATTATTAAATTAAGGTTATGCATTCTAGCAACAATACTACAAAAGTGATTTGTGCTTTGCAGTGGATTGTATCAGCAGATACATGATGCCGATATATGTCTTACAATGGTAACCTTGACTGCTTGATCGTTAGTGTCTGCTGGGTTTCTCCAGTGTGAAGTTAATTTTTCACTTGTAATAAGTATCTTAAAAGATACTTTATTAATGTAATTATTGATATGCCAAGATTTGTCTATTTTGTTATTTGCTCTATCTTTTCTTTTTTTTACTCTTTCTTCTTGTTTTTAATTATTTTAATTTTATTCCATATACTTATCTTTTGGGTGGCTTTTTTCCCCTTGGTGTGACAACACCAGCATTTGACATTGTCAGTGTTCTTGATTTTGGTTATTTTTATAACCATGTAGTGGTATGTCATTGTTTTCATTTGCATTTTTCTAATGACAAATAATGTGGAGCATCTTGTCACATACTTATTTTCCATATGTGTATCTCCTTTGGTGAGGTGTCTGTTTAGGTCTTTTGCCCATTAAAAAAAATAAGATTTTTGCTTCCTTTCTTTTGAATGAAATGTAGTATTTTTAATTCTAAAATTTTATTGGATTAATTTTTACTTTTTGTATTTCTAAGCTAAAATTTCCTATCTATTCATCCATTACATGAGTAATTTTCTCAATGAGTACATTTGTAATAACTGCTGTAATAGTCTTTGAGAATTTGAACATCTGGGTCATCTTGCACTTGGCTTCTAATTATTATTATTGTTGTTGTTGTTGTTGTTTACTTAAAGCTGTGCCACATTTTCCTAGCTTTTTCAATATGGAATAATTACGCATAGGGTTCTGGATGTTGGACACATTATGTTTTGGGTTCTGTGGATTCTGCTGTATTTCTTCAAATAGCCATATTGTTCTGTTTTAAAAACAATTACCTTGATTAGGCTCAAACCTTGAACTCTGCCATTGTAGTGGGCAGTAGCTTTGATTACTGGCTCTTCCCCTCCCCTCCGACCCTGCAGGATTCCCCCTCACTCTCTGGTAGCCCTGGTTGTCCCATGTCCTTGTTTGCCCATCTAGAAATATGGTGAATTTTCTACTAGAGTTTTAACCGGTCCTCTCCACTGTTATATAATTGTGGCTGCCCTCAGGTAAAGCCACAAAAACGCTCAATGACAGTCACTTCTGTCAAGTTTCAATTCTCCTGAGCAATCCAACTGCTTTGTTCACGTTCCAGAGCCCTACAATGTTTATTTTTTGTTTGTTTCCCTGAATCTATCGTTATATATTATCTACAGGACTGCTGAAGATTTGATATTACAAGCTCATTCCTCCATAAAAGTAGCAGAGCCTTACACCATTTAATTCTTGATGACACAGATGTATCTTACTCAAAGAAATGAAAGAATGCTTTGAAGAGCTGAAATGCTCTACTGCCTGACATATGAATATGATTATATTTCTATAAATGGACATTGAATACTTCTAGCAAGTGAATGCAGTTAATAGTTATCTTAATCTGTGAAGATTATTCTATGAAACAAAGCTCCAAGGAGAGAAAAAATAGAGCAGTGTGAGAATGAGTACTTTTTGCTTGGCAACGTATAATATGAAGAAACTCTCGTGGTTGATGACATGTGAGGTGTGTAGTTGAGTCACTCTGATCTATATGGCCTTCCAAATTTTTTCATATTGTGCCATTTTGTTTCTTTTTTCATGTGAATAACCGTGTGAATCTAAGATGCTTCTAATAGTGACTAAAATTGAGGAGGCAGTACAGTGTAGTGGATATGAGCAGATTTTTATATACAAATCACAACTTCATGGCTTCCTATTTTAATGACCCTAGGTAAGTTACCTAGTTAATTTTTTATGTAGAAAATTTCTCATAGATAAAATGAGGATGATAATGTTACTTGTCTCATAAGATCTTTATAAAGAAATTAATGTGTATTCAGACTTTAAAAATCCCTTGGAACAAAAGTAAAATGAGAATTATTTATGATTATTTTTATCCCTAGAAATATCAGAATTATAGCTATACTTTAAAATTTTCAAATAGGCAAAGGGGCTTAAGGAGAAGTATGCAAATAGAGAGAATGGTAATACTCATAATAAACCTTCCACATGTAGATCTTGATGGGAGCAAATTTATCATTATTTAAGTTTAGTCTTAGCGTTTCTCTTTTTCCTATGTTATTTCACATAATTTTCTTTAAAAATGTTGGTCCTTCTGCCTGAAATTGTCTCCTTTCTCTTCTCTGCTTAGAAAACGCCTTTGAGGTACATCATTTTTTAAACTTGCCCAGTCACACTGGTGTTCATGTCCATGAATCCTTTCTTTTTTGCTCGATCCTTCCACCCACTAACCACAGTGTGGTGATTGCTGGGGAGAGGGGGGTATGTGGAGGTGGAAGAGGGCATAAGAGGGATAAACAGTAATGGAAAAATACAACAAAAATTATTTTTTTAAAAAGAAATTCCTGGCTTGTCACAAAAAGAATGAAATCTTACCTTTTGTGACAGCATGGAGGGACCTAGAAGGTATTAACCTGAGTGAAAGAAGTCATACAGAGACAAATACCATATAATTTCACTTATATGTGGAACCTAATGAACAAAATGAACAAACTAATAGAAGAAAAACAGAGAACAGACTGACAGTGGTCAGTAGGGAGTAGGGGTTGGAGGGCTGGGTGAAAAAGATGAAGGGATTAAGAAGTACAAGTTGGTAGTCACAGAATGGTCACAAGAACGTAAACCGCAGCATAAGGAATAGAGCTCCTAATATCATGATGACTGTGTATGGCATCAGGTGTATGCTCGAAACATTGGGGGAAGCACTCTGTAAGGTACGTGATTTTCTAACTACTGTGCTGTACGTCTGAAACTAATACAGAATAACATTGAATATAAACTGTAATTAAATATATACAATATTGAACATAAACTGTAATTAAATATATAACAATTTAAAAAAAGAAAAAATAATAAAATTGTGCACTCATCCCTTACCACATAGCTCAAAGGACCACTAGAAGGCAGAAAAATGTAGGTAATGAATAAACATTTTGGAATTAGAGAGATTTTGGATATCAACTCTGTCATTCACAAGATGTGAACAGGTTACGTAACATGGTGAACCTTAACCTCATCAAAAAATGAGGGGAAGACTGTCCATGTAAAAGGAAGGTGGTGAAGATTAAATAAGATGGTATTTGTTGAGTGCTGAGTCAGGGTCTGGAACATATATTAGTTACCAAATTACAACCAATTTTCTGCTCTTTTCTTATCTCCTTCTGCTATGAAGTCTTCCCGAACGCTACCAGGACGATCACACCTGTCCCTCCCCTCCTCTGTCGTTCAGACTCCTCATTATACTCTGCTAATGTCTGTCTTTCCCACTGTGTTTAATCCTCCTTGAGGGGAGAGACCTATAGGTCTTGGATCTGTTTGTGCACCTATCACAGCACCTGGGCCACCGTCGCTTGTCTAAATGTTTGTTTGCTTAGAGAATAACTAGAAGTACTATTAACTTATATTTCATTTGAATCTATAATTTTCACTTACCAGTTAAAACACTCTAAGACTATATATCAAAGGGCATTTACATCAAATGCAGTATTGTAGTGGAAAACAAATATGAGGACTTTTCTTTTTTCTAATTCTGACATTTTTTAAGGTAATGAAAATATTCCCATGACCAGAAATCCTGAGGAATGATTCCTCTTGACTGCAGCAAGTACCTGCTTCTGAGGAACAGAAAGCTGACGAGCTGCAGGCTTCCCTGCTGCTAAATTCATCTAACAAGGCACTCCTGATGTGTTCTGATTCTGAGGCCAATAGGAACCTTACAGATCAGTTTGCTGCTGTCTTTCCTGAAAAAGAGAGGACTTTGAGTTGTGTATATTTTTGTTGGTGAATAAATTCTGGTGTGAAATGGGAATCCAAGAATCAAGACTAAGGCATCATAAATAGCCACAAAGTGAATTTGTAGGCATATTGCCTGTGGTACTTCCAGGACTAAAATAAGGCTGAAATATCAGCAGTCTTCTGTGCCTCTGGACCTTGTAGCTGGGACCTGAAATGACCTTTTCTTTGTTTTGAACAAGATAGTTGAGAGACATTGGGTCTTTTAAGTGTATTAGTCTCTTTAAGCATACTATGTGATTAAGAGTTGAAAAAATGGTACCAGGAATGCCAAAAATAAATCAGGGCAAACCTTGCCAAATACTAATTACAACCAAAATGCTCTTTTGTTTGTATGAAAAAGAAGTAGCTGAACAAAAAAGTTAGGTTTACTCCCGAGGAAGCTGGACAAGTGCTACTCGCTGAGAGAAAACAGCAGGGCCACTCAATTCCAATTGCTACGTTCTCCATCAAGGCAAGTGGCGTGCAAACAGAAAGGATAGAAGTGACACAAAGGAAAGAAATCAAAGTTAAGTCTGGGACAAAGAGGCATGAGCACCTCCAGCTGTAATATGTGAATGAATGAATACCTCTAAGCCAGATAGACACATTTCATCCTAGGATACTAAAAGCACAAACGTAAAGATAGCATCACAGAAATATCACCACTCCACTGAGAATCATGAAAAGTTAGAAAGCTAACTGACTCAGTTAAGAAGTGTTAGAAAGAGGATAAAGTGAATTGTAGTAACCACAGCTTACAAATTTTAATAATGGTATTTAGCAGAATTCTAATCTTTACTATTAATTAGGTGGTGACTAAACTCTTAGGGAAAATAAAGCAGCATTAATTAAAAACCATTATGGGCCCTGGCTGGTGTGGTTCAGTGGCTTGAGTGCTGCCCTGTGAATCAAAGGGTTGCCGGTTCCATTCCCAGTCTAGGGCACATGCCTGCGTTGCCGGCCAGGTTCCCAGTAGGGGGTCCGTGAGAGGCAACCACACATTGATGCTTCTCTCCCTTTCTTTCTCCCTCCCTATTCCTCTCTAAAAAATAAAATAAATAAAATCTTTAAAAAATGAAATAATAAAAATCATTATAGGTATATTAATAATATTTTACTAGTACATCTCAATAATTCGTTGGCTTGGGGTATCTTTTCTGCATCAAGCTGTGTGGAAAGTTTTCTTCATAATGTGCTGATGAATGAATTAGCATGTTGAAGATAAGGATAGCAAATTTGTAGGCATCACCACAGTGTTATAACATTTAAAAATGGTAACCTATTTTTTAAGAGCAAGGGATCTGAAATCCTATAGACCTGAGTTTGAGTCCTGTATCTGACACTTAATACTTGTGGGACCTTGAGGAATGTACTTAAAGTTACTAAGTCTGAAAAATGGAGATAGCAATAGTAGCAAGCTCGTAGAGTCATTCAGAAGATTAGGAAGAGCCCAATACACATTAGCTGAGAGCAGTAATGCGGTAGAGACACACAAAGACGACTATGAAGGTACACCGGAGAGCAACTAATCCTTGGGTTGGGTGGGATTCAGAGACAGCGAGGGAAGGGGAAGTATGGGGACAGCACTGGGAGTACATGTACACAGAGCTGATGCATTTCTCAATGACAAATAGCAGTTACAGTTTTAGCTTGGAGAAAAGAGCCAGCTGAGGAGACAAGTGTATGTGATGGATGATGCTGGTCAGAGATACAGGTGGGGGTGGTCTGCTCACAACGAGCTTGCATGTCATATTCAGGGGTTTGGAAGTTATCCTAAGCATATGCTATGAGAGGAGATATGGGGGACAACTTGAAGTAGTGAAGATAAACAAAACGTAAAGTTGTTCCAAGCACCAGCCCCAATATTATAGGTACTTGGAAAATTTTTAGTGATTATTACATTGAATATTAACTCACCAATAGATTGAAATGGAATAGCAATACTAGTTCTTCACTAAAACCAACATAAAGTACATTCAACAAGCACCTCATCAATATGCTCAATAGATCAAGGTATAATTATTTCCCAATAGCTTTAAAAGAATTCACTTTGGTATCATGTGCAGTTTCATTTTTGTTTTCCAAACATAACTGATGGCATTTGGTAAAGTCCCTGCAGGAGGATTTGACATGGATGTGAATCTTATGCAGCACACAATTATATGCTAGACTGAAAAGAGAATTAGACATTAGTGGCTTTTAAGAAAGATCACTAATGCAGGACAAAAACCAATCTTCTTCAGGTTTTTTTTTTCCTTCAAAGGGATGCTTTGAATCCTAGCACCTTCTTTGAATCTCTGTAAGATGACATCAAAATTTAAAGCAGTAGGTTTCCATCTTGCAAGTGACTCTGAGTTCTTTCAAACTTTGGGAATAAAAGCAAATGAAGGAAGTGATATTAATCTTCTCATTTGGGGGATTTTTATGTATTATATCTTTTTTATAAGACATTTGAATGAATACTTTAGTAGAAGAAATTGTTCATGACCGTGATGGTGATGTGAATGGACTATAGCTGTAACAGTAAAGTGAGAAAATGGGGGTCAGTTAAATGATCTCTGTGGTTATTCTCAGCATGTACTCTTTCCCCTCCCTTGTCTTGTGTAGCTTATCTTTCTGAAACTGGAAAGCAGTGCACTGGAAGGAATGCACTTAAATTTATTTTCATTCCAAATTTTTATATCCTGAATCAGCCTATCAATAATAATATTTATGTACAAAAAATAGAGTGAAGTCTTCATCTATTCCTTTAACTATGATTAAAAATTTTAACTACTTACATTGTGTTTATCATAGCAGTGCCTTTTATTTCTTTACTATTGTTTACATTTTGGGCTTTAGTCCTAATTATAAGGGTTTTAAAATCTAACATTTTAAAATTAAATATTAAGTTCTAGAGCTAAAAATCTTAAATTTCATTGCATCTCTTTCAAGCTGTGACTTTCAATAAAATAATATCCTTTCTGAGCTCTAAGTCTTCTCACTATAGAATAGGCCCTGGATGTAGCCACAGGCTTGGAGTCAGAGAGCCCTGGTTCATATCTCTAAATGGTAATTGTACCATCTGTAACCATTTAAGAGTGATTTGGGGAGTTAAGTGGCCCACTGTAGTACATTTCATAACACAGTGTTCAATGAAAAGATAAAATAGCAATAGTAACAGTTGCTCATCTTACTTGCCAGGTTAATTGTGCAGATTTGAGAGTTGTATAAAATACGTGACAGTGAGTTGCTATGTACCAGAAAAATACTCAGAGATAGAAGGTGCTAAATAAATATTTGATGAAAAATAAATATTTGATGAAAAACTGAATATACTAAAAATTGGACAGCATTTGCTTTATTTCCTCAGAATATGTTAAGGGATAATGATAATTATCAAATACTTGATATTGTATGACTTGAGGAAAAATATTGTGTCTTTCAAGACTCAGTTTTCTTGTCTATAAAATGATTATAATAGTATACTTTATGGAATTATTGTTTTGTATACTGTAATATTAAATTATTATTCACAGCTTTTCTGGGAAAATTGCTAATCGCAGTTAAATGTGTTTGAAATAGTGAACATAGTTTTAAAGATAGAAATTATTTATGAAGCTTTTCAAGTTTTCTAAAGGTTTAGAATTAGACTAACCAGGTATTTTGGAATTAAAGCATTTTTGAGGAGACTATAGTTAGTTGTTGCCCATTCTGAAGTATAGCCGTGTGCCACACAATGACCTCTCTGTCAATGACACACAGTATATATGACCATGGTCCCTAAGATTATAATGGAGCTGAATTTCCAGTAAGAAATGGAAAGATATGGACTTCAACAGGAATTTTTTCCCTTCAGATGGGAGCAATATGTATAGGGCTCGGCAGTAGATTCCCTCTCACTCACAGCGTCTCCTATTTGAGTGCACAGTTCACATCTCAGTCAGTCAGCCACTGACCTGTTTCAGCACAGAGAAGCCCGTGTCCCCAGTGCTGCATATTCATGTGGCCCCTCAGCCCTCCCAGACCCAGCTTGAGGGTCGTCAGAGTGCATTGCTTCAATTCTTTGTTGAAGACCTTAGGTCCTGTACAAGGACACAAATTCACTTTAATAAGTATTAAGCACCTCTGCCACTTCATTTTTTAAAATATTGATTGATTGATTTATCTATTTATCTATTTATTTAATTATTTAACCTTACCTGGGGACTCTTTTTGTATTAGAGGGGTGGAAAGAGAGAAATGTTTATTCGAGAGAGAAATATTGATAGGCTGCCTCTTGCGTGCACCTGACTGGGGATTGAACCCATAACTGATACCAAAACAGCAAACAAAAAAGTTTCACTTGCCTGCTGCCACAAAAAACCAAACTTGTGAGGCAAATGCTGGTATAAAAGGGAAGAGGTTTTATTTAGGTACTATGCCATCTGGGAGGTTGGTGGACTCTTGTCTCACAGCCCATATCCTCAGCAGGACCAAGACAAAAGCCAGTGTCCAGAGTTTCTGCTCTAATATGAAGCACAGTCCTTTGGAGCCTGCAGGCAGCTGCTCAGTGGCCCATATTACCCGTCCAGGTAGTGTGGCTTATTCCCACATGCTGTTCATTTCAGGCTCCCTCCTTAAGCTGCCATGTGGAGCAGATGTAGCCATGTGGCCGCTAAGGCCATGTGGCCTGTAGAGAGACCTGTCCAGTGCAGGTCATGAGCCACGAGCAAGAGGTAACCTCTTTGTTCCCCTGGGATTATATTATTTTGGATGTGGGATGGATCAGATGCTTTTTCAAAATGACCAATGACATTCCCAAACTTTTGTGCGCTTTGGGTGGGACCACTTCCCAACCAATCCCTTCTTTCCCCAGGTTAGACTGACAGGACTCTGGTCTGGTTCCTCCTCTGCTCTATTTTGACTTCTATGTTGCACATGCCTGCCTTCCTCTAGTTCCACCCCCAATCTGGTATCAGAAGTGGTGGGGAGGGCTTTTTCCTCTATCCAATATCTTGCCAGCCTTTCGTGTTCTAGGGCCCTATCCACTGATATTTCTAGCTTTCCAGACAGTCAGTGTAACAACCTCCCCCTGCCACCATCTTGGCCAATGGGGGAGACACCCCAGAACTCTGGACAGACTGTCTACTGGTAACACAACCTAGGCATATGCCCTGATCAGGAATTGAACCCAGAACCTTTCAGTGTGGGGGATGATGCTCTAACCAACCAAGCCACACCAGCCAGGGCACTTCTGCCACTTTAGTAAAAACTTTCTGTGGTAGTGTGGAGTCTGTACTTTGAAAATATTTTTAAATTGTGATGATGTAAAGCAAAGATAAGTTTTATTTCTTCCAAAAGTTCAATGCCAGAGAGAGCCCTTTGTGCCAGATAGGGTAAATGGAACCAAAACCAAATTTCTAAAGTCCAAACTTCTGAGTCCTCTGTTCTATATCCTCTTCATGATAAATGCCCTCTTTTTATTTAATGAATATCACGTTTCTTAATCTGAATGATATGCAATAGTCAAAACCACATTGCTATTACAATACCCTATATTCCTCTGTTTCTCTATTTTGAGTTCTTATTCCCACTGATCCTCAGGCCTCCTTTCACTCCCTCCTGATGGTCCCTAATAAGGTGTGGTCTGCCTTCCCCATTCAGTTTCTCTTTGATATTTCCAATCCCTTCAGTTCACATCCCTGTTCATGGAACAGAATTGGTTGCTCCAATGTTCTATATCTGACTCTATCAAAAGGAAGCTGGGGGAGGGCTTGTGGGGCAGTGTAATAAAGCCCACAGTATTGTACCATAGTGTTCTAGGCCTTTACATTCACTCACCTCTCACTCACTGACTCAGAGCAACTTCCAGTCCTGCAAGCTCCATTCATGGTAAGTGTCTACACAGGAGTATCATTTTTCACAATCTTTCATACCACATTTTACTGTACCTTTTCTATGTTTACATGTGCTTAGATACACAAATAGTTAGCATTGTGTTCAGGTTGCCTACAGTGTTCAGTGCGCTAACACGCCATACCGGTGTGTAGTCCTGGAGCAACAGGTCTCAGCCTTGGCACACCTGCCTTTCACCTAATAGCTGCCAGCTGTGACCTGGCTCGTTGCTGCTCTCCAGTGGTCTGTGCCGTTTCTCACCCAAAAGATCAAGGATTAATTAGGTTCTCTGGGATTTGAATGTCTTGCCATAGGCTCAAATTACAATCGGTGCACTGAGCCCCCCATACAACCCAATACTGAACATGAAAACATTCATCGAGGATTTCAGTTTGCACCTGACTGTGCACACACTCAAACTAAAGGACAGCGAATGCTTTATATCCCTCCATGTTGTACTTTATTCTCCCTAAAATTGGCAGAAATCAACAAACAACCTAGTATATATTTATTGAGTGTCTAGTTTATGCCAGACCTGTGCTAGGTATTTTTTAGGGATTGTTTTGAAATGCTTATACAATATTATTTAAGTTTGCATTATTCTTTTAAGGGCTCAGGTTGGTTGGCCATTCTGAGCAGTTTTTCATCAACTGGAGTTGTGCATTTGGGTATTGGCTGAGAGCCTTATTGTTTCATACTCCTGATATGTATACTGAGTAGGTCGGCAACCCAGCTGTTTGTTGACTCTTTATTCTGGTTCCCTACAAAACAGAGCCTGTTCAGGAGATGCTCACTTTTTAATCCTCTCAGGGTACAGAAAGGCTGGTCTGAAATGTCAGAGCAGCAGGAAGAGGAAGAAAAGGGGAGTGGGGCAGGGAAGGAGGAGAGCAAATACTGTGTAATGTTCTGTATGACCAAGATGGAATGGCTTCACAGGTCTTTAAGCGGGTGGCTTGGTGCTGGGCTTCTCTCACAGCAGGCTGTAGGAAACCGCTGTACCTTTGGGAAGAGTCTGTGGGTGGTGTGCAAAGGGAGGAGAATTTCTCAGCCAGGTCCTTCCGTTTTCCTATCCTCACTGGTCCAAGTTTAATCAAGGAACTCAGGTAGTTAGTGCTAAGCTATTTTGGAGACAGTCTAAGTGCTATGAATGTTTAACACTCCCTCACTTTTGATGGTGGGTTTTGTTTTGTTTTTGTTTTGTAAGCATCAAATGTTATATGTTAAAGTGACTCTATTTAATAAAATGAAAAGCAGTTACTAAAACAGTTCCAAAGGACAATAGATGGGATGAGCTGTAAAACCAAAATGTGAGGCCCCTCATCATTGACACAGAAGCTCCACAGCGTCCAGCAGGCCCCAGGGTGAGGAGACGGAGCTGGGAAGCTCAAGGCTCCTCCCAGTCAACCCCCTCCTAGTAATCTAGCCCCTCCTGGTAATTACTGGGGAGGCCTGGCCCCATGCCTTGCGGCACAGTGCTTCACCTGAGACTGGGTGCCAGGCCACTAGAAGGTTTACATCTCTCATTGACTGTGGAGAGTACCTTGGAAAGTCATGCCTGAGCCCAGTCTTTATGCTGGAGAAGCTGAAACAGCTGACTGGGGCTTTCAATCAAGCAAGACACCAAGCTCCAGGAGGCAGATGGGACCAAGCACATCTGGGAAAGTACATAAATTGGTTGGAAATAATTGGGCTTTTTAATGCACCTGGTATAAAGTAAAAAGCAACTCAGAAATTGACATTTACTGAGGATCTACTGTATGCCAGGACCTGCTTGAAGTTTTCTTTCCCCCTACAAACACCTCTTGATAAGCATGTTAATTTTTATATATTACTATCATTTAAATAAATATGTACCTATAAAGATTTTTAAGATGAATTGACACTGAAGATGCTTCCCCTTCTCATATTTCCATAATTCTATTAAACTTAGTCAAGCTTTTTAAATTTTTCTAGAGCAAATTATCCATTTCCTGTTCATTGTTTTAGAATTAGACATTGTTTGAGGCCTGGCTTCTCCCCAGTGACCCCGTCCAGCTCTGGGACCCTGAGCTAGCACTGTTTATTCACACTTATATTTTCTAACCTACACCTGTAACATCTCAACTCACAAAAGTTATGTGCATCTGACCTTTACTCTCACTTTCCCCTCCTCTGCCTAACCTCCTCCTTTTTTGGTGGACTGGGAGCCCCACACATACAAGACTGATCTCTCACCCATGTTCTGGCCTTCATCCCCTTGCTTTACCTCTCCTATTAACCAGAGACCTGCAGCTACCTTCTCTACCTCTTGTATCTTTTCCTATTCCTCTCTGCTGGATTTTCCCTCTCAGGATGGGGCATAGTAGACACCCTTAATTGTCTATCTCTGCTCCTCCCATCCTCACAATCGCTCCCTTGCCAGCATAACAGAGATGTGATCAGGTACTCATCTTTTGCTATGTTGTGTTCACAGAAGGAGCAGTTCTGATCTGTAGCTTCAGGGACTAAGTCTTGATACTTACTGTAGGCCCACTCACCTTGCTGAGGCCTAGAGCTGAGCCCAGTGATACCGTTTTGACCAAAGAGAACGAGAGGTTTCCCTAGTGATACCAAGAAAAGTTACCTCACCTCAAGAAGAGATGAAAAACATCCCCCTTTTTGTTGTTTGCCTCTGGATATTGTTGTTTAAGGGTTTAATGCAGCTTTGAGCTTTAAAACCTTAATATGGAGGGAACAAGCCTGAGAAGAAAATTCAAAATGACGAGGATGACAAAACAGAAAGAAGACCTGCATCTTGATGATATCATTTAACTACTGAAGTAAACAATCTTGAATCTGCCCTCCTCTTCCCCCACTGAAAGGTAAGAAAATAAATGGCTTCATTTCTAATAGTCGGCTTTTTTACATCTTCTATTTACTCTTATACCAAGTGAGGTTTGCCATCTGCCCCATGTAGCTCCTCAAAGTGTTCTCAGTAAGGTCACAATAACCATTCAATCGGACAAAACAATGGACAGTTTTTAAGCCTTATCTTGTTTTCTCTCTCCTTTTTATCACTGACCTCTTCCTAGAGGAGATGCTCCTCCTTGGATTCAGTTTAGTAGCTCCCTCCTACTTTACTTTGTATCTTTCTGGCCACTCCTTAGGCTTTTAAAAAATTGTTTAGAAATACTTCAAACAAATTAAAAATATAAAAAATAACGGACACTTATGTTTTCACCAACTAGACTTAACAGATATTAATATCCAGTCATCTTTATTCTGGATCTTTTTAGATCATCTCATTTTTTTTCACCTGTCCTTAAAGTGCCTTCTCTCCAGAGTTCGTTGTCTCTTTCTCTCTTTCTGTCTCTCTCTATGTCTCTCTGTCTCTCTCTCTCTAATAGATGCCTTCATAGGCAATTTTGTCCATCCTCATGGCCTTACATAGATTTCTCCACCTGAGTCTGCCTCCTTGAATTCAAACCCATGGATCTTAGGCTCTTAGGCATCTCTATATTAGTACTCAATTGGTACTTTGGATTCAGTATATAACTCAGTGCCATGGTGATGTTTCACTAACGTCCAGAGATACAAGAGAAGGTAAATACTAGGAGAATGACTCTGAAGTGACTATGCTTTTCATCTGAAGCTCCAAAGCCTTCACAGTGGCTCTCGTTTTAAGGATACATAAACTCTCTCCAGCATGGCTGTCTACCTCAGACCCTCGAAACAGAGAGGTCATGGGTGTCTCACCTTGGAGCCTGGGTCAATTAGAGCTCTTTATCTTGTTTTGGGTAAGCGTCTACTCAAAGTGAGCAGTTTTATGGCCCCAAAATAAACCCATGCTGGCTGTAAAAGACAGAATATGAGCATTTTAATTTATTAGAATAATCTTTTATTAGTCAGCTTTTAGTGGAATGAGTACTCAAGCTTCTGAGGGGGACTGTAATGACACCACTGTGTTGCTTGATGCACATTACAGCCTTCACTCCCTCGTTCGATCGGTGTTTATTCAGTATTTACCCTGCACTGGTATGCACTGTTCTGGGTGATAGGAACATGGTGGTGATATCCATAAACAGCCTGTTGAGCAAGACCCATTAAATAAATTGCTGCCCAAGTAAATATAAAAATATTCCTATGATAAGGCCAAGCAATATTAAAGGATCCTAAGAATATGTTAAATAGGTTACCTGACAAAATTTAGAGATGGTCAGCTAAGAATCTGGTGATAAATTGGAGTTGATGCGGAAAAGGTGGATGTAGGTGAGTGGTGCCAGGGGTCAGGGGTGTATTCTAAGAGGACACAATTTATGCAAAGGCTCCGTGGCCAGACAGTATTTCTTAGGTCTGTATTCTTTCTTTCACTTTGAATCCTCAAAGTAAATTTCTGAGACACTTAAATCTTGTGAAAGATTTTAAATCTTAAAAGTTGTACTCAGATAAGTTTGAATACACTTACACAGTAGACTCTTACTTCCTCATGGGGATTCACAAGGCATTTTAGCTCACTAAAGTAAAAGTATTAAGTAAAGAAACTTGTTTGTCTTTGTTTAATCGTGTATGTCCGTGTGTCCCATACTTGCTTTACCTTAAAACTCCTCTTTTTTTGGCCTTTGTATTAACACATTCACCTGGAGTCAAACTGGTGTTCTCAAAAAAAAAAAAAACACCCCCCAGGCTATGTGATTCTGGGAATCAGTGATTGTTTGGCTCTTCATTGTGGGTACTGCAGGCCGATGCTGTGGCTGAGTAAGTTCATAGAGCAGGGGAAATGGTTAGAGCTGTAGCTATCTGCCTAGTTGATGTGCAAAACAGGGGTCTCAAGGGAAACCTCAATTAATCAGTCATCTGAACACAAGCTCCTCCAGATCTTCTGTTCCTGAGGCACCAAAATCTGTTCTCTCCTGCTTTATCAATAGGAAATCTCTAATCTACACTAAGGATCAGCAACTTTTGTCAAAAGGGATTAGATAATAACTATTTTAGGCTTCTGGGCCAGGGGAGGCTGTTGCAACAACTAAACTCTTACTATTGTATTTTGAAAGCAATCATGGACAACAGGTAAATAAATGGGCACAGCTACATTCTAATGAAAATGTATTTACAAGAACAGGCAGCCCACCAGCAGGCCATAGTTTGCCAACTCCAAGTCCAGACTAGTCCTGAAAGTCAATCTGGGTGAAATTTCTTTACTTCCTAATGCCATTTTGCATCTCAGTCACACTTTGCTTATGGATTACACATCATGGTGTGACAAATAGTCACTTTTTCATGAAGGATGGTGAATACCTTGTGAAGGATTTAATCAGAGCTTGGTATAGTGCCTACTCTCACCCAGGTTCCCTCAAATTGTTTCAGATTTTTTGTGTGCATGTCAACGAGAGACTCAGCTTTCTGCAGAAAATGTGTAGTAGTATATACAGGTTGTTCTAAAATTAGCTCACATATGTAGTTTCAAGAACAGGTCTCAGTGTGCTGACTACAAGCCTCAGTCACAGAGTAACCTATATTCTCTTCAGTGTTCTAGCTATGGGATCTAGAATCAGAGTTAGCCTTGTCTCCCTAGAAAAACAGGCTCCTGGTAATCTCATATACTTGGGGCGTATTCTAAGAATGAGGCAACAACTCTGCTTTCATTCTCATTTATTCCAGTGAATCCTTGTTTGATTCTCTCTGTTGGTCTCTTGATCTTTTTATCTGTTTTACACCTTCAAACTCCCTGTGCAAAAAAGGACATGATCATTTAGGATAATCACCACCAGATACAGAGCAATAATTTTCATTAGCATTTGAGTTAGACATGGATCTAACTAGACATGAGTTAGTGAGAGTGGTATTCTTGAAAGCAAATGACTAAGCTGGTCATAAAGACTAGCCTGATCTGCCTTCCTGAGAAATGATGATGCAACCAACTGATTATTGAAGACTTTTTGACCCCACCAATTAAGGTACATTTATATAAGAAATGAAGCCAGAGAAGAAATGCTTAAATAAATGCGAAAAAAAGTATAAAATTTTAAGAAAAATATTATAAATGGCCCTAGCAGTAGTCACCAGTAGCATACTAAGTGTTAAATCCAATTAATTTATCAGGACTCTGAAAAAATTGACACTGTTGAAGATGTCTTCTTATTGTGATTTTCTTCTTCCTCTTGTATGTTCTCATCCTCATTTTAGAGTTTCTCTTCTTGTTAACTCACTAATTATTGTGTCCCCCAGGGTTGCCTTGACACTCTGTGAGCCCCGCACTGTCCCTGGAAATTACATCTAGTTATTAGCTGTTTGATGATGATTTCCTGCATTTGTTCATCCAGTCAGAATATCTCTTGAATTCCAGCTCAAGAAACTTAGCTGTTGACTGGAATTACTATCTAGATGCAAAGATCCTAAGTTCAATATAAGAAATGAACCAAAACTGAATGTATAATCTTTTCCATAAACCTGTGGCTCTAAGAAGAGGATGATTTGACTCCTAGAGGATATTAGGTGATGTCTGAAAACATCCCCATGGCTTGGGGAGGAGTAGGGGCTGTGTTACTGGTGTCTAATATTTACACAGAGTCAGGGATAGTGCTAAACATTTCACAATGCACCAGAGAGTCTCCCAGAACAAAAAAAAATTAATAGCCCAAAGTGTCAAGAATTGTCAAGGTGAAGAAAACCTATTTCCTATTTCATGTATTTCATAAAACACTGGTTTCCCAGACTCCCATTGTGTGTAGAAATAGCACGATCCCCTGCCGTGTCACATGGACTACGTGTCTACAAGTCATGAAACATTTGTTAAAAAGGAGGCCTCAGAGGCGGATCCTGTGTTGGAATTCCATCACTGCCACCTACCAGCTGTGTAACTTTTGACAAGTCACCTAACATGTAGAGTTTTCTTGTTTTTAAATAAGGATAACAAGAGTCCTTTACTCACAGAATTGTAGTGAGGGTTACATGAGTTAATTCTGACCACATGATTAGAATAGTGCTTGACACCTAGTAGTGCTCAATAAATATCATTTATTTATATTATAATACTCTTCCTGTCCCTCCCCACCTTCCTTGCTTTTTAGTTACCTTAGTTGTTGATACCTTATTTCATCTTTTTTCTTAAATAATGCAGTAACTTAATAAATGATCAGGCTTGCCCTGCTTAAATTTATCCTCAATGTACTCACTATAGGGTGCTATTTCTGAAGCATACTATTGATCTTGTCACTCTCCAATTTAAAATCCATCAAAAGTTTCCATTGTTAATGAGAAAGTCTAAATTCCTTACATGGCATAAAAAACCAGAGGTAATAATTTAGCTGCATAAAATATTTTTATTCCTTACCTATTCTCCTTCTATAGCTTGAACTTCAAATTTGTTGAAGTACCTGCTATTACCTGAATTCAGCATGTTTAAATTTTATTCACAGCAAGCTAGGAAAAATAACAAGGGTTAAACGAGTGTTTCACAGTTAAAAAACTTCTCAGGAGTTAAATATAAAAACAACTGTTATGATAGTCCTGTGATAGTAAAGATAACTAAAAAATGATCTCTCCCTTCAAAGAATTTAAAGTCTCATTGTTTCCTGCTTGTTATTATTTAACTACTATTAGTTTTAGGCTTAATTTTCTAATTTCTCCTTCTGGACTTCTTTTGTAGAATTATTTATTCAGAGGTTTACTGCTGTAACATTAGTAACAGCGGAGATGTGAGTTAACCTTTTACGGTTGAAACACTCCAGGCCAATGGCTGAAGCTGTGCAGGAGAGCTCCCTGAGGGTTGTGGTCTCAGGGCTAATTATGTACGTCCTGCAATATGTTCATTGATCGAGAAAGGATCGGGTATAAAGTTTTGCCCATGTTTTATCACCTGACTAATTACTGAAGCTGCTCCAAATTTTACATTCAGTTATTTTCATGGTGTATCACATCACTTGATTAGTTGCTTTTGGCAACTTTTACAATTTTTCAATGAGGCTAACACTTATCATTGGTCATTTTTTTCCTCTTACGGATCACTCCTAAATAGGTACACTGTTAATATTTGATCTAAGCACCTGGCCAAGATCCATCAGACTATCAGTGAACTTGAAAGGTGACCAGGGACTTGATGTTGATGCTATTTCACTGCATGAGAGCAAATAATCAATTTAACATTTCTGAGATTAATGACCATTTTCTTGATGTTAAAAGGCCATCAGTGAGAGTTTGCATTTTAATTCTGTAGCACTTAATATATTTAGCAATAAAGCTGTAGATTTAAGTAAAATATATTTTGAAAACACATTAGACTCTAAAATTTAATCTACTTTAAAATTGTTATAAACTCCTTGAAATGTCTCTTTGATAATGCTACATAAATTGTCAAAAGTGAAAAAGAGTGAGATGGAAAGTGACCATCCATTCTTAAACTAACTCCCTGTATCATGAACACTATATAAAATCAGGAGTCTTGGTATTCATCAATTATACCCCAGAATCTGAGTGATTTAGGAGCAGATTATTTCAACTTGAAACTCACCCCCCTCATACCCTATATTTTAACCCTATAAGCATGACTGTGTCTAAGTGAGTACTTAAACAGAACAACCAAAGTAATGGAGGGTTTTGTGTTCTGTCTTTATTTTCCTAGTGTAGTCTGCAGTATAAATGAGGCTGACATCACTATTAAATGAGACTTGATACATAATTAAATGTGTGCCAATAACTGTAGTCTTATTAATATCTTTGGCATCATTAAGATTTAGTTTTCTTCTTTCATTAATTTGAAACAACCTCTTTTAGTATCCAGGAACATTTCAAGAAGTGTCAAACTTTTCTTCTGCTAACCTTCAAAGGTCAAAACTAGCTCTGACACCTAAAATTTAAATGTAATTAGTTTGAGATTTACAGGATTGTATACCAATCTGCCTGCAGCTTAGAAGTGATGTGGTATCTAACCTTTGGTGGCCCCAAGAGGCATTCAGATAGATGTGGAGATAAACTGAAAAACACAACCTTGCACATCCACTGCTGGTCTACCTTTTTGATTTGTTTTTCTGCCTTGGATTTTAGATTTTGGATTTTTGTACTTTCTCTTATTTTAAGAAAAAATAACTCTGTCATAGCTTTCTAGCACCAAGTTGGTATTCTTACTTAAAGCTTAGCTCACGTGGTACACACTTGGATCATTAAACCAAAGGACTTGTACAGTCATGATTTTTAATGAAGCATGTTTGAATAATTATGCTAATTTACAAAGCACTAGAATCAAATCAAGTGATCAAAGTTTTCATGATTGCTATCATGTGTTCTTGACCCCCCTCTGCCACCCTCACAATTTTCTCATGTGGAAGTCTTTCTCAGGAATGTATTCGGCAATGGGTGTTAATCAATGCTGAGCATTAAAAACATTTAATGCAGAGTGTGATGCAGTTTATGTTACACCCCCATAGTGGACTGACTGTCTGTGATTCCGAAGGTAATATTGTTCTGCCACTCTCTTGCCTAAATACCACCTACAATCAATACTGCATTCTGCCTTGACAGAAAGCTGAATTTTTATCTGTTAAATTTGTGAGCTCGGGGCAGTGATGTGTCTGAAGTAGTTTAAATTAGAAATGTGATGTGCTGCAAAGAGAGTTGATTGACATCTTTGTTTATTGAAAAGTATTATGTGAACAACAAAATGCAGCGGAGGCAGAACACTCCATTGCCAACTGCAGCTGTGTTATTTTTCAATCCTATATGCTCTGCCCCTTTGAAGCTTGTCTGATGCAATAAAGCCAGAGGATATAAAACAAACAAGAATCTTCTCTGATTCAACACTCAAAAATTTAGACAAGTTTGACTCTTTTTTGGCTCGGAGTAAAATCTCCTCCATAAAACTCTCCTGGCCCTGACACGGTAAGAATATTTACTTCTGAAAAACTGTTGCATTTTAAAGTTGTGTTCTTATGTTTATGAACTGGAATATAAATTCAGAGTTATTTAATAAGAAAACAAATTGGAGAGGGTTGAATATTTTTATGTATCCTCTATAAATGAGAAAAAGGACATTAATGACACTAATCTTAAAGCACTAAACATGCAGAATAAGAAATTAAGTTCTCTTTAAATTTTATGTTAGAATAATTATCCCCCTCAATGTAATTTGCCCATGTTTTATTAAAGCTTTATTATGTCAAGGTAAATAGAGGTTAATGCTGCTGTTACTTCTTCCAATGAAGTATTATCTTTAATCTTGCTTTAATAAAATAGTAGTAAATTGCACAGTAGGGGTAATCACCACGGGCTGATTTAGAGAGTGGTAAAATCCTTTACCAAGTATATACTGTAGTTAAAAATAGAAGTAGTTTTAAGAAAACACAAATTGAAATGCAATGTGGAGAAAGTTAAAGAAATTGCTATTCATAATTTTAATTACTTGCTTAATTAAATAGATGTTTATTGAGTACCTACTATGTGTAAGGCACTGTGCTGGCTGTGCCCAGAGTATGGAAGTATACAAACATGGACACATTCCCCAAGAAGCTTACAATTGAGTACTGAGGTAAATACCTAAAAACAAATAACTACAGTGACTGTGAAGCTTACCATAACACAGGAATGGACATCCTGGCCATGGATGTTCAGGGAAGGAAAATGTCAGTTCAGGTAGAGAATTTAGAAAGGGGTCTTCTGAACTAAGTCCAAAAGGATCAGGTAAGATAGGGTAGGTGTCAATGGATAGTTCCGAACTATCCATTCGGAAGGATAATTTAGGTAGGGGGAATTATAGAAGCAAAGAACTAGGGTCAAAAAATACCAGATGGCCTATCAATATTGTCTTGTCTGGTCCAATAACAGCTGGGACTTGAGACTGAAAACCAGTCAGAGACAATTGCAACAAGACAGGTGAGAAGCAGAGAAAACTTATTGCTTGATTGGGAGACATTCAAGAATGGATGTCCTTAGCAGAGAACAATTTTTTCTCTCTCTCTGTATAGATAGATGATTGATAGGTAGATACAGACATAGATATATATTTCTATATCTACATATATTTCTATATAATGCACACATAGATATGTTTGCATAAAAATATCCATATTCAAAAATAGAAAAAGGGTTTTTTCAAAAAAATAAGGAATCCTTTTGTTTTTTCTTCACTCAGTCGTTCATCTTGTGCTTTTTGAAGACCACTGCTATAGTAAGAACATGAAAACAATTAGAATACAAAAGAGCAAGAGAAGTATAAACTTAAAATGTGAGATTTTTAAATATTTTTTGAGAGAGAGAGGAGTCAAAGGAAGCTCCAAGGGTTTGGGCCTGGGATACTGGAAGAATAAACAATTATTAATAGAAAGAGATAGGAAAAATAGAATTAAGAATAACAATGTTAAGTTTTTTAAATTATTGAGTTGGAGCTTCTGATGTTATATCAGAATGAAAGGTGTCAAGTAACTAGATATTAACACTCAGAATTCAGGAAATGATGGCTGAGTTGGTTGTTTAGAAACACCAAACCAAAAAAGAAAATAATATTTAGTTTTAAAATTCCACTGTTCAAAGACATGCAATAAAATGAAGTGAATAGCTATTCGAAGTTTTTTCAGCTTAGCAAGTAAAACCAATCAGACAAGACCTTTTGGGGTTATTTAGTGTATGTGGTGGAGAGCTGAAGGCCGCTGGGGGTGATTGCCATCAAGACGAACGATAACACTAAATTAATTTCAAAGCACCGCTCAGGTCAGCGCCTTGTCCCATAACGTTGAACCTCACTCCGGTTCGCGAGACTGTCAGGTGAGCCATCAGCTAAGGCTATGTAGTTTTGCCTTCTCTGTTTTCTTTAGCAATTGTGAATAAACCAAGTTATGATGGGGGAACAGAGGGTTTACCATCTTTGACAAATCACATTTTTTAAGGGTGAAATATGAAGTGGGATGGCACTTGTACATAAGTGATGTGAACAAAATATAAAGTGTGTGCAGCCTCCTCTGTCCTGAGTTGATTACTACTTCTCACCCCCACCTCCCCTTGGTGTCTTCACATTCATTCTCACCTAATCCAATTTTGTACTCATTTTCTTCGTGAAAAACCTCATAGGTCTTCAAGGCTGTATCTGGACTGTTCTTCCAGACTTTCACTTAAGTGTGACAGTGGTTATTGATATGATCAGACATTTCACAAAGCATAAATTCTCACTTTTTCTTTTAGACAAGCCTAAAGAACTACCACCACCACAGCGAAAGTTGTTTCAACCCTGCTGCTTTGGTGAAATTGTATTCTTTATCTCCGAGCTGCTGTGCCACCAAGTAGCAAGTTTGATAATAAGACCTCACACCACGAAGGTTTAAATGATACAATGATACTCGTCCCTACTCTGCCTTTCTAAAGTCTAAGAGAGAAACCCCAGCTCTTTCAGCATGGAACTATAGTCACTCTCAGAAAGAAAAAGCTTTAAGCAGTCCTTATAGAGACTTTGAAAATTCCTCTAAAATTATTCAGAGATGAGCACAAAGGGTCGAGAAAATCAAATGTAAATGATGTTCCCCTTTAATTTTCTTTTGGGTTGTATTCTAAAGCAAACAACTGTACATTGGATGACTTTTGTGGATGACAAGCTGTTTCCTTCTGTCTTTCACAAGCCTCTGTGACAGTAAGGGGCATATAAAGCTCTGAGTGAAGATCTGAAGCTGTTATTAAAATGGAAATATTCAAAGCAGTCAGGAGTCTGTGAGAGTCTGTTCTGGGGACACATTAATGCATTTGAAAGGATATTAAAGCTTAACATAGAGGGGAAATAGTTCTAATGGCAAAACGTAAAGCTGCTTAACAGAATTACACCTAGAATTCTGTGTATTCGGTCTCAAACACCTCTACTCTTATATTGCTCAGAGTAAAGCTGTATGTTGGTTGGAGTGCTTTACAGTTTTACAGTTTTCTTATTTGAGGTTTTAATGTTCTTAGGTGCAAAAAATTTCGCTTTTGTAGAGTCAGTTCACAGTACTTCTCACCCTGTGCGTGGGAATTAAAGATGTGTCATGTTTTACCATGTCTGAGTCATTATGGAAAGATTATTTTTCTACAGAGAAATGACCTTGTCTTACGAAGACTATTGAGCAGGGCTAGTCATGCCACAGGGTAGAATATATGTCATTTCCTATAAGTAAGAGAGAAGAGGCAAGGCGGAACAGTGAAGTCAGCACCGAGAAGGACTTCATGTTTATGTTCGCACGGAGGAACCTGATCCCGTTCACGGGTGAAAACTAGGATCCGGCCAATAAAGAGTTCCTCTCAAGCAGCAACACAAGCAAAAGGGGTCCAGGCCAGTGGTGTAATAAAAGAGTCTTTTTGTAACCCACCTAAGTCACTCTTATTCCGTAGTCATGACTGTTTCCTAAATATTGTTGAGTAATAGGGAGTATTCTTTTCATCCTTCAAGATGCCACCCCAAATTGAATATTCCAGAGCATATCACAGCCTAAAATGGTAGGAAAGCACTGAAACTGTCTCTGTAGTTGTGCTTTAAGATACTGATTGGTAAAACAGAACAGAACGTATCTGCCCTGGAGGGGTTTACAATTCATTGGAGGAGAGGAAATACGCGCTGCAGTGTAAGAATATTTGAAACGTCAAAAATGGGAAGTGCAAACTATGATAAAAATGAAAATCAGATGTTCAAAAAAGGAGGAGAAAAAGCAGGGTCAGAGGTGGAGGGTTTACTGAAGAAAGTTTGGGGGATTTCACAATTGTCAGGGAAAAAATCAAGAACATTGTAGGTGGGAGAACAGCATCCATTGGGAAACTGCACAAATACAGAATCTGACAAAGGCTGAGTAGTCATAGTATTTATCAGTATTAATCCCTTAAAAGCAGGACAGTTTTATTTTTGTATAGTTACACAGATTCTAGTATGATTTCGGAATGCCCTAGTTAAACTCACAAAATGAAGATGACTGCCATGTCAGATACGTCAGATCTGGTTGTCACACTATGCTCATCCCAAGCGGAGCCACTGATTCCATTTCTAAAGGGAATGCCGTCCTGGGGTCATCTAACAGTTTCTCACATGCTGGATGATGAAGCCAAGGATCTAGGAACTAGGTTTCTGCCTTGTGACACTCTTAGAATAAAAGTACTTTATTTGAGAAATAAATAAGATGAAAATTCAAATTGCAGATACTCTATTGCATGAGTACACATATCATGATTTAACAAGATCATTGAATAAATGGCCGTGTGCTTTGGAAAAAACTGATTATAGGCACGGATGCATAGGCTATGCCTACCAACAGAAAGTTGAGGAGAAAACAGAGGCTGAATTCAACTCACGGTTTTCAAAATATTTCAAATAATAGACTAAAACAAGGGTTAAAATATTTATAATATTGTGATATTGTGATTTGTAAGAAAAACATATTTGGTCATTCAGATATGGTTTTTGTGTCTCTCAAAGTCCTTGGAATTCCCTAAGTGTTAACAGTGATAAAGATGTCTTTTGTCATGTTAATGAGGCAACTTTCTGAAAGTACTTAAAGATGAGGGCTAGTTGCCAGTGGAGCCAACCATGTGATTTGAGGCTTGGAATTTTCAGTTCTATCTCCACTAAACTCCTACCTCAAGGAAGGGGAGAATGACAGGAGATTGTGCTCATGTAATGAAACCTCCAACCCTCCCCCCCACAAAGAAAAGAATAAAGTTTAGAGAGTTTCCAGGTTGATGAACACATGGAGATTCAGGAGAGTGGGGTACCTAGACAGGGCATGGAAGCTCTGTTCCTTTTCCCCATACCTTGTCCTATGCATCACTTTCATCTGGCTGTTCCTGAGTTATATCCTTTTATAATAAACTTGTAATCTAGGGAGTAAATGAGTTTCCTGAGTTCAGTGAGCCACTCTAGCAAATCAATGGAATGAACCTAAGGAGGAGTTCCTGGGAACCTCTGATTTATAGACAATTGATCAGAAATGCTGGTGACAACTTGGACTTGTGACAGGTATCAGAAGCCCAAGAAGGGGATCATGGGAGCCTCCAGTCTGTGATTGCTGGGTCAGAAACTGGGCTTACTTGGTATTTGAAGTGCTTGAGTATCAGTGTGACAGGAGTAGGGGGAGCCGTCTTGTAGGAATGAACCTGCAAAATCTGAAACTTGAACCTGTCTCCGGCATAATAGTCTCAGAATTGAATTGTTGGCTTGGAGAATGTTCCCCCCATCCCAGCAAATGCACATGTTGCAGTTGGTCTAGGAACCACATGAAACATCCATAGTCAACTTTGTCGGTGTGTTTACTTACTAGAGTCTTAAAGGAAGGGATTTGCTTCTTACAGTCAAATCAGGAAGGGTTTTAAAAACATTTCATTTTGAACCCAAGGGTGAAAAATAGTTAAGAATTATACTGTTGCTTTGAATTTATCTCTTCCTAACATTTTTATCTATTGTTGATTCTAGTTATGTCCTTCCAATTAAATGATGTTTTTCTTGACTTTATTTTGTAAAGGTAGTTAAAACTTTGTGCTTTATAGTCACATAAAACTGATGCAAATCCTGGTTTTTCCATTTGAATTTGTACAAATTAATATAACTGTGACCTCAGTTTTCTGAACTGTAGAGTAGGAATAACAGTGGCTATATTCAAAGGTTGTTGTAAGGATTAAATGGGATAATGTATATAAAGTACCAGTTATTTTATAAAACATATGTTTATATATGGTGGTGTTTCTAATATGTACAAAAGAGAAAAAAAACTTTCAAAGGCAGAATCTGAAGTAGAAGAAATATAGAAAATCATGGAACAAATAGAAAACATAATAAAGTAAATGTAAATGGATAAATTATCATGTTAGAAAACACAGATTTTCAGCCTGTTAAAATCTGACTGTATAGTGTTTATAAGAGACAGGTTGGAAATTTATAGAGAAGGTCAAAATATATACCAGATAAACTCTAACAAATTGAAGGCTGGTTTAATTATATTAATTTCAAATGAAATGAACAAAAGCCAAACAACCATTACAACAGATAAAAAGATTATTTCATGATGATAGAAGTTTCCAATCTCAGGGAAACAATAATTTTAATTATTATGAATTTAAAAATTAACCTTAAAATATTTTTTAAAAATTGTCAAAACTACAAAGTAAAATTGACAAGTCTACCTTATTACTGAATAACTTAAATAACTCTGAGTAAATAATAAATCAAGCAGATAAAATAATGGATTAGTGAATTTTGAATAGCACCATTGCAAGTTCATCTAGTGGACAGACAGTGAAGTACTTTATGCAACAGTTGTGAATTATGCACTCTTTTTAAGCACATCTGGAATGTTATATAAATTGTCGATGGGCTAGGACATAAAAACTCACCTTGATAAACTTCAAAGAATGGTGCTACAAAGACCACACTCTTTGTCTACAATGCAATTAAGAGCAAACAAAACTAAAATTCATAGTGGACTATTTGGAACAGAATCATTTAAAAATACTACACATCAAAATCTTTGGGATGCAAGTAAAATGGAATCTAGATAAAAATAATAAGCCTAAATGCTTATATTAGAAATGAAGAGAGTGTAGCCTTCAAATTTGAGAAGTTAGAAATAAAAGAACAACTATCAAAAATGGAAAAAAGAATTTGAAGAAGAACAGAAATCTGTGTCATAACAAACAAATATAAGAGAGGATAGATAACAAGCTTTAAAAACACCAAAAATAGACAAAACTCTAGAAAAAATAATCCAAAAAGAATAGAGAAGATTCTTGTAAACAAAATTAAGACTAAATGGTAATGAAAAAAATATAATAAAGATTATATATTGAAAATGAAAAATAACTACAGATATAGAACAGTATAATTTTGTATCAATAAGCTTAAGAATATAAAATAATGGGTAATTTTATAATGGAAAATTACACATTACAGTTATTCTGGATTTGTCCCAGAAATACAACATTGTCTAACACTAGAAAATCAGGAAGTATAATTACAACATTAACAGCTTAAAGGAGAGAAATCATAGGATCATTTCATCAGATACAAAAAGCATTTGAGAAGGTTCAACAAAATAGAAACTCAGTAAACTTAGAAACAAAAGGGACTTCTGAAATCCATGCAGGATAACTATTAAAGCCTTAAAGCAAATATTATAATTAATGAGAAAATATTAAAAACACTATATTTAAAATCAAGGAAACACAAGAAACTTCGCTATACAAGTCATTTTTTTCTTCCCACAGCAGTAGTGGTTTCCTCTTAGGTGTGTAAAATGGAGGAGAAAGTAGGAACCCTTGTGGTAGTCAGCTGCTGACCCTTGTCTGCAGCATCTAATGGAGATGTGAGGAGCTGCCCTCACAGGTGACTTCCCTTGAAAAGATTAAGGTGGTGATGTTGATTACAGCCATAGTGATGACAATGACTTCATACAGCAGAGTTCTCTCAGTTAGTAATTAGTCTAATTTAAGTATTTCTTAGCGGGGCTGTCAATGAAGACCTGGGTAATAACTAAATGCCTCTTTGTTTTTCATTTTTCTTTTCTTTCTTCTTGTTCTTCTTCTTTTAAGTCTACAAGATGACAGCTGGAAGCAAATTATATAGAGTGGCCTATTTTGGGGATTAGATTGATATGATTGCTTTTGTTTAAAATTATAAGTGGCACTCAGGCTATTTTATTCTAATAATTTATTGCACAAAATCAATTTTGAAACATTACTCATATTTTCAGAATTTACCCCTTAATTATTTTTTGAAAGATTTTATTTATTTATTTATTTACTTATTTACTTATTTATTTACTTATATAGAGAGAATGGGGATGGGAGGGAGAGAGAGAGAGGGAGAAACATCAATGTGAGGGGTTGCCTCACGTGTGCTCCTGATGGGTTGTCTGAACCCACAACCCAGGCCTGTGCCCTGACTGGGAATAGAAGCTTTGAGGGATAATGCTCAACCAACTGAGACACATGGTCAAGGCTACCCCTTTAATTATTAAATGTAAGTTATATTTAAAAAAATGCTTACCTAATATCTATATAAAGTCAGTTTCCCCAGATGTCACTTACTTCTCTTTTTTTCTTTATTTTTATTGTTGACACTATTACATGTGTCCTCATTTTCCCCTCCTTTACCCTCCTCCAACCAGCCTCCACCTTCCGTTCGCTTCCCTCTGGCCCTCACCACACTGTTGTCTGTCTATGAGTAATGCATGTATGTCCTTTGGGTAATCCCTTCACTTTCTTTCATTCAGCCCTCTCTCTCTCCCTCTGACAGCTGTTAGTCTGTTCCATGTGCCCACGCCTCTTTTTCTATTTTGTTCATCACTTTATTTTGTTCATTACATTCCACATATAAGTGAAATCATATGGGCATTGTCTTTCTCTGACTGGCTTATTTCACTTAGCCTAATAATCTCCAGGTCCTTCCTTGCTCTGGCAAAAGGTAAGGTTTTCTGCTTATTTACAGTTGTGTAGTATTTCCTTGTGTAAATGTACCACAGCTTTTTTATCCAGTCATCTACTGATGGACACTTGGGCTGTTTCCAGATGTTGGCTACTGTAAATAATGCTGCTATGAACACAGGGGGGTGCATATATTTTTTTGAGTTGTTGTTTCAGGATTCCTAGGGTATATTTCCAAACTGTTCACCTCCTCTGTCACTTTTGCTAATTATCTTGAAACTGTTCACATTTCTAACGAGGGCTCTAAGTGATCAGTCACCAATTGGTCACCAATAATTGTCATCACCAGATTATGTAGCTCACTCTTTTAATTCTCCTACGGGCTTTCCTACCTATCCCTCGGTTAAGATGGTAACTTTTGGAAGTGATGAGGGAGCAATGTACAAGTCAGTGGGTCAGAGGGAAGGCTTCTTATTGTGGTGAGCTACAATTGCATAATTACAAAACCTCCTTAATAGTTTCTCTGCCTCTAGTCTTTCCACCTTCAAAATCTTCTCTGCACTACAGGAGGAATCTACTGGTGACCTAAAAATATCTTCCTGGTATTTTTCACTGCCTTTCTCTCACAGTATGTTGATAGCTCTTGAGCACCTAAATTCCTACCCTTGAACTTCTCCAGCTTCAACTTCCCTTGCTCTGTGTATCTACTTGCCTCTGGGCATCTATGAACTGATGGGACTCCCTCACTCTACACTCACCATGCCATTGCTTATGTTGCTCAGTCTATGCAGATAACCCCCTCCTCTGCCATTCTCCCTCTCCAACCTTCTGCCTAACTGCTCCATGCTGTCAATGCTCTGAATAGAATCTCCTCTGAGAAGCTGTTTTTTAATATATTTTGTTGATTATGCTATTACAGTTGCTCTATTATTTTTTCTCCCCTTTATTCCCCTACACCTAATACCCCCCCTCCCACCAGCATTCCCCCACCTTTGTTTATGTCCATGAGTTATACATATAAGTTCTTTGGTTTCTCCATTTCCTATTACTATTCATAACCTCCCCCTGTCTATTTTCTACCTACCATTTATGGTTCTTATTCCCTGTACCTTTCCCCCCATTCTCACCCCTCCTCTTTCCCACTGATAACCCTCTTTGTGATCTCCATTTCTGTGATTCTGTTCCTGTTCCAGTTGTTTGATTAGTTTGTTTTTGTTTTGGGTTTTAGGTTCAGTTGTTGATAGTTGTGAGTTTGTTGTTATTTTACTGTTCATATTTTTGGTCATCTTCTTTTTCTTAGATAAGTCCCTTTAACATTTCTTATAATAAGGGATTGGTAATGATGAACTCCTTTAACTTGACCTTATCTGGGATGCACTTTTTCTGCCATTCTGTTCTAAATGATAGCTTTGCTGGATAGAGTATTCTTGGATGTAGGTCCTTGCCCTTCAGGACTTGGAATACTTCTTTCCAGCTCCTTCTTCCCTGCAAGGTTTCTTTGGAGAAATCAGCTGATAACCTTATGAGAACTCCCGGGTAGTTAATTCTCTCCTTTTATTTTGCTGCTTTTAAGATTCTTTCCTTGTCTTTAATCTTGGGTAATGTAATTATTGATGTGCCTTGGTGCGTGCTTCCTTGGGTCAGACTTGTTTGGGACTCTCTGAGCTTCCTGGACTTCCTGGAATTCTATTTCCTTTGGCAGATTAAGGAAGTTGTCCATTATTTTTTCAAATAAGTGTTCAATTTCTTGCTCTTCTTCTCCTTCTGGCACCCCTATGATTGAGAAGTTATTTTTGAACCACCACAGACCAAGTTACATTTCTTTCTCTTCAGATCCCTAGCATCCAGGTATGTTTATTGTCCTTAGTGGACTGCATAGAACCCAAAATAAAGGATAATGTGTTTTCTATTTTTCTTTGGACTCCCAATACACAGTACTTATTCAAAAATTATTTGTTGACTTGAGTCTCTCAACTACCATGCCTACTTTACTTTAATGTCTGATTGTTTTCCTGAAGTGAGTGGGGACTGAGCAGGGAGATAGAATTAAATAACTTCCTTAATAGTCAAAGAATTTGTGCTTAAATTCTATTAGAAGACTTTGGATATGTTATCTACTATCTCTGTATTTTTAGTTTCCTATCTATTAAATAGACTTCATAATTCATGCTACTATAATGAGAAATATTCTTGCAATGAGTTGAACTAAAATGTATAACCTGTGTTCATATGTAAAGGAAAGTTGAGAGTTTCTGCCTTAAATGTCTAATTATTGTACATCCTTAAACCAGCTTTTGAAAATGCTTTGAAAGTTAAAAAAGTCCTATGTAATTATAAGGGATTATTGGTGTTACCGTATGTTTTATTATTACATTTCCATACTGTCTGAAGTCTGGTTTTTGGCATACTGGCTTTTTTGGTTAGGTTTTGTTATATTTCTTTCTGATCATTTTTGTAATTTTTTTGGCCTTATGTGATGGCTGATTTTATGTGTCAACTGAACTAGGCCATGGTACACAAATATTTGGCCAGTCATTTAGATATAGCCATGAAGGTATTATTTTGATGAGATTAACATTTCGATCAATAGACTTTGAGTGAAGCAGATTATCCTCTACAATATGGGTGGGTATCCCCAATCAGTTGAAAACATTAAGAGAAAAAGACTGATATCCTCTGAGGAAGGGGAATTCTGCCTGCAGTCTGTCTTTGGACTAAGTTGCAATATCAGCTTATCCCTGGATGTCCAACCTGTGAGCCTACCTTGCAGATTTTTGACCTGCTAGCCTCCACAATCACACGAGCCAATTCCCTAAGGTGGGTAGAGTCATCTCTCTCTCTCTTTCTTGCTCGCTCTTCTTCTCCATCTCTTTCTCTCTCCGTGTCTCTGTCTCTCTCTCTCTCTCTCTCTCTCTGTTTCTCAGTATGTGTATCTTATTGACTCTGTTTCTCTAGACAATCCCATTTAAGAAGATACCTTCTTTATATATAACTGCCTCCGTAACAAGCACCAATTAGTAACTACTTTGTGATTTCAGTGTCACCATCTAGTTTTTACACACAAGAAAGTACAGGTGTATTGTAACTCTTACCATCACCATATAGTTGTGGATATTTCCTTCATTATGATCATTTATAGGAATGTCTGAACTTCAAATTATATTCAAAATAAGATAACATTAGAACATAAGGAGTGTTGATCTTATATGCCCTCATTATTTGGCTGTACAATGTTTGTTTTTCTTCATTATGGAGATGTTAATTAAATCATATGATGAGAACTGATATAGAAGATATTAATCATAATTCACAACCTAACATGAATGAAAAATATAATTTTATTTTTCTGTTACTGGGCTCACTCTCTGCCATGGATCCTAATATAATACATACCAGAAATGTAGTTTCAGCTAAGGATTTCTCCCTCTCTCTCCCTCAGGAATCTAATTTGGGAAAAGGAACATCAAGATGAGAGGTAAGGGATTCCCAGTCATCATCTTCCTCACTAGTGCATAGGGCCACCCTCAAGTCCTTCTCTAGGAGATCCATCTAGATCCAGCAGCTGATACACCTTCTTGTCCAGTCTCCTTGGCTTCTTCAGGTTCACCTGCTCCCCTGGCCATGTCCTCAGCACTCCAGAATAAGAGAATAAAAGTGTTCAGACTGTGATTTATATCTTAAATGTAAAATGCAGCTCTATTTCTCATTTCTACTTTTCATTTTTTTGTTGTTTGCCTTTGTTTAGATATTTACTTATACTTCTAGATATTTAATCTATTTTTCTTTTATATGCTTCTGTGATAAATATCATATGGCTATTTTTTTCATTTATTCTGAGTTCTTTTCCCCTGAGGGAAATTTTTTTTGTCATTAAATGTCATATCTGATATGTTTGTCTTAATTTCTGAAATGTTTCAGGCTTTCTTTTGTTTTGTTTTATTTTTTTAAATTTAATCTTTTTAACTTCTTTTTTATTTTTATTTACTTTTTATGGTTGTTCAAGTACAGTTGCCTCCATTTTCCCCCACCACTTCCCCCACCATACCCTTGATCCTACCCTCTTTGGTTTTGTCCATGGGTCCTTTATAGCCCATCTTTGTTCTTTCACTGTTGTTTTCTTGTTTTTAAGAATTTTTATTGATGTATTTTATTTTCTCCTCCTGTAAGTTGGAAATATATCTATTAATTTTCCCTGCATACCTATCTTAAAAGATAGAACATTTAACATGCAATTAATGGCTCCCTTCTTTCACACTGTAATTTTTGTTAAAAAGATGTTGGCATATAGATATTATCTCTCTTTTTAAAAAATATAAATGGTTTTGAATATTTCACTATTCTTTAATACAATAATTCTCAGGTATTTATGTTTATTAATCTTAATCATCTAGAACACACTGTAAATTTTTAAAGAGGGGTTCATTGCCACTTGCAAACCTACATTTAGAAATTTATTCTAGATGTCTTTTCTTTTTCCATATCTGAATATACAATTGCCTATTGGCAATTTCTGCATTTCTTAGAATCACTTCTAAGTCAATATATCCAAAATACAGCCCTTCATGTTTTCCTTTATGATTTCTGTCACCTGATTTCCATTCTCATTGGTTCAAGCCCCCAAATCTGCCTGTTCTTCAATTCTCTCTTTCCTTTTAATATCTCATCACTAATTTCTACTGATTCAACATTCTAAATAAATGTTAAGGTGAGCCTCTTGTCTCTATCCTTACATGAGTTTAGGTAATGATTATTGTCTTGTTCAAAAATGGTACAATGTCCTTCTAGTTTGTCATTGCCCCTAATTACACCCACTTCCCAATCATTCTTTAAAAGGTAACCAGAGAGGTTTTTCTGAAACTCAATCTTGATAATACTACTTCCTTACTAAAACTCTACCATGACTTTAGTGGCTTTTGAAATAAAATCCAACCTCCTTAACATGGCTCATGTTAGTGGGCCATGTAAAATCTCACAAAACCGAAGTGTGAGATTTGTCCTTATATCCACCTCTTTTTCAGTCCCCCCACCCCTGCCCTCACACACACTCCACAATTCTGCTATGGTTACTTCTGGTAGTTCTTTGAACATGTCATGTTCTCCCTGATCTCCAGGGTTTTGAAAACTTTTCACCACGCTTTATGCCCGTGAACTCCTAATTTTCACGTTGTAACTGGATGTCACATTCAGGAGGTAAATCATGCTGCTCAAATGCCCCATGATTAGATACTCCCTATTGAAGAAATGCTCCTGAAATTTAATTTTATTTGTATATATCTCCAACTAAAACTCAGTGAAGGCAAGGTCCTTATCTACGTGATTCATTATTATGTCCCCAGAGCCTAGATTAATGCTCAGCATACAATAGGCACTTAATGTTTTCCAGATGACTGATCTCAGCATTGGCACAACAAATAGAATTCTTATGTAATATTGCTCTCCTCATGGTTTTCCGTGTGTTTTCTGATTATTTGTAAGACTAGACACTATTATATGATATATGTTTAAGAAATTTATAGACAATAGTCTTAACATAGTTCCCATTTTATCTACTTTACATCAAGCAAATGACTAGTCTAAAAAGAAGTTGTAGCTACCAAACAAGGCTTTAAGCAAGTTATTTGAGGATAATGGACAGCAAAACTCGTCTTGTTTCTCACTACTTAGTGTGTTGCTCCCTATTCATGCCCACTGACTAAAAATTTGCATGATATTTCACATACCTTACTTGACCATCTCCAAGGGCTCAAGTGAGAAAAGATAGACAAGTGAGATTATTTTTGGAGGGTGCTATTTTCTTACTAATTTTTAAATGAGTTGTTACTCATAAGAACTATAGCCTTGGATTCAGGTATATTTTTTGCATCTCTGCAAAGTCATAGATGCTCAAACACCAAAAGGTCGGAGTACAGACTGTCTAATGCATACTGATATACCCACTTCAGTGTCTGGTACAAAATAAATCACTTTAAAAATAGGTAGTTAAAATGTGTTGCTCTTTTTGCTGTATCAATGTTATTTTTAATTCTGGGCTAACAGAATTCATTGTCACATTGGAAGTGCTGCAGGTTACATTGGTCAGTAAAATTTGTACATAAATGCCCTTTCTTACTGATCCAAAGCCTATTAAAATATGAAAAATAACATTTGAAAGTAAACTTTCAAATTCTATGGTAGGCTTCCCACCTTTTTAAGAAAGCATTCGCACCTATGCTTACTTGGAAACACTGGTTCTTAAGCTTTTTGATTTTAGGATCTTCTTTAACTCTTAAAGATATATTGAATTTTCCAAAGAGCCTTTGTTTATGTGGATTACATCCAGCAAAAATTATATTAACTAGAATTTTAAATAAAAATGTTTAAAATACATCTCCAAGTACTCTTTTTCTTAGTTCTCAGAGTAATGACATATCACATGTCAAGTAGGTTCTGGAGAATTCCTCTGTACACCTGTGAGAGAATGAGAGTGCAAAGGTGAATGACATTTTAGTATTAAAGGAGCTCTGACCTCATGGGTTCTCTGAAAGGATCTTGGAAAAGTCTAGGACTTTCTTGATCACACTCTGAAAAATATTCTTTTAATATATTACCACTTGACACTCTTCCAAGCATTGAAAACTTTTCTACATTTTTATTGTTTTATGAACATAATCTATAGTAAAAACTAGTGGAAAACTGTTTCCTAAAGTAAACTTTAAGGTATTAATGGGCTTACTAAGTAAACATGGTTTCCTAGTACATTAAGTTGAAGAAAAACTCAAGTAAAAGTTAAAGCCTATCTACTTTGCAGAACTTCTTAGGATCTTTATAATGACAATTGTTCAAGTATGAGATACCACATTCAGTGTCCTTGAAATTTACTTGAATTGATTGCATTTTAGCAGAACATTTTGGGGGAATAATGATATAAAAGATAAAGAAGGAAGCAACCTGAAATTTATGTTTTCACTTTATTTTTTAAATAGGAAGCCCTATTTGCCTGGTTATTTGCCTCCTTTGTTTAACTATCACAATCCAGATATCATATTCATATATTTTTGTTTATTGTTTAAAAGAATTCACTTACATTTTGTGTATTCATTAATCAGTTTCCCGTTATAAAATCTTTCCAGCACCTTATTTCAGGACTTTTTCTGATCCATTTGTTTACGTTTCCAATGATTTTACTACTCCCTATACCTACCAACACTGTTGAGACGCTAAAGAGTGGTAATTGGAGGCTACAGTTGTTTTTTTCATCATCCTTGTGTTTGCTTTAAATAACACAATCACTTGGAGGTGGAGATGCTTTGAGCAGAAAGGGGTAGGATGCGTTCTTACAATAAAGGAAACTTCTGAATTCCTCCTCCAGTACTCTCTTCCTTGTGAATGTTTAGACAGGTTCTGGGTATTAAATGAGAAATAGGAGATATATCGGTCTCTTCCTTCTTAGTAGTTTTATCTTCACTACTTAGAAAAAATTAATTTAGCCAATGGAGAAATGACCAAATGTAATTGAGTGAAGCCCAAGGCAGAATTTTGGTGGACAGTTTCCATATGGATGTATCCTGATGTTATTTGGGGATTTTAAATAACTTCTGATTTTTTAGTTTAAAAAACCTAAGTAGGTTCATTTGCTGTGGGATCTCTCACAGCTGTTCATTTGGCAGTGCGCACTGTCGACGGTTGAGAGAAGTGTAGCACAGACAGGACGCCCCAATATACCTAATGATGTGAAATTTAATAGACTGTCTCAGACTAGAGTGTCTCAAACTACATTTTTGATGGAGTTGTCCTAGATGAAGTGAGTACTCTACAGTTGGTTAAGCATGAACTGTTAGAAATAGATTTTTAATTATTTCATTATGGGTGGAAAGATATTAGGAAAACTATTGCTTTGACTCACTATTTGTGCATATTACAGAAATGGGAAGGGAAGAAATGTTCTAAGTTTTCAAATCAGTTAACTTTAACACCACTTAATTCAGAAAGAAAATATTGCATTTATTCTCTAAATTAGATTGATAATTCAGATTGACAGATAAGCACCTACTATTGGAAAACCTAGTTGAAGTGTGCCCAGCAATTGCCGTTGAGTTGAATGTGCTCTGGCTGATTTCAGGTTGGTGAGGGCTTGGTTCTCTTTCACGGTATCTATAATCAGGGCCTGAATCCAGCCCAGGAACATGCCAGGGTGCTTCATATTCAATACACAGCCCTATAAAGGGAAGAAAAATGAGCCTTGTCCAAAACTCTTACCTCAGCACCCACTGGCAAAAATAAAATGTAAGCTGGGGACCAGGTCTCTTTGAAGCTGATTTTTAAAAAACTCTCTAACAGGCCTCTGGTGGTTACAGATATTGATCGTCAGAAAGTAATCTGTTCGGGTTTGGGGGCATGCCAGTACAAATTGTGGAATGCATTCCTTCCTCTCCAAGGACATGTTGAGCTTTTTATATTGTCTATACTGGTTCACTTGTCAGCTTTCTACCCTGTTTGACATGAATTATTTTCTACTTTTTGTGGATGTATAATTAAATACATTTTTAAAATAGGAAATTTTATTAATATAGAATCTTTAGCTTGAGTCAAAACATTCTTTTCATCTTTTTTAACCCTCATTTTTCTTCCATAATCATTATTTGATTCCCTCTGGCTGCCTGCTACTTATTTGTAGTAGTACCATTCATCCATTGAGACCTTTCCATCTGTCACACAGCTTTGCTTTCTTTCCCCAGAAGCTTTATTCTCCTACTGTGCCATGTTTACGTATTTTTCTTTTTTTTCTTTTTTGTCTAATAGTTGAACTGAGCATTCTTCTGCTCAGGTGTTTTCATCATTTATTTTTTATTATTTTTAAAGCCTATAACATGCAAATAATGCTGAATTAGATAAAAGTGACCTTTAGAAGGGCATGTTTACTAATCTTCAAAGAGTGATATAATTTTTTAAAAATTCCATATGTCTTTGTTCTGATATGTAAAGGTAGAATTGGAGAAGATCCAATACAACACTGAATGTTAAGTGGCAGATAATATTTCAACCAGTATTTACATATGGGTAAAGAGTGATGCTGATATTTTGCTCTCCATGTGTCTATTTATATTTTTATTAAGCATAATTGCTGAATAAAGAATTATTTATTGTAAGTTTCAATGCATAGAGATACTTAAACATAAAGATCAACATTTCTGGGTACCATTTCACCTCAGAGCTTACCATCAGGTTCATTTAAAAGGTAGGTATATTCAGACTAAGGAACAGATTCTAGGGACAAGATAAATAAAAGCCTTTGTAAGACAGTTAGTTAATGAAAAGTCTCCATTTGGCTTATATTATTGGAGAATTTTTATTCTGATATGGTTGTGGCTTGTTATGCCCATTCAACTCAAATATAACTTAGACACCTTTCTGAGGTTTGCAGATGGCCTCATCCACATGTCTCAAATGCCACTGTTGTCCATGGACCTGAACGACTTCCTGGGGGGTATGTGCTAAGCAAAAGAGACAGCTTTCACTGTCAAGTTGCTCAGCCTGCTTGAGGGAGGGAGAACACTGACTTTTCACTTATGTATCCAGGGTGGCACAGGTCACTGAGAATACGTTTGCCAAGGGATGATAGATTATGCTCTGAGCACACCTGGTTAGGATCAGAAAAGAAAAAAGTCCTGATATATTTTAAAACAGTGTTTTAAGAAGATCAGATGATAGAATCAAAAGATTATACTAGTAATCAGGAAAGAAGCATGCAGGAGGGAGTAAGCTCAGAAGAGTGTAAGATTTTGTTTGCTTGTTTGTTTGTTTTTTTGAGAGAAAGAGCAGGAGAGAGAGAGGGAGAAATAAGAGGTGAAAATGAAAACCTTAATAATTATTGAACAGTTGACTCTATGTTAGCCCCTAAACAACCAAAGATGGTGAGTCAGAATCCTTGCCTGTAAGAAATTTATAATCTATTAATGGATATAAGACAAATATGTAAATCGTTACCTTATAGCCCAAAAAGCTATAAAACACATACTAAATTATTTCTTGAACTGTGGTAAAGTCTCTTGTTATCAGAACAAACTTTGAATGGAGAACAACATAAAAGCTGGAAGAAATACAAAAAGTAGCCTAGTGAAGGCATTGTAGAAAAACCAAAGTAGGCAGGTTTTGAAGGACTAACATCTCAGGAAAAAGGAAACATATTGCAGTGAAAGTGACATTCGGTGACACTGTACCCCTTGAGGGATTTGCAGAGTCCAGGAAGTCAGGAAGAATAAAGAGTTTTTGGCAGTTTCATAGTGCTGGGGAGACAAAAATAGGAGGGAAAGTCCTGCCAAGGAGAAGGACCTTGAAAATAACCTAGATTTAGATTTGAGAACCCAGAAAGTCTATGTTCTAGGAATAAGGGCAAGTCAGAAATAAACCAGACATCACAAATTTTGAAGCCCAGTCACAAATCATCTCGAGTCCTACTAAGAACAAGATGATCTGTCTTATTCAAACTGCCTGCCTGCAGAACATAGGATCATCCAGAGCATTTAAATGTTTATACTCTGGATATGGAGTGCAATTGGAAAACACATCATAAGAGAGAAGGAAAATGCATAAAATCCCAGAATCGTGAAAAACTGAAATTTAGAATATACAACATAAAAATATCTATGATTAATACCCTTAAGAAAATGGAATAATAAAAAATTCTTATTCTAAAATTAAACAAGAAAGTAAAAGAAATAGCAAGAATGAATTGACTACAAAACAAATGGTATGATGGTAGATCTATATTCAAATAGTAGTATTTTTAATATAATCAGATTTAAGTAAAAGACAAATAAGATAGGATTAAAAAATAAAAATGTTGTAATATGTAGTTGTTAACCAATGCACCATAAATAAAAAAAATACAAAGGTAAAAGGCATACTTTTAAAATCTGTTATAACTTTTCCATTAAAAAGACAGTGGGAATTAAGACAAAAAGTGTTCCTGAAGATGATGATTTCGTAGTGATTAAAGGATCACTAGTAAAATAAAACATTTTCAATTTTACATACAGGTAATAATATAACATCAATATCGACAAAGCAAAAATTGAAAATGTTATAAGGTAAAAAATATTCCAAAATCATATTTAGATATTAAACATACTACTCTGACAAAATAAGGAGACAAGAAACTAATATAACAATAGAAGTTATGAAAACCACTATTAACAAATTTTATCTAATTGACATATTTTAGAACAGTACATTCCAAACAGTCAAATATACATATTTCCATAAAGAAGATCTCAATACATTAAAAAAAAACTGAACTCAGAATATGTTCTTTGAACCCTGTAAAATCAAGGTTGTTTTTATTAGCAATAGATCTAGCTATAAAATAATACCTCCAAATTATGCCTCTAAACTATTCATCAGCCAGAGAAAACATTAAAGAAATAAACAATGAATAATAATTAAAATAATATATTGAAGCCCATGGGATGCAGCTAAAACCTGCTTAGAGGGAAATGTATAGCATTAATGCATCTATAGAAAAAAAGGCTGAATATCAATGGTCTTGGATAGTGTCCCTTTCCAAAGACTAGAAAAATAATCAGAACTAAATGCAAAGAAAGTAGCAATAAATAAATAATGACAATATGATTATAAATAATAATATGAGACAAATGAACAATTGAAAAAAGCACAGCCAAGAGCTGATCACTTGGAAAGAATAATAGGACTGATAATCTTCCAAGATTGACCAAGAGGGAAAAAAGAAAGAAAGAAGGTACAATGTACCAATACCAGGAATTTAAAAAATGCCCCAGCATTGAGATCCTGATAATATAAATAATTATCAATACTAATAGTATGATTGATATGACATTGCATTATATTTGAAAATGTATATGAAATTCAAATCCTGGGAAATGAAAGCTTGTCAAGCTGTATACAAAAAGAATTATAATTATGTAAAGTATCATATTTATTAAAGAAACTAAATTTGTAATTTTAAATCTTCCTAGAAAAAGCCCTCCAGGCCTAGAGAACTTTAACCTTAAAGGAAAAACAATCTCACACAAACCTAAGGGGAAAAAAGGTGGAATATTTCTGTCTCATAAATGTATATATTAGAAGACTAGCATAAACTTTTTATTCAAACCTGGCAAGGACTTTACAAGAAAGGAGAATTACAAACCAATCTTTTATGAACATAGACAAAAAAATCTTAAACTCAACATCAGCATATGAAGTCCACTAGCATGTGAAACTTCAATGCACACAAAATAAGCTAGGTTTATTTCAGAAATCTTAAGTTTGTTCAACATTCAAGAAAAATAAATCAGTGTATTTTACTCCATTAACCAAATAAAGGAGAAAGATCATATGATCATTTCAAAAGATGCAGATAAGCATATGATAAAATTCCACACTAATTCATGGTAAAAACCTTAGCACTCTAGGAACAGAAAGCACTTTGTTAAAGTAAAAAAGGCTTTGACAAAACTTACGATATTGTGATTATTGAATTGTATACTAAGTTTTAACATAACCTATGCTAGATTCAGCAACTTCAGTCCTAAATATGTATAATTCCAAGTACATAGGTACATATGCCAAAAACATGTAAAATAATGTTCATCAAAAAGCATTATTTATAATAGCTTCTGACTGAAAATAACACAAATGTCTATCTGCAATAGAATCAAATTTTGATGTTTTCAAACAATAAAATTTTGTACTACAATAAAAACTAACAAACTACTTCTCCATGTGAAAATGTGAAGGAACCTTACAAACGCAATATTGAACAAAGGAAGCCAGGCACATAGAGGACAAGTAATTCCATCTGTATGAAGCTTGAAAACAAGGGAACTGTCTGTGTGATGAAAGTCAGATTAATAGGTGTGTTGGCAGAGAGTCATGTAGCATAAAACTGACTTCAGATCTCTTAGGAATTTTTATTTCTTATCTATGGAGTGGGTACATGGGTATACTCACTTTAAAATAGTTCATCAAAATGTATTCTTATGAGTTGTTCACTTCCTTAGATGCATATTTGCTATGGACTGAATTGTTTTTGTCTCAAATTTACATGTTGGAGCTCTAACCCCTAATGTGATTACATTTGGAGATGTGGCCTTTGGAAGATAATGGGGTTTAATTGAGGTCAGGAGAGCGGGGCCCTCAGGATGGGATTAGTAACCTCATAAGAAGAGTTACCAGAGAGGTCTCTCTCGCCCCCCACCTTCTCTCTTTCTCTCTCTCTCTCTCACTCCCTCTCAGTGAGAAGGTAGTGAGGTGACCATCTGAAAGTCAGGAAGAGAGCCTTCTTCGGAAATTGACCATGCTGGCCCCCCTCAGAATTCCAACACCCAGAACTACAGGAAAATAAATTTCTGTTGTTTCAGCCACCCAGTTTATGGTATTTTGTTATGGCAGCCTGAGCTAACTAAGACAGATATTCTACTTCTATAGTGGTTTACTGAAAAAACAAAGTAGAAAATATATTTTGACAAGTTTTAGGAGTGATAGAAAGGTATAGCTACTGACAAGTGGAGAAAACATCATAGAAGAAGTTATACTTTGCATAGTTCATAAAGAAAGAGAATCAAAAGTAACAGTGGAGAGAGAGTTTGATGTATATTAGAAATCAGTGATAGCACAGAGCTCAGATGGCAGCTTGAACGTTAGAATTTGATATGCATGAGAGTACAAAATTATTAAAAATTCCTATGGGTGAATAAGAGTAGTCCATGAAGGAAGACTGTGTATACACTGGAGACAAGAAATTCTTATGGAACACTGCTGTAACAGTTAAAAGATAGTATGTTTGTAATGTTGATCATGCTGAGTTTAACCTGTGTAAACAATCATTGATTTATGTTCTGTTCGGGTCTTTGGTGTTTTAGAAAACACTTTATACACTGACTCTATGTCCTTTTTAATTATCCAAAAGTACTTTAAATGGTCTTATTTTGTTGGACATTCCTTTGGGAATTAAGAATTTTTAAAAATAGCCATAAGGATACAGCTAATGGACTTTAGTTGTAAATACCATTGCTAGTAGCAAGTAGCTAGTTTTTGAAATAGTCATTTATCATGAAGACTTAATCACTTTAATTATTGCCATTGTCTCTCATGTATGTGGAAGCAGACAACAGAATAAAAATCAAAACAACGTGCCACAGAAAGACAGATTTGTTCCAGAGCACATGAGTTTAGGGGCACCAGGAGTCCTATGAAAGTCCTATCAAAGACGCATGAAGTGGAGCTGTACTGGTGAAATGTCGTCTTGGTATGGCTAAGTTGGAGGTATGCTGATTTCTGAAAGTGTTTCTGTGGTTGTCACAGTGGCAATAGTCATTGATGGAAAGATGCCAACAGGCAAAGTTAGAAGAGATACTTCTTTAATTGCAAGATTATGAAAAGTTATTGATATGAAGAAGGCCCCAAGGCAGGAGAAAGATAGCAATCTTCCAGTAGGAGGTTGTTGCCTTTATGACTCTCAAGTTACTTACATGAAAATACATGACAGCCAGTGCACCTACCTTATCAGAGTGAGGACCCATTACATTCTTTAAGGAGCTAAGGCTATGTCTTTCTAGTCATGGGTGGATAGTTGAAATAAATCTTTGTGATCACGGATAACAACAGTGTCAGCCTACTCCTGAGAAAATTCTGTAGGATAACTTGAATCAAAGATCAGATGCAGGTATTGAATGGATGAGACCATCCTAGGCAGGATTTGGCTTCAGATCTGAAGTCCTGTCCCCACCGCAACCACAAATTATGCACAATATGTCAGTTACAGCCAGTTGACCTTGTGACTAAGTTTGTCGCATTATGACAAATTCACCTGCCTATTTCGTGAGGGGAATGACTGTCACAGAGAAGGCACTCAGTGAAATAGCTGTTAAGTAGTTGAACAAGTGTGGTAGAAGGATCATGGGATATGTTTTCCTGGGAAGGAAACTGGAAGTTTTGAATACACAGATATTTTCCTGCCTTCCTTCAGTGCAAGACCATTATTTTTGGCTAGGCAAGGAGAAAGTATTATCAAGGAAAACACCTGTAATATCATTTTTGTGGCCCATGCCTGAAAATTTCAGACAGATTTCCACCTGATTGGCGATGGAGTTCTTAAAACATCAGAAAGAGGATATTTTGCAAGAGACCTGCTGATCTCATTAAAAGGAATTTGAAATAACATTTGAGAAAGACAAATAATTTCAATCAATATTTTAAAAACTGGATACTAATCAGTTTAATAAGTATAACATATACATAATAATGGAGTCATGAAAACAAGACTGAACAAAGCGCTTAGCCTTGGAAAAATATAAAATAGCATCAAAAAAACTGCCCAGTAATCCAGAGGAAGAAACAACAGAGGAAAGGATCAGGACACAAAATAATGAATATTTATATATATGTGTAATCACATATACACACACAAATCATGCATATACATATGTGCACACATTTTAATATGAAATGCTAAAATAAACAGAATAAATAAACAGAACATTGTTATCACTGAAATTGATTAGATTAGACTTATGATGAAATGGATAACTAAACCTTGTTTGCAAAAATCACATTTGAGCATTTGATGTTGAGAAAACATTTTTATATGTGTCTGAATCCACAGTCTATCCAAATAAAGGTGTGCCTTTAACTTTCTTATTTCCAATAAATAGTGGGGCTGATCCAATGGCAGAGTCCACTGTAGTTATACACCAGTGCTCTAAAATTTATTTCATGTGCTTTTGCTCTCATATTCTCTCATGAGAGTGAACAAGCAGTGTGATAAATTCAGCTGTTTTTGTACAAGAATGTATACATAAAGTAGAAGTTATATAAACTTTGAGAGAAAATAATATTTTCATATTAGAATTTTAAATAGTCACATAAATAGCCAATTTTTGTTACCTTATAGTTTTAGTTAATAGTATTCAAAGAATTCAAAGAAATATGAGTATAGGTATAATTCTATGTTCAGGGACCCTAAGGATGAATACAGTTAAATTTATGGAGGGTTTTTTAAAAAAGAAAATTTGAACTTATAATTAAAACCTGTTATAGTGAGAAAGATAAGAGCATTGGGGTCAGCATGTAACTCCATGTGTTATGCACATCCAGACAGCACATGGACACAAGAGGTAGAATAAGGAGTCTGTAACCAATGGTGAGTTCAATTGAATAACACCTTTGTGACAGCAATGCTGAAGCTAGTGCCCAAAATCTTAACATTCACAGAAAAGTAATCAAGGTAAAGGCCATTGGGAAGCAAAGTTTAGGGCAAGGAAAGGAATCAGCCCACAGCCTTGGGGAAAATGTATTATGACAATAAGAAGGAAAAAAATCACGTTACTTAAGTTTTTGTTGTTTCACTGTGTTTTTCACTGTGATTTTCACTGTATGTTTCAGAAAAACATAATTCTTCTTTCTAATAATAAAAGTGTAGTTTATATACATTTACAAATGAAATGAAGAGAGCCACCCAAATATGAAGGGTAGAAATCATGAAGAATGATAGAATTGAAGATACTTAAGTTGGAAAAATTAAAATTTGGGATGGCATTATAGTTTTTTTTTCCTTCTTTTGAAAATCAGGCCTGGAAAAACATAGTCAAAATGAGAAAAAAGAGAAAAAACTCATGGACACAGACAACAGTGTGATGATTGCCAGGGCAGGGGAGCAGAGGGAGGTTCGGGAGACTATAGGGGGATAAATGGTGATGGCAGGGACTTGACTTGGGGTGGTGAACACACAATACAGTGTACAGATGATCTGTATAATTTTGTTAACCAGTGTCACCCCAGTAAATTCAATAAAAAGGAAAAAATAAAACAATAAAATAAAATAATATATAAAGATTTCCAAGCAGGCAGATTTTTTACTGTATAAAAGGCAATGATTTATTAACATTGAAAGGGATTTGCAAATAATTAAAATATCACTTACCAAAAGGCTTTCAGCAGACTACTCTACAGGCAGAAATGGATTCTTCCCATGAAAGACAAGATGCCTGTTAAGATCCCTTTCATTTCCTCTGTTTGAGGATATTCTGAGGTTAGATGATATCACTGTGGCAAGTCAGTCTGGGAATCAAAGCTGGAGATAGTGGTTTAATTAACTAGACTCAAGGGTAAATTTGTGGAACTGAATGAGGGTCTAGAAAACCAATCTTAGACTACAGTTTTCAGAACTGAATATGTACACATAATGGAAAGATCAGTCATGGGCAGAAGTCCAAATGGCTTCAAGAACTCTTGCTAAATTGGGACATTTCAAGAGTGAATTCCTGCCCATCTTAATAGAGAGGACAGAATGTTAGTGTTAATACTATTTGGGAAGGAAGTATGAAATGGACTGAAACATTGTACTTGGTCCACCAACAGAAACAAGCATTGGAGACTGACATATGTTCTTATATTTTTCAAGACAGATTTAATGAAACTACTATAGATGAAGGAATAAAAATGAGAGCTGATCAAGTAAGTTAGCATGCACCTTTTACAAGCTATTTATACTGCACTAGTACCTTAAGAACCTAATTTTGCCATATGTACTCCAATAGCTAATATTTATTGAGGATTTGTGTATTTTAAGCAATTTACATGTATTCTCTCCTTTAATTTTTTCATAGTAATACATTATTAATTATTAATAATCAGAAATGATCATTATCATACTTTTACAAATAAGGAAATAGCTACTTAAAGAGGTTTAGTAATCTCTCCAAGAATGGAGTTGAAAAGTGGTGTAACTAGTAGCCAGTAATACGTAAATGATAATAGTGTGTTTTACTGATGTTGACAAAGTACTCTGAATTGTAGCTCTGGGAAACAAAGAAATAGAAACCAAGTCAAGATGGCCCATGTGCCTTTTGGTTGGCAGTGAATGTGGCACCAAACTCTGGATCCAATCAAATGTTTGGTACTGTCCAATCTCCCATATGGTTGGGAGGTCTGGATCTGTCGCAGATGTCTCAGGCAGCTTCCCACATCACCTGCAAGACATATGTGACATAAATGGGAAAGCAAGATTATGAAAAGTGTGCCCTCATTTGGGCTAGTAACTGTGAAGTGAAGATCAGCACAGCAGCAAGCATGGGAACTGGACAGGCATGGGGGCTGGTTTGTGTTAAGGCCCTGAGTCAGCTGCTCAACCCTGAGCTGAAATCAGGGCACTATGAGAAGGCAGGGTTGGCAAAAGAAAAGCTCCAAGGACACATTGAATCACAACTTCTAACAATGTGGCATGGCTGTGCAAACAACATCAGACAGGCCAAACTTACATGCAAAAATCAAAGACTGAGTGACTCATTTTGGGCAAATGTGTCTGGCAGCCTAGAAGGAAGAAAGGCAGGGCTGCAAGTACAATATGCTCTACAGACAGAGGAGAGAGTCCCAGCCCAAAGACAGCTTCCATGTGTACAAAGTGTGGAAAATCTGAGACATGCACTGGGTTCTTTAGCCACATTCTCACCCTTGGAAAGCAATCAGCCAGCAGAAAAATCTCCAGTTTAAATGACAGCAAAATGTATGCTTGGAATTACCTGGCCAAATTAGCAACTGAGATATTCAAGGACTTAATTTGCACTTTGAGTTTTAATAGTATTATATTTGTATAGCAGATTATATAACCAAAAATGTTAATGGGGAAATGATTTTATTTGACTGGGAAATTGGCACCCCAACTAATTGTCTGAAAAGGAGCCAGTTTTAAAATGTAGATGCTGTTTGAATGAACTGGTCTTGGCTGCATTAGGATTTATTGTGTAAAATACACGATTTAAAAAAAAATAGTCAAAGGAAAGAAAAGAGGGCTCAATGAACTGAGCTTGTGTACTTTACTATGTGCTGGGATGGATTTCAGGATGGTACAAATGAAACTACTGGAGAGGAATATTGTAGTGAGAGTAGGGGTGGGGGATGAATAAATGCTCTGTAATGAATATGCAATATGAATGTGTATGTGGTCAGAGAAAATAGAATGGCTTGTCATCTGTCTGCCACTTGGCCAGATAGCAAATATGTATTAAAGTATTTGATTACCTTTTTATAAATGTCTTGGAGTTTTATGTGCTTACTTCATGTAGGTTAGGATTAAGTACTGCACATATTTACAAATGCCTGTGTTTTTGGTATTTTCTTTACAGTGCTGAAATATTAAGAAAATTCAAGGTTTGCAATTAATGCTGGGAGTAGTTTTTTTTTTTAATCATGAAATGTATTAGCTGTAACTGACCAAAACTAAATAAGAAATAAGATTGAGTGGCAGTTATTTTTATAGGAGAAAGCTTTTCAAATAACACACTTTTTATTGTTTTTAAAATAATCCCTTCTTAGCCAACTGAAATGATTTTATTATGCTGGCTAAACCCCACCCCCTTCTCCTGAAGAAGCATAGATCTTATAAATAACAGTTGAAATTGCCCTCTTCACTTATGAGTGTACAGCCTCTTCTTATTACATGCCTTGAGGATATAAAAGCATAAGATTTCCCTAGAAAGCAAGTCCTTTTCTTCTCCACCCCACCCCCAACAAGCCCTACTTTTTAAGACAACATCTTCAAGTTGCCATAGACCAACTGTGAGTGTTAAATGAATATCTTTGACAGGAGCTAAGTCTTTTGGGCATTGAAATAAGGTTTTCCTCCTCTTTTGGCATGTGAAGATTGAGAGTGTGCTTTGACACCAGTAGCAGAAGATGTGAGCAAAGCAACTTTCAGAGCATCAGAAGTGTCAGCAGAAGGAAAAATCAGCACAAGTAGAAAGCATCAAGGTAATTTTCCCACCTATAGTATTCCATGAAGCCAGTCAGTTCATTGCCACTCGTGGCTGATGGAGCCTCCTTCTCTGTGTTAAATGGCACATAACTATCTGCCAGCCTCTAGGGCTATTCAGTTCACTTACACAGAAAGAAACACAAAGGTGGAAACAAAAGCAGCAACGAATTGAGATTAAGTAAAAGTTTAAAAAATAGCATTTCATGCTTTATTCATAAGTAGATATTTTGGGGGGATTTGCCCTGAAATCACATAGCCACAACACCTACCCTGTTTGACTACATTTCTGTGAGAGATAAAACAATCCATTTCTATATGGGGAAGGGTTTTCTTCTATCTGGTGTTTTCATCTTAAATTTGGAACTAAAAATATGTTCATATTTCTGCATTTTGAATGTATTAAACATTTCATTACTAATGCTAAATTTTCTTAAACTGTACTAGTATGTAATATGCATATATGAAATATACCTATCATGAGTACGGAACTGGTGAATTTTTTCAAACTGTACTCATCCATGTAACTGGTAGCCAGATCAGGAAACAAATTTACTCGTGCTAAGTTTTTCAATAATTGCATTTTCCAAAGGCTTTCATTTCTGTGACTTTTCAAATCTTGAAAAAAAAGCCAGCTCCTGAAAATGGCAACAGCTGTACTCAAACCTCTGTTTTTCCCAGTACATTCCCTAATACAGCGATTTTCAACCAGTGTGCCACAGCACACTGTTGTACTGCTAAGGGTTTTTAAAACATGCAATACCTGACTAATCAGGGACACTGACTTCTTTTCCCTTGGATCGTCAAATTTAAAAAAAAAATGGTAACAGCCAACACAACAATAGCCATCCGGTATGAATGAGTTAAAATTATACCTTTTTTGGGGGGCAGATTGGCCACAAATATATTTTTTTGGTATACCACAGAATTTTAGTAATTGGTTTTGTATATGTGCCATGAAATGAAAAAGGTTGAAAATCGCTGCCCTAATAACATCATCAGTTAATTTTCATTAATGTTTAATTCATTGCACATAGCAACCTGTATAACTATAGGAAAGGACATAAATTAGCATTGCAGAGTATGAACATTTGCTACATGGCAAAACTGTTCTTTTTGGCAACTATTTTGCATTTTTTAAAGCCACAAACACCCTGCTTAACAGAACTCCAAACAGAGGAGCAGCAAAATTGGAGGAAGGTGCTGTGAGTAAATGAAGGAGGGCTGAGGGGTTAAACTCATTGCTGGATGATTTCACCACTGCTGCCCCATGTTCATACTCTTGGCAAATGAATGAGGAGAGCCCCATGTGTGGGATTACAAACTTGCTGGGGATGGATAAGAAACCTTCTGCTCCACTGGAGTTTGTAAGTAGTTTCTAAGAACTGATTGCTGCACAAGTGAAACTGACTGGATTGTTTTATTTTTCTTCTGGCAAGAAATGTTTTCATCTCTGCATAACCTTCTCACTGTTCTCTTTGGTTGGCTTGATGACAGAACCTTCTGCAAGACCCAGACACAAGTCATCTCTCCTGTGAAGCATTCCTGATCACTCTACCTCAGGCCCTGCCCCTCCTTGGATTGTGGAGCATTGTCCTTTTAAACAATTTGCACAATATCTCAGAGTTTACAAAACACACTCAGTCTCTGCCACTTATTCACTAGGTTGTAAGCTTCTGAGGACCGTAGCTTGTGTTTTTCTAACTTTGTACTTTACTGTCCCGGGTTGCTTTCCTTATACCCCAGTGCTTCTATACTGATTACAAACAAAAACTCAATTCCAGGTGTGAAAGGCAATAGACAGATTTCAAAGTTAGGGTAAGCCTACTGCAGACCATCATTTTCTGGATTTTTACTAATATTATTAGAGTTGTTTCTTCAGATTGACCTGCTAATAGGTTAGGCAGCAACCCACTGCTGAGTTGGGAATGAGCAACCACCCACCCAGACTATCTAGTTAAGCAACATAATTTAAAAAGAGAGAATTTGCATTTAAGTGTCTTCTGAAAATCTTGTATTCTAGAAAAAATAATTGTCTTGACCTTGCATAGAAAGAGTAAAATAAATGCTCATGTACCTTATTTATTGTTAATTGACAAGCACTTTTACTTCCTTTTTAAAAATAAAAAGTAAACAGAAAGAATAATACAAATTATATTCCTATTAATATCAACCAAAAAAATGAAAAGAAAAGGAAGGAAGTGGCTGAGATCCTTTGTTCTCCCTTGCAGTCTTAGGTGACCCCCATCTTTACTCCCTTCTTGAGGTCAGAGATGCTTTTGCCTTTTCTTTCTACGTTCTACTTTTAAAATTTTATTTTCCAGAATATGGACAGACGTATGTGATAATCATAGTGTTTACTCTGAAAGGTATATTACAATTTTATTGGTAAATCACATACACTTTACTGTTTGGAAATACTATATAAAGTACATGGCAATTTGAATAGATTCCAGTGAATATAGATATACTTGGGCATTGAAAGCATTGATTTGTCAATACCAAAAGCATTATGCACAAGTCAGACTGCCTAGGTTTAATTCTGACTTCCACTTAAAATGCATTTGCTCTTGGGCAAGTTATTTAACCTTTCATCTGTATAATTGGGATAATAAAATACATCTTTCTGGTTGTTGTGAGAATTCAATGTGACAGTATATGTAAAGCTCTTATAACAGTGCATGACATATGGTAAATGTTTCATAAATATTAGCCATTATGTAATAATAACTATCATTATATTATATATAATATGCTTACACTAATGCACAATTAAAAATAAAAGGGACTAGTGATATCAAAATAAAACATTTGAGTGTTATGAATAAGAATGGATTTGTATATTGTTAACAGCTAGGTATTTCAAATTCTTGAATAATATTGAACAGAAAAAGGATTTTTTTAAAAAAATAGAAGAATCCTAGACAGTGGCTGTCAGGGAAAGCAAAATTCCTGTATTGTTCTTTGCTATTCTTCTTTCATATAGCCAGACATGTTTAATAGCTATTCAGATATTAAGTATAATAATATTGTTTTAAACAATTATTATGTAAGTGGACTATATGAAAGAGTATTATTCAGTAATGTTTTATGTCTGCTGGTTAAATAGTTCGCACAGTAACTAATGAAAGTCCCATACGTTGGTGAATTTTAGAGTCAGGCTTTATAACACTTTGTGTCAGTATGCTAGCATGATGAATACTATGTCTTTTTAAAAAACAAAAGAACCTTAAATAATAGATTGTTTTCAGAATATTTTGTGATCCTAAAATGATTTCAACAGCACTACTGGTTTGGCATTTTTGGCTACCGTGTTTTTTCCTTTTTTTTTTTTTTTTGCCTGAAATGCCTTTCTTCAAAATTTTCAGATGCAGTAATCTGCTTTCTAAATAGAGATGTGAGGATCTTCTGTCAGAAGGATCTAGTGTGATTCTATTGATGGTAAGTTGATGGTTATAAGAAAAAGATGCCTCATTTTCACTGCACCGTTTATAGTAATACCAGGATTCTCTAATGACACTTACAGATAAGCCTTACACAAAGATGAACAACATAGTTAAAAATTATAAGTTGGTTTAGAATACAAAATTAAATAATGAATACTCAAGAAGCATCAGTTCCTGGTATAGAAATAATGGCATTAAGCAAAGTTGATCTTTCATATTTCATTTTAAAATTAGACACTGCGATTAAAATTATCTGAGATTAAAAACAAATTTAAGTATACTTTTCTAAACTGCTGATCTGAGTTGGTTTTTCTAGAAATTGCACACAACTGGTTTTCACCATCTCACAAAAGTTTTACATTAAAAGCATTTGAAAGTAAATAAACAGTAATTATTATTGACCTTTTTATAATGGTTAGAAACTGGAGGTAATCAGCCACATTTAAATTTTTATAGGAACTGAAGTAACTAAGGAGAATCATCTTAATTAGGATATTTTCATTGTGTAGTTACATATGTTGATTTTTAAAGCATTTATTTTGTCAAAGGAAAGGGAGAAAATGGAGAGATATGTGCAAGCAGACAGAAGCAATAGAGCAATGTGTTTCCATAGCTAATAATCTTTTGAATATATTTTCTCTCAATGGGAGTCCATACAGATATGTGAAAAGGTGCTACCAAACTGGGCTGGTTTAGAGTGAGTAGTGAGGATCCCTGCAAGTAGAACTAGATCATTATTGTTGATGATAAGTTACCGATATTTTGACTGAGAATATCATTATGTAATATATTACTTCAATGGTGGAGCTTTTCATTTAACTTAACAGCAGTTTTAATCTTCAGGGTTGTTATGCTGGTTTTTGGTCATTGCTAAAACTCTTACTGTTTTGCTGGGAACCACATGCTCGGTGCTTTTTCGCCCTCCCTTTTCTGTCTCCCCTTTCCTTGAAGTGTTTCTTTTGTTTGTCTCCATTACACCAGCTCGCAGGGACACAGTGTTTCTGCACAGTGGGAGTTGGCAATCTCCAAAGAGGCTTTCCAGCATTGCTTTTTAGACTGAAATCATTACAATCTTCAATAGCTACTTGGATTTTAAAAAAAGAAGAAGAAGAAACTAGCACATTATTATTCTCAAAACCATCTCAATGTATAAAGAGGCTATTTGCTTGGTCCTCCCACACCTTCCCCTTCCCTCCCTGCTCTAGCAATCCCTGCTCATCCTGCTCCTTGTCTCCCTGGATGTGTTTCCTTCATACCCAGTTTCGTTTGCATGGCCCTGATTTACTAATTCTATTCAAATTGAGTATACAAATGCATTTTTTCTGTTGGTTCTGAATATTTTTGCACTGCTTATGCAAAGGATTGTAGTCAGATATATCTTATATTCACTGATATTTAAATTACTACCTTCCAGAATGTGAAATATACCAGCAATGACCCAAGATAATGTTTTCAAACCCAGAGTTATTAACATGAGTTAATGGGAAAGTTGCTTTAATAATAACCCTGAAACCAATTTTTAAGTAGGTGGGAATTCTTGTTTTTGATTAGTATGTATCAAACACTACTACCCTCTGTTTTCTCCAGGTCCTCAGTGTCTGCTTTCACCAGTGGTAACATTTGTTTATGCACATGTCCACGAGTGACCCTAAGTGCACAGTGGAAACTCAAGGCACAAGAAGCTGTTTGCAATGCCTTCCTCCGTGAAAGACATTAGTGCATTCAAACAGACAATATTTCCAACAGAGGTTTGTAGAGCGTCGTCATAGGATTTATTTGTTCTCTTTGGTGGACGTAACTATAAATAATGAAAGGGAATGGCATGAATAAAGGGGAGAGTAATTTATGCACTTTATCAAAGTAGCACAACCAATTTATATCCTGCACCCTATCCAGATGAATATATATTCAAATAAAATCAAAATAATATAATGTTTTTCATTGTTAGGTAAATGGGAAAAATGCACTAAAAAAGAAAATATAACAAATATGTAGCAATTTGTTATTGATGTTTCTTATTCTAATGTCTTTTAAAATTAGTGTGCAACTAAATGGAGAGCGTATGTGTATTTTTGTTGGAAGCTGCAGTGCTCCCTGGTTGTGCCGCAGAGGCCCCCGGATGATGTCAGTGATGCCACTCCATCCTTCCATCTCTAGTCGTCATACCTCAAATGCAGTAACCAGTAGAGAGTCAGTGATTCTTTCATTCTTTGCTCATACCATTTCTTATCCCAGTATGCTTTGATCTTTGTACCAGATTAGAAATAATTGGTGAAAGTTATAAGCATGAAAGTCAAAGGATTTTTCTCTTTTTGTTAAATTTTAATTTTACTTCTCAGAGTTTTTATGCAATGCTAACAAGTGCAAGTTCCCTAAAACTGGGGCCTTTGAATACATCTCACTGATATTTTTTGTTTCAGAATTCTGTTTATAATTCAGAGTCCAGGTTAAATGGCATTTTTCCACAAAGCTTTTTTCAGTTATCTTGGACACACTTCTGCCTTTGTTTTGGAACTTGGTGGCCCAGCGTTCATCCACATTTAACAGCGCACATTAAGCTGTTTCTTGCATCATCAGCATCTGTGTAACATCACCTCTCTCCTGTTGCTTCTAAATTCCTTAAGGAATAAGGTGGTGTGTCCTTTTTCATTTCAAGTTCCTCCAAACTTCTTACTGATACTTGTTGAACATATGACTTAAAAGTAGAAAGTGACAATGGTTTAGGATCTCTTCTGTGTGTCACTTAATTTCCTAGTCTGTATATCCTTTAAAAAACAACAAAAGGCTGATTGGGGAATAAATCAGCCCTTATTACTGTTTTTAGATCTAGAAAAACATATCTATATTAATATGGAAGTATCACAGGTGAAATTCTATTATTTTAAAAAAGGGTAATGAAAAAAATTTAGTCATCTCTTGCCTTTCTCATGCTCTGCCAATAGGACCATAATGTGAAACAGAGTGAATAGTCCGACTTTAGTATCATATCTGCAAATTTTAGCTCTTCCAAATGCACCAATTGCTCAAAAGGTTAAAAATGATGTCATTTGCACCCGTATAGGGAAAGGCTTTTGTCTGACTTTTTAGATCTATTTACAGAGATCCAAAATGTTCTGCCTATTTGTTTATCTAAAATATGTTCCTTCACGAATGCCAGAAAGGAATTGCTACTGTAATCCCAGGTATCAATTTGCTTCCTGTAGGATATTGCCTTATGATCCCTGCTTTGTCTCCTTTTATTTTTTTATAATCCAAAACCCTAGAGGCATCATTTCAGCCTAACTCAGTGATTTAGAGGCTCTCATGCTTTTATTTATAAATGTGTATGCCATAAGTTACATAGCCCAGAATATAATGAAAACTGGTCACAAAATTTTGCTTTAAAAATCACAAACATGTCCTAGTAAATATAGCTTCCGCCCAGCCATTTATTTTCTAGGTAGTGGAGTGGCTGCCTACTTGCATATGTCTGCACTAGGTTCAGATCCATGTTAGCATGTGGAAATCTGATTTTTGTGGGTCATGCAACACATTCAGCATATTGGTTAATGGGCTGCCAACTTTCTCAGTCATTCTTTTTTTTTTTTTTTTTTTTTTGCTGTGCAAATTCCAGGCCAAATGTAAGACCTTAAAAGGATTGCCTTTGGGCTGGGCATATAATATATGTAATGATTTTGTTCTTCTTAGGCCGTTATAGAGGACCCAATATTATATTGTGAAGAAGAATGCAATGAACTTCTTGTAAGAGTCCAAAACCTTACTGCGTGCTTTACATATGTCATCTCATTTCCATACCCGAGCAACTCCATGCAGTAGTTGATAAGAGTAAGATAAAAAATTTAATGCTAGTCTGCCTGACTTCTTTGCCTAGTTGGAAGAGTTATTCTTGCATCACTTTGGGCAAATTGCTTCCTGGAAATATAGAAAGAACTTTAACTATTTTGGGTTAGAGTCTACTCTGTAGTTACCGCTTTGTTTGTAAATGAACAAATGGAGACCATTCAAGTAACGAAAGCAAGGATTAATGGAAGGAGGGAAAGAAAGAAGGATGGCAGGAAAAATAGAAGAAAGGGATATGATGGAGGATAGAAAGAAGCAAACAAAAGAAAGAAACAAAAGGAAGAAAGTGGCATAGGGAAGGAAAAGGAAAGATAAAGAATTCCAACGAATTCTTGAAAATGTACTTTTTTGGTTAAATAAGACCTACTGTTTTTGATTTAAATATATTAGTTTCAATTGGAGCACTCATGCTGACATAATAAAAGTGTTTTAAGGTAATGAATCATTATTTTAAAGGTCACCAATTAAACTACTTCTCCTGAATAATTTTCTACCTGCCATTCTGCAGGTGGACAGCACCCCATGCACAGCTTAATCAGCTTGGGTTGTGGTCTGTGGTGGTGCCAAGTGGTTAGGTGGAAACAAACACACTTTCAATACCCCAGGTCTGTGGCTAAACCTTGTCACTCAGAGTTATTTAGATGTGTCTTGCATTAGAAGTAGTTTTCATGTGTCCTGCATAGGTACCGGAGAAATTGGTGGCAGATAATAAAAGAAAACTCTTTTTTTTATCCTGTGTTGGGGGGGTCTCAATTTTGTATTTTATGCACATACATGCTTTTAGGGCAATGTTTGTTCCATACTATTTGATGTAGTTAGGTGCTCATTGTCCCATACTGATGAGAAAGATTCAGAGCTGTGCACGAGAGTGTGGTGCCCAGAAACATAGAAGGCCCTAAGCCAAGTCAGAACATACCTGTGCACTTCAGGGAGTGGAACCCAGGTGGTGGAGGTAGAGAGAACAGAGTTCCACAGGGAAAACATCAACCAAAACACCAGCTTAGGGGTGATGTTAGGTGCAGTTTGGGGTTTTATGGGGTCTAAAACTGATACTCATATGAGGGTTTCTCTTTAATAAAAAGAAAAATTCTTACTTTTCAATGTATTTAAAAAGAAAGACTTTATGAGCATCTTGCTAATTTCCCACTCAGGGCCATGGAAGAAGCCTGTGCAAACGTGGGACCTTGAAGCTTACGTTTCCTATAAAGTTGTTTATGAAGTACAGGAAAGTTCCTAGAGGTTAGACATAGGTTGAATCTAGTTGAAAGCCAAAGGACTTGAGATCAGGATCCAAAAGAAGATTCAAAGCAAAGACCAGGGGAGGCAGAGAGAAGGCAATATTGATGACTCCAGTTCCCTCTGGGTCTTCTGAGCAGTGGTGGGAGATTATAAGTGTTTCAGATGCCTTTCTGGGCTGGACAACAGGCATGGATATGCTTATTAAAATAAATTTCTTAGGTTTGCCAACATAGGAAAGTTGTGGTTTGAATTGGTATTTTATGATTGATCTTTATCACTCAGAGTATGTTTAAAGTCTGAGGTTTGGATACAAACAAATAAAGTTTTTGTTACTGCCCCATAGGAGCTTGAAATGTGTAGCAACATTGAGGGAAAACAATTACTGGTAGTTTTTAGCAACCTGTTAAACCTTACCGAATATTAACCTGCTGGACATTTAGGTGCTGTGAGGAATCTGGATGCAATACTAAGTAAGATCTGGTTGAAAAAATTTGTACTCATCAATAACTTGCATTACCATAAAAATCTTTCCCCTAGGCCTAACATTTTACTATCTTCTATTATGATAGAAACCCTGAAGAGCAAGAATGAGGGCTAATCACAAAATAGTAGAAAACAGCACATGTCCCAATACATGTGTCCCAATACAAGAACCTTATGGGTTCTACATGGAAAGCTATATGGTAGTAGAATTTTTTGGTTGGGGGAGGGAATCTTAAGTCTCCACTGTGTTTCAGGGTACTTTTTATAAAGATTTTTCTAAATATATTAAACTAAAAAAATATTTCTTTGCCTAGTTTGTGTGTATGTGTGCTTGTATACCCATATGTATAACTGTAATATTTGTTTTTCTTTTAATGTTCTACTTGAACCAGTTGAAGATTAATCATCTGATATTTTTCCTGGAATTTAACTAACTTATGATGTATTTTTATGTCAATGGCTGGTATTGCATGTGTATTTACTAATATTTTTATCCTAAAATGTAGATATCACTGGATAAACCTAAAATGTAAGGATACTAAATAGAGCCATACTATGGCTGTATGTTTCTTTTTAGAATAGTTATGTGAAATACATAGTTAGAGGGTTAATGCTATAAATTTACAATACTGTTTTCTTTTTAAAGAATGCAGCTTATTTGCTTCTTTTTCAAGCAAAAGATGGACTGTTTCTCCTCCTTAGGAGAAGGAAGGAGGTAGGATTTGACTGCAGTCTTAAAGAAGAAAGGACTAAGGAAGCAAAATCAGGCTGTTGGGCAAGGGAGTGGTGCTCACGAAGGGGAGGAGGGCATGTGAGTCTAGACTAAAGGGTGAACAGGGAACCAAGGGGTGATTCAGGAGTTCACCAGATGGACAGGTTTCAATGGAAGATAAGGTTCTTCGGCACATCTTCTCCTCATCCTGGTATTAACTGAAAGATCTTGCCTGTTATTTTAATTTCTTCGTCAACCTGAAGCAACGGTTGCAGTTTGAGCATGCACTCTAAAATGCAAAAGTATTATGTAATTATTTCATTCTCTCCTTTAAATCCCTTCATTGAGGTCTTTCGATATGTTCCATTTTGAGATTCTTTAATGACCTGCCCTGACCCTGTGTACAGCCTCCAATCCTCAGAGTTCACTATCCTCACACCTTCTACCCAATCCTGCCAAACTGACTGTCATTTCCCACCTCCCCTTCATACCTGTCCTGGTGCTGTTCTGTGTGTCTGGATGCTTTCTTTAACTTACATTTTCTGACCAAATAAAATTCATCTTGTAAGACTCAGCTAAAACATAAACTACTCTGGAAGCCTTTCCTGGAAATTTCCACTCTGAGCACTGCACCTAAATCAGTATATTTCCTCATCTCTTGAAATGGTTTAAAATTAGATTAGATTGTACACTTGTTTTTCTGTCTTCTCACAAGACTATCAGCTCCTTGAGGTCAGAGACTTTATCGAGATTCCCTATGTGCTTTTTACCAGTGTGTTTTTATCCTAATAGCCTTAACTGAAAAGTGTGGCAAATAAATTATGGAATAGGTTGAACTTCCTCCAAAGGCTTACATGCAAATTTCAGAATTGTTATCAATCTTTCAATCAGAATGGTTACTTTTCTACAAGGTTTTAAAATTTATATTAAAAAAATGTTTGTGCTTGCTTGTTTGGACACTTTCTGAACCAGGCAAGTCCTCTTAAATATGCAATGAGACTGCAGGGGAAGCTGCCTGGCAGAGCACATCACGTATTCAACATTCCTCATAAATGTTAGCTAGATGAATGGATGGATGGAACTTTAAAAAAACTTTAAAGAAAATTTCAAACATATCTAAATTTTTATTGGGTGTGTGATTCTCAGCATAAGTTTCTTGATGCTCTACCCCTACAGTCCTCAAGAATGAAATAAATACATTTTTGAGTGTGCAAATTGATAACATCTTGCTGGAAAAAAGACGTGTTGAACACAAAAGAGCTCAGCAAGACTTCTTACATTTTGGGAAATGACTTGAAGTAAAAGAAACAGAGACTGGTTTGGGAAAAAAAGGAAAAGTACGTCTATTTATCACAGTCCATATGGCTCTTCCAAGCCATCCATTCAGGTCTCTGGGAACTTCTAACTGTTGCTCTTTTATCAAATACGTTTGAATCTGATTTGTATCAGATTCTGCATCTAAGTCTACCTAAGTAATTATAAAGCAGTTTTACACTTTACAGATTGATAGTAAGGCAGGGCAAAATGTCTAATTTCTCAAAGAGACTGGGAGGACAGAAAGAACCAAACAATATATTCTGTAACATGGTCTGAAAGGGAAGATGGTATCTACAAAATGTCCATTTGCAATGAGTCAGAGGACACGTGGCTGTAGACTGAATAAATGTTTTATTTTATTGGGTAGTAACATTTTAATTAATTATTATTACCTCATTTGAGAGCTCAAACAAAAGCCTGCTATTGTTGGCAACCAGAATTTAAGAACAAGTACACACATTTTAAAAATTCTAGCTTAACTGTTTCATGGTAAGAGCCTGAGAAGAAGCTGAGGATTTGGGGAAACGGTACACTGCTTTAGTAACTAAAGTGCATTGTGGTGCAGACCGAAGTCTTCTCAGTGAGAGCCAGCACGTTCTATCAAATGTGGAATAGGTTACAGGCCCCGCCAATGTGCATGTGGTTTCTGCATTCAGGAAGTCTAGTGGGAGTGTCAACAGAAAGTCAAATGTTCATTGAGTTCACACTTCATCTGTTTCTTCAATAAAAGTTCCCAGGTGTTTATGTCATTTCTGCATTTGTGGATGATTTAGGATTAGAAATTTTGTGATTTTTTTTTAATGGAAAGTAAGGCCTTTACATTAACTGACTAGGACTTTAAAATTTATTGAATTTCCTTATTGGTTGAATGTATACTAGAGTATTCTTTTGGTTTTCAGTTTTCATAAAATATATTTATATTTTTGCAATAATTTAAAAACTCTGATGACACTCCTTATTCTAGAGATAAACCTTTGTTTTATCTATCATAGATACAAATGTAAAATTGAACTGAATTTTCATAGTGGTTAACTTTCAATAAAATCATTACGTTGTATTGGTTTTGTTTTGATTTTTTAAATTTTTCTTAGATACGAGTATGACTTAAAATTCCATTTTACTGATGGCTGTATATGGTTGAATTTTGATTCATTACTCTATTGACTGAGTTATTGGTAGTGTGGTCAAGAAACAAGGCTTTAGGATTAGACCAGTCTGGCTTTTGAATTCAAGGCCAGCATTTTACCAGCAAAGTAGCCTCTAAACTGCAGTAAGCCTCATTTTCTTTATTCATGAAATCTTAAAAAGTGAATGAAAACTTTAGAATTATATCTGACACATACTAAGATTAATGTCAAATATTGTAGTTTTTGTGAACCTTGGTAAGTAGATTTATGGATTATATTACTCATTTAAAATAATGAGCTTAAAAGGAATGCATGAATTGAAAAATAAAGAAAACAAAAAGCAAATATAATATTATAGAGAAACAGGAACATTTTTCAAAAAATAAAAAGATATAGGCAGAGTTGATATTTTATTTTTTTTACCCATAATACTATATACAAACAGTGATGACCTACTAGGTCTGACAAGAAGTTGGCCAAAGAAGGTAGACATTATTATGAAATCTATTTGATGTTTGATTTAAATTCACTATTGTAAGATTAAACTTCACACTAGGTTTATTCTGAACCTTGAAATATCAAGTTATGATAGTACAATGCCATCACAATTAACATGTTTAAAAAATAACCATCCAGGTAATGAAGAGAGACTCTTCAATTTTCCCAGCTACTTTGTGTTTTATATTTTTTGATAATTTACTTGTCATGTACAACTACCCTTTTCTCTTGCCAATCCCACTGCAAGTCCCAGAAAGCTGACTATTCTCTTTCCCAGCCTCTCTTGAAGCAAAAGGAGTTCCTCTGTTGTTATATCCAATAAGGCATCAGGAAAAGTCTGTTGGGGGTATCTGATGAGACTTTCTTTCTGACTTAAGCATGGCTGGCACTATTCCTTCCCTGTGCCACTTATCTTTGAATACAGTCTTATTATTTGTAAAAAGGGCAGCAGTCTCACAAGGAAGAGTCAAAAAGAACAGGGGTGAAGAAGTGACGGTCTGATAACGGCAGTGCAGAAAGATGAACACTCTGGCCCCTGCTGATACTGATGAGCAGCTGCACTAGCCATAGACCACCTTCCTCCAGCCTCTCTGTGTGACTCACCTGATTCTGTTACTCAAGCCAGTGTGTGTCACATGTCCCTTTCCATGTGCAGGGCTTTTATAATGTGAGTTCAATCACTTTAACCAGTCCTTGTATTATTTGTGCCACTCTGTTTCTCAAAATATTAAAAAGACATAATTGTAATACTGGAAAACACAAAAATAGATAAAATCAGTCATCTAAAACTTAGTATCAACAAAAATAAACCCTCACAATTTCTCAGGGGAACCATAGATTTTTTTAAGCGCTAATTTCTAACTAACATTTCTTATGTGGATCTTGATACGAAAAACACCGAGTGATGCATGGGGTAATGTTTTCTGCAACCTTGTTACATTAACTACAATTAGGAATTTTATAGACCTGCATGTTGTATGCCTCTTTCTATAAAGTGAGTCAGGGGCATCCATAAACAACTTGATGACATCAATTATGCATGGGGCCAATAGAAGCCATATAGGATTCTCTCTAGTGGGACATTATGATTCAAAGCAGATGTTTTAATTTATAGGAGAGGGAATGACTATCAGCTTTTCTCCAAACATCACAGTTTCTCCAGTTTGGATTTTGATGGACATATAAGTTCTGACAGATCAACATTCTACTCTGATAGAGGCCCAGGAAGAAAAAATTTTGTATTTCTGGTTCAGGGCAGAACTATATGTCTAGGAAGCAGTGAAACTGGTCAGGTGTTTGGTACTCAATAAGCAACACTTGAGGTATATAATGAAGAGTCATTGCTGGATAGAAAACCATCACACTTTGCCTGAAGGTGGCCTCATGGGCACATCTTTTCTTATGAGGCACCATTGGGTCCCTTGTAACACGTAAACTAGTGATAAATTAATCTTTAAAGTTCTGCTTCACAGAAAATAGTCAGGATGATTTTGGCTGAGAAATATTCAAAGCAGGTATTACCACCTACCCATCATAGCTATAGTACACACACACACAGAAAGAGAGAGAGAGAGAGAGAGAGAGAGAGAGAGAGAGAGAGAGAGAGAGAGAGAAAGCCCTTAGTTACAGTGTCATTCTATATCTGATTTTGAGCAACATGGCCTCCATGGAATCCTCTAGGATGAATTCTCTGCAGAATATACTAGGGGAAATTTAGATATTCCCTATCAGATATAATAATTTCAGTGTTAAAATATTTAATACAAAGCCATACTTTCTGACTGTGGTTTATTGAGTAACCTCCAGTTTGTGAAAATTAAATTTAAAATGACTGTGTAGAAATCTTATTTTCATCTTTTCTTAAGGGAAAAGAAAAAAGTATTTTCTTTGTGAAGTACATGATAAAGAGCACCATCAGATCCTTTTCAGAATATGTACTTGACTGAGAGGAATAAAGTTATATTCATTCATAAGGCTAAGAGTGGGCAGGTGAGGTAAGCTGCTATTTTATAGGCTGTGCTTAAGTGTTTATTCTTGTCTCTCTTTACATTAGAATTTAAACTTAATAATAATCTAAAAAGTTAATAGATTATATGTTTAGAGGACAAACTTAGAAGAGAGATTTAAAACATTATTCTTACTAAGTTAAGTATCCCTCACCTCCATTCCTGGCCTTTTGTATTTTTCAGAGATGTTAGAAATGGTACCCTGGTACTTTAACTAGAGGACAAAAAAAGTTTATATTTTAGTATAAACATATCCCCAAATAATTTCATTTTTCTATTAAATTGTACTGAAAGAATTAAGTTAAAATATAAACCATGTTTTTTATTTTCCTTCACTTATAGCAAGTTTCTCCAAATAGCAAAATCCTTCTTTTCTTCCACTGTTCTGGTTTCCTAGGGCATCACCATTATTGTCTGTGTTTATCTTCTTTATTGAAACTTAGTCTATGAAGTCATTTTTGATAATTTCTTTTTGGCTCAGCCTCACAAAATCTATTATTGTGAAGCTAGGACAGCATGCCACATTCTACCTCTGCCTGTGCTGCATAAGCACTTTGAATGATGACAGATCAGAGGAGATGGGCCTGAAAGCATAATTATTGTGACGTGTAGTTAATGTTAGTTGATACAAGTAGCACACACAATTAAGAGAACATGCTTGTAAAATTGGGCAGATTATTAAGGACCTGGGTAGAAGAAATGTGCAGAGTTACAAGGATTCATAAACTTCTTTTTGCTTCCTGGAATGTCACTGTCTCTGATTGTCTTCGCCGTATCTGAATAAGGTTTGTCTCATGCATAATAATTTCCCTCTTTCGCCCACCCCATTCTAGGACAGTTTTGCCTTTTCAACTAGTTACTGCAACCAACATTTAATAAGAAGGCTTTGCTGGGCTTTCTAATCGAAAACTTGCTTTTATCTTTCTTCATGAAAGAATTGAAATGGCTTCTTTCAGGTTGCTTTAGCCTCTGGGGAGATAAGGACCCTGCGGTTAACAGGATGAGAGATTTTTGTTTAGAAATTTTTATTTAGACAATGAAAAATGACCTCTGTAAACTCAAAGCTATCTTATTTTGGGGCTTTAGGCTTCTGGCAGATAAATCAATTGGGCCCTTGGGACAGCAAAGGAAAAACCTTTGCAGTAACTATGTCAGGGCAATGCAATAGATTTGTTGTGAGTATGCAGTTGTGTTGAATGTAGAAAGCACTTAAAAATAAATATAATTTTATTTTCTATTAAATATTCAGGATCTGATTTCTACTCTTTTCATCTTTTGCAAAGAAATATTATTTTTTGTGATGCAAATGGAGAAAAAGGATCTTTTTTATGTATAAAATATGTGGCTATTGTTGGTATTTTCACTTTGACTTTTTAATTATTTACCTGTGCATTCTCTAATGGGGACTATTTTTAAATTTAGATCCCCCAAATTATACCCTCACATTAAAAAATCTGTATTATAAGTGTTCTTTTGTGGGTAAACAATTTCATTGGTACCTAAATAATACAATAGTTTTTTGTCTAAAATATGCTTTTCGAGGCTGCTGTAACATTTTTCACACCTGTTCATAAGCTCAAGGAGCTTTGCAGATCCTCACAGCATGAATTTGCACTGCATGTTCACCCTCTAAAGAAAGAATGTTGCACTTGGCTGTTGGCTTTCTTACCTGTGTCATGTAGAGTGCAGATTCAAGGTGAAAAGTAATGCAGAATAATCTGTAAATTTGACAAGGAAGCAAACCAGGAGACAGATGCTCACTCAAAAGCATTGATGTATAGTTGTTACTGATAGGAATGTTGATCGGTATAGTAAAGAAGTAGTTTTGAAGGAGTTAATTTTTTTTATTGTATACAAAACCTTCATGTACATTGTGCAATGTCATTAAGATAATAATGCAAACCTATAAAATACATGGGATCAGAAATTAGAAATTAAAGTAAACTGGGAAATAGGGGTGGGAAGTGATTTAGCAAATATATGAAGAGTTGCAATAAAAGCAGTGGGAAAGACCAGAGTGACACTGGGAAGACGACCAGGGAATGTAAAAAAAAATAAATACATAAATAGATAGATAAATAGATAGATAAATAAATAAGTAAAGAAAATAAAAGCCATGCTCCATTTTCTTTCTTTAACTTGAATTCTGCCTGACTATTTTGGAGTGTGGGCAAGCCAATGTATCAACCTCTTCTATCCTATTATTTTTAAATCTCCTTTTCATTTTTTCCTCCTAACATTCAAAGTTGATGTTAGACCATGGTCAGAATTAATGAATAAATTGTAATTTAGTTATTTTGACAGGCCCCTTTATTTAGAACATTGAATATATAAAGATATAAAACAGATATTGCTTAAGTACCTATGATTTGGCCATAGTGACTCTTTACAATGATCAAGTGTAGGCTTTAATTTTAAGGATTCTGGGACATGTAAGTGATATATATTTGTATTTCCATTTTCTTTTCTGAAAAACAAAAGTAGGTATGACACCAATCTCAAATTATCGTTATAAAGAATAAATGAGATAATACATATATTAAAAGTAGCTAAAAATGTTTAAGCACTTGCCTATGCAGACACTATTTACATATATTCACCTATCTAATCCTCACAAGAATTTTCTGGGATATACATTACATTAGTAATCCTAACGATTGGGGAAACAGAGGCACAAAGAATTTAATTGATTTATCTGCCAGTAAGTGGCAGACCTGGTAATCAAGCCAAAGAGCCCAAGGTCTTAACCTCTGCACTGTGGTCTTCTGTGCCAAGTGCGCACTGTGCGTTCAGTAAACAGAAGGATCCCCCTGCTCCCCCTCATTGAAGTAAAATCAATTGACCAAAATATCTGTTATCACTTCCTGTAATTTGGCTATTAAAGGGTTAAGGTTATGAAATAGACCTATATATTTAAGTTTAAAGCCATGATTAAATTGTTGACCAAAGCAGCCTGTTTTTTCACCCTTTTATTTAAAACGACGTATTGCAGAGTATTTAGTTCAATAAACTGTCAACATTTACCATGTCTTTAATATTATACTATCTATTATTGATTGTGCAGGGTAAGTTTAGATATCTCAGGATCTTTACCTCTAAACATCTTAAAAAACATGGAAAGAATATGTTTACTTAAAACCAATACAAACAATTTAGGATATTATTTTGAATCTGTAATTTAAGTAAAACTACTGTTGGGCTATATAATGCAGATTTTAAAAATTCCATGAGCTATCAAAATAAAAGTTATAATATTTGGTTATAATTGTTAATAAGTGCTTCATGGAAAGAAATCTTTGATTTTAAGTTCACCAGACACTATCAGAAAATTTGGTTCTTCATACACACTAGAAATGACATAAATGATTAATTACATTTATAAGCTATTCATGGGATCCAAGCTTATGAATCTTCACTCATCCTAATATCTGACTTCTTGTTTTTCAACTTTCTAAAAAATAGTTGTAAATTTGGAGATGAGCTTCCCAAAGCCAGAAAACAGTTGCAACAATCACAAAGCCCCTTTACTAAAGATCCATATATGCTACTTTCAGGTGGTCCCCAGCCCACACCCCCCTCACCGACTCAGGGCTGGTTATTATGCTTAGTTATGTTTGTAAGGTGATTGCAAATTAAAATATCAAATGACAAAGAAAAAGGAAAACTTTTTAGGGGCCTGTGAATACACTACGAATTCTAATGGTCCTTAGATCTGTCTGCTATAATAGTTTATATCCTTTTAACACGTAGGGAGTAAAGTGGCAGTAAAGAAAGAGAAATCAAATTGCAGAAGTCAGGAGACAAGTAGGGCTGCACAAGACTCTGATTGTTCACTGTAGTAGCCAGAGTAACATTTTAAAGCTCTTTAAGTCATTATTTTATGGTATTTTATGCTTATAGCAATGAAATTTCTTTATCAATTAAGGTTAACTCATATTATTCTGAATATTATGCTTAAATAGAATAATGTATCAAATTATTTGAAAATATTTTAATAAAACATCGTGATATTTTAAAAATTGCATAAGAATTTAAAACATCTAACAAAATAAGATAGAAAAGAAAATAAAGAGGTAAAAGTGAACATTAAAGAAAATAGTAACTAATGACGTAGTGATATTGAGAAACAAAATAATCACTACGCTATGATAAATGAAATTATCAATCAAGGTCCTATCCAGAAATGGATGATGCATCTCTTTGGGTAAGTTGAGAATTGTTTACAAAGGAACCATTTACAAAAGTGTGGCTAGGATGAAGAGGAAACTCCAAAAAATGGAATGGATAAGAAACAGAGCTGTTAGAATTTGAGCCCGAAAAGGAGGAGTGGAGCAGTTACCAAAATTCACAAAGAGAGAAATCTCCTTGAAAGGAGTGGCTGAGGAACATAGACAAATGAGGAGACCTGGCAAGGAAGGGGATAGAGAAATATACACCCTAACCTCATTCTCCTCCATCCTTCCAATATGATCCTGATGCTTTCCACTGGCTGAAACCAACTATAAGCTGGAAGGCAAGGCAACTTGTTAATGGAATCCATGGGGGCAACCTCTGATAACAGAGAGCAGAGAGGAAAGTGACTCTGGAGAGACCAACAGAAGTGACCTCACATTGTGAGCAAAAATTAAATACTGTCTCAAGGCCCAAAGCACTGAGCAACCAGGACTCCATAAGAACATTGGTGAAACTTAAGGAGTAATGGAAAAATGGCAGTTTTTTCAAAAATGATTTAAACTTTGGAAAATATTCTGAGTAGCACCCAAAGGAAATGCAGAATTCTCTGAGCTATGATGAAGATACAATTGTGTGTTTATCTGTGTGTAGACACCTGTGTGGAGGGAGAGGAAGAGGAAGGGAAAAGACTATGGACTAGAGGATATCAATTTGGAAACAAAGGTCATATCAAAGTTTTAGTTCTTTGAGAGCAGACACTCTATTGTATTCTACCTTGTCATCCATGTTTAAATCCAAAGCCTGAGTTACAGTGAACCACTGAGATGCAATATAGAAAAGAGTACCAAATACTCAATCATCAAGATAAATATTTGAATGCAGTGTTTAAAAAGACAGGCATGGTGGCTTCCAGTCTGTCAATGGTTGTCCAGGCCTGTGAGTGGCTGCAAACCTCACTGGTTAGGTTTATGAGGGTTGCACATGGCAGGCAAACAGATTGGGCAATGTGGATTTTTTTCTATATAATCATGACTTTGTGTAGTTTTGTTGACTTTTTCCACTATGTTTAAAATGTTGGAAGATGTTTGATTAAGTGTATACAGGGACACACATGTTTTCTTTATGATTTAGCATGGAACCACTGAACACTGTTCCCAATACATACCTGATAATTGATGTTTATTGAATGAAAGAATGATTAAATGAATAATGTGGTCTTTTCCACCTCCAAATTTGCATTACTAAGACCTGGTGTCCTTTCCAGCTCATATTTTTTTTTTGTTCTTGCTGTTTAATTTGTAGCTTTTCTCTATCTGGCAGGCTTCCTCCAAGTTGCAAGCGCAGTTTTAGGGGCATGGGTAAGACATATGGGTGCTTACAGAAGACTGTTGTAAGTATTTCATGAATAATCCACTCTGTAAGACATTTTGTAATAGTAGTTTACCAAATTTGCCAGCTTTCCCCCATTTCCTTTACTACCTCTACACCTAGATTCTTCCTCAGTTTATTCTCAACCTTATTTAAAACACATCCCTTTATCAATTTAGTTAAACATGGTAAATGATCAGGTATCAGTATTTGAGAACTTGAGATTTGCAGCATTCTAAATTACTACCTAGTCTTTTCTTAATTGTCCCCTCCTATTATTCTCAAGTTTGTTTTTAATTTATTTTGTATCCTCTCACTTAGAACTATGTATATCTTAAAACCATGTACATTATAAAACTTTGTAATACCTAGCACATCGGGGCACAATAAGTATTAATTAATGATAATTATAATAGTAATGATGTAGCATTTTAACTTTCTCATCACTTTGATTATTTATCCCTCTTTGAGACCTCACTGGAATTATACTTATTTTTATAATAAATTTAATTTTTTATCCTTGCAAGTCTTTTCTTCAGACTCCATTTTGATTCCCACCATTGTTTGTTAGACCTATATGATGTGAAGAGAGACTCTGATGTGTTATTTGTCTTTTCCATAACTAATATGTGAAAAAATGGTGAAATTGAACATAGGAAGCTTTTATCTAAGAGTCAGATCATATAAATGCATGTGGTCAAGATGCATTTTTCAGAGTTTCTGGAAAGATTATGGGGAATGTTGATTTTGTAAGTAAAAGTGTCTTACTTATGAAAGTGTCTTTCTTACATATTATTTCTGATTCTATTTTTAAAAAATATTTTTTCATGAGAATATTTTACTTGATCTTCAAATCGTTCATTTATTAGGACCAGTTCACCTACTGGCCCATACCCACATAACTCATGCTTTACCATCATAGACTGATGTGACACAGTGTAATAGAATATGATGCATTGCCTGAATTTAAAGGAACATGGACTATTTCTGGATCTGCCGTGCAGCATGAGATCTGTATCACATTTGAAACAAAGCTAACCAAGCAGACAGAGCAGAAAGATATCTATAGCATTCATTAATCAGGGTAGAGTACATATTTTTTTCAGCATCTTATTCTGTTTGCTTGGTATATTTTAAGCCTGAAACACAGAACAAAAATAGTCTTAGTGACCATTCATGTTGCTTTGTACATGATTTTCCTTAGAGAATTGTTCCCTCAAAAAACCAAAGCAAACTCATTTTGGTTGAAAATTGTGAAATAGGTTGTATAACATATATTTGTTTATTCTGTTTTTTTCTCACTGAGGGGCCATTAAATATTCTGTAATGTATGCATTTTGATTATATATAAATAAATGACTATTAGCACTAAACTAAGCTACTATCTGCCATTGAAAGCTAGTTAAACTAAAAATAATTTAAAGCATATTGTTTACAAGAACAACAAGTACCCAATTACTTCATATTTGCATTAAAGATAATAAATCGGAATAGAATTAACTAAAACATGCATATTCACTCTTAAGGAAGACCTTCACTTTGGGTAAGACTGTATAAACTCTTTGAGGCAGAGTTGCCACACATGCTTTAAATAAGGTAAAGTAAGCACTCTCAAGTTTTTTCACCTAAGTTTGTCCTGTCTTTTCTACAGGATACTAGCATCTAATATCCTTGAAGTAGGGCCACTGTTTTTCCTTCATTCCAATTACTTATTCACCCAGGTCAGAGAGGTAAGAACAGCCGGGAATTTGACTGGCACATGTGTTTCCCTCATCTCACCCCCAATTATGGAAGTAAGAGCGACAATACCTCTAACATTACTGGAATTAGGTATTTATTACACAGGCCCCACCCTTAGCCCAGAATTTCATTAACATTGTTCTCTGTTTCTTGATTTTTCTCTCTTTTTATCATTCATATGCTCTTTCTTGCCTTCCCTCACAGCCACACCTCCATTTCTCTGAGATAATTATTCCTAGGCTTTCCAGTCATTGACAAAATTACTTCTCAAGGTGATTTCAATGACTAAGTACATATAGCTTGCTCCTAATGCTTACCCCTTCCCCTGGCCTACTCAAATCTTCACAGCTGCATTGATATTACCTGTTGTTAGAAAACAGCCAAATGTGTTATGTCATTTATACATCTTTCACCCTAAAACAATCATTCACTCACCATTCCACCATTCTTATTAACCCCATCACCACTTTCCCAACTGGCTAGCCTGTGCAATACAAGCAGAGGCCTGAAGGTGGAAAAGAGGAAAATATGCTCATAAGATGACATTTAGTAGTTATTTGGTCTGTTTACTCAACAAAATCATTCATTGTCAGCCTGTAAATGACATTTAGCAATTTTCCCTATAATGTTTGTATACTCAGCTCCCATTTTTTGTCTCACAACTACATGGAACCTAGTCCTAGGCCCATTACTTCACATCTGGTCTCTCCACTCAACTTTTCATGGCACAAAGGCCAAAATAATCTCTCAAACATCTACAATGTTTCCTTTCTTCTTACTGTATAAGGATGACATTCTCCCATCCTCTTCTGTTATGCCCTTTTTATATTATCAATTATAAATTTCTTAGTATACTTCATGAACAGTTTAAGTCAAAGTGATTTCTTGTTTACAGGTAAACTGTAAACTGGAAAAGGAAAATTTGGAAAAGAGAAATTCTCAGTTTTCTTCCCACTCTCCCTCTCCCTTCCTTCCATTTCTTCTGTATCATCTTTCTCTTTACTTTCATTGATTAAATACCTGCTAGGTTTTGGTACATAGAGAGCTGGAAGGTAAATCAACATAATACCACTTCAAGTCAGGGCAGTAAGAACTGTAATGACATTAATTGTTACAACACAATTGCAAGGGAAATACTGTTATCTATTTTCATAAGTGAATAAAATAAATTTGAAAGAATTTACATCATACACAGAGGTCACAGTGCTAATAACAAATAATTCTGAGATCCAAATCTAAATCTCTCAATTCCAGAAAACATATTTTCCCCCAAAAACTATTTAAAATTCATATTCAAGAAGTCAGGGGTCCCAGGAGAGACATATGGACACAAGTGAATCTAAGGTACTGACAAAACTACTGTGTGTGTGGAGAGAGGGTGGACAGAGGGCTCTTGTGGAACAAGGCTAGAGGGGTAGGGAGAAATTCGAGTATGTTTAGCTTTATGGCCCATGCTGACTAAGTTAGTTTCTAATACTCTGAACACTGGGAAACCACCCAAGTGCTTTGAGGAGTGACAGGATGAGATTTGCACACTAGAAAGATGGCTTTGAGACCAGAGTGAATATGAATGGGCTAGTAGAACAATTAAAATGGACTAAGGCGATGTGATTAAAAAATGTTTAAGACATAAAATGGTATGATTACTTGATGGGTTTGGTATATGGATCATAGGATAGGAGGTTTCTGTGATGTCTCAGAGGTTTCTGACTTTTGTACTGGGCAGACACCATGTGTAATCTAGGAGTGGATGAGGAGATAAAATATTGATAGACTGCATTGCATATGTGAGACAGAAGAAAATATAAAATAATAAGAGGGGGTGTAGAATCAAGTTGTGAAGATCTGAAACATTGGTAGCTGGATAGAGGGGGTGATCTTGGAAAAGGGACAATGAAGATAAAATAAGAAACCATAAAATATGTTGAAGAAAGATTTTTATTTTTATGTGGAAAATATGTGGAAGAAAGGTAAATAGCATTAAATACTATTAAAATTTGCACTGAAATTCTTCATCAGACTTAATGACTGAAGAGCATCACTGACCTTAACAAGAGCTATTAGGAGTGAAGACTTCAGAAGTCACAGTTTGTTTTCCCTTTTTCTTAACATATTTCATAAAAATATTTCATACTTGAAATAATTTGAGAATATAGAGTTCTACTATAATAATTTTCATATTTTTATTTAACTACTCATATATTTTTTAAAGATTATTTATTTATCTTCAGAGAGAGGGGAAAGGATGGAGAAAGAGAGGGAGTAAAATATCCATGTGTGGGAGAAACATCAGTTGCCTCTCGCATGATCCCAACTGGGGACCTGGCCTATGACCCAGGCATGTGCCCTGAGAGGAAACCAAACTGGTGACTTGTTAGTTCACAGGCCAGTGCTCAATCCACTGAGCCACAACAGCCAGGGCAACTACTCATATTTGTAACTAGTTTTAATTCTTTCTTTACCACTCTATTTTAAGGTTCTTAAAAGGACAGAATAACGAATCTAATTATCTTATATTCATTTTCAATCTTCTTCCAATGTAATATATACTTACACATATTGGTGAATTAGTTATCAACTATTTATGGCATATGTACTGTGCATAAAGTAGTTATTCTATTGTGGTCAGAAATTCTCTATCATAATTTCATTTAATTTTGTGTTTTCATTCAAATGGTAATGTTAAAATAGTAATTAATTATGTTTTAGATTATCTGATTGAGTACCAAGTTCTGTCATGAAATTTTAACACCCAGATTTGCATTTGTAATTTGCATTCCTTTTTTTTCACATGAAGTCATGGTATGCTATATGAACAAATTCTGAATTGATTGAAATCAAGGAATTTTATGGGAAATTGAAATCACATATGCTCATGCAGCACAAACCTCGATCAGAGAATGCTGCTCTGTGTTAATGGAATCACATTCAGTTAAATAACAGATATCTAACCATAAGATCCACCTGCATATGTACCACCTTTTAAATATAGCAAATAAGATAATGATATGTATGAAATGAAAAATATATTTTTCATTCTAATATCTAACAATAACTGATTAGATATATAAAGCACTGTTTAATAACAACGTGAACACTTTTATTCAAGGGAAAATGCAACTTTAAAGAGTCATTGAATAATAGTTCGTTAAAATTGATATTATTAAGGTCAAGTATGAGATTTGACTCTCTAGCCAAACACTGAAGCCACTAATATACCTCACTTTGTACAACATATTATGTGAACAGGAATTTTTTGCCTTAAAATATTAAACTCAAAATACAAAGTCATATCATGTATAGTTGACTTTGAATAATGCAACAGTTAGGGGTACTCACCCCCCTCTCATAAGTCAGAAATTTGTGTATAACTTTTGTTACCCCCCAAAACTTAACTATTAACAGCCTACTATTGACCAGAAGCCTTAGTGATAGCATAGACAGTTGATTAACACATATTTTCCATCATTTATATTCCTACAATAAAATAGAGAAAAGAAAATGTTATTAGGAAAATGTAAAGAAGAGTAAATACATTTACCATATTTATTTTTGAAACCTGAATATGTGGATTAACACTGTTCAAGCCCGTTGCTCGAGGGTCAACTGTATAGAAGTGGACCTGTGCCTATCTCTTTCTACAATTAATTCAACATTAGGCCTTGACCATGGGGTGGAGATATATATATATATATAAATATTTACTGTGGCAGTTTGGAGAACATGGGGGTCCAGTAGGCTCCGACCCCATTGATAGCTTCAAGGAGGAAGTACAACTTGGCTTAATCCTTGCTATAGATCAAATTCTTTTGTCTGCTCCCCACCCTGAAAAAAATTCATAGGTTGAAACCTAATGACAATATAGTATTAGCAGGTGGGGCCTTTTGGAGGTGGAGCCCTCATGAATGGGATTAGTGCCCTTATAAAAGATATCCTAGAGAGTTAGTTTTCCCTGTCTGTGTGACAGCACAGAGAAAAGGCACCATCTGTGACTGCTGGTGGGCTCTCACCAGGCACCCAATGGGCTAGCATGCTGATCTTGAAATCACCAGCCTCCAAAATTGTAAGAAATAAAGTTCTGCTGCTTATAATCTACTCAGTGTATGGTGTTTTGTTATAGTAGCTCAAATGAACTAGAATAATCCATAAAATTAGAATAGAATTTTGGTCAATATTTTATGAGAGGGAGACAAAATGAGCAAAAATGAGTGGAGGTGTACTCGGTATAATGAGGGCTGCAGTTTTTAGCTGGAGACTGTAGAATGATCAAAGGACATTCAGCCGCAAATAGTCTTGGGCCAAATTATAGATTAAGTGTTGTTATTGCTAGGTAAAGCCATTGAATAGCATAAAATTTTACTCCTCAAATTTATTGTAGTTTCACAGTTTTAATGTAAGAACACCTAAAATATCTCTTCTTGAATACTGTTAGGCTGTAAATAAGAAGATTTTACCCTTTTCGACAGTATGGGTGGACCTGGAGAAAGACAAATACTGTATGATTTCACTCATATGTGGAATCTAATAAACAAACTGAACTAACAAACAAAATAGAGACAGATTCATAGATAGAGAGCAGATGACAGCAAAAAGGGAGGTAGGTAGGGGATGAATGGATTGAGCCAAAAAAAGGACTCATGGACATGGACAACAGTGTGGTGATTGAGGGGGAGGGGTCATAATGGGCTTAATGGTAATGGAAAAATATAATAAAAAATAAAGTATCTCTTGAGATTTTTAAGTTGCATTAAAGTATTTTTCTAATTAGTTTCTTATATAAAATATGTAGTAAATCAGAAAAGTTAAAAAAATTAACTGAAAAAAAATCCCACCGAATTTCAGTTGACTGTTTTTAGTAAAACTAGATTCATCAAGTTCATCATTATTTTTTCCTATTTTGAAGCCCTTTTCTCATTGTTTTTACATTTGGCAGGGAATTAAGTTAGGTGATATTTTTACAATTATGTAACATATGTTCAATTTGCTTTCCTTCTCTCTCATTTCATTTTTGTTTTCTAAATGAAAACCATTAACAGTCAGCTTTTATATCTGTATCTTCATCTGCTGCAATATATTTTTATAATTGAAATGAATTAAAAATATGGCCTCGCACAGATACTTACTAGTCATCACACACAATTGTAGATATTCTCCTTTGGTATTATACCAAAATTCAGCACGTGGTTGTTTTTTAAAGGTTACAATGTGAAATCTGCAATCATAAATAAACCATGCTTTATTAGATTAAAAACCATGCACCTATTATGGACTTTGAATGGGTCTTTTACCAATGCATGTATATAACAGCATACATTAGTGATTCTAAAGATATTAGTTCTCTGAATTATGTAGATCTTCCAAATACTAAAAATTGTACTTGTCAATATCACCACCAATTACATTAGAGAAATATTTAGTACTATAAAGCTCAAATTTTGTCGCTGGAAGCCAATATTGTTGGTTTCTTCCTCTGGCAGATTTCCTACATACAATTTTGATAAAATATCTGCCAAATTTCCATGTCTGAATAACTATAATTTCTTTTTTTCTTTCTCCCTTTCTTTCTCCCTTCCTTCCTTCCTTCCTTCCTTCCTTCCTTCCTTCCTTCCTTCCTTCCTTCCTTCCTTCCTTCCTTCCTTTCTCTCTCTCTCTCTCTCTCTCTTTCTTTCTTTCTTTCTTTCTTTCCTTCCTTCCTTCCTTCCTTCCTTCCTTCCTTCCTCCCTCCCTCCCTCCTTTCTTCCTTCCTTCCTTCCTTCCTTCCTTCCTTCCTTCCTTCCTTCCTTCCTTCCTTCCTTTCTTTCTTTCTTTCTTTCTTTCTTTCTTTCTTTCTTTCTTTCTTTCTTTCTTTCTTTCTTTCTTTCTCTTTTTCAATCCTTACCTGAGAATATGCTGATTGATTTTTTAAAAGATTTTATTTATTTATTTTTAGACAGAGGGGAAGGGAGAGAGAAAGAGAGGGAGAGAAACATCAATGTGTGGTTGTCTCTCGTGCACCCCCTACTGGGGACCTGGCCTGCAACCTGTACCCTGACTGGGAATTGACCTGGCAACCCTTTGGTTCGCGGACACTCAGTCCACCGAGCCACACCAGTCAGGGCTCTTTCTTTTTAAAAAGCTTTTATTGAATTTATTGTTGTGATATTGGTTAATAAAATAATATAGATTTCAGGTGTACAATTCTGTAATACATCGTCTGTCTATTGCATTGTGTGTTTACCACCCCAATGTCAAGTCTCCTTCCATGGCCACATATCTTCCCTTTACACTCTTCTTTCTACTCCAACCCCCACACTTTGCCCTCTGGTAATCACCATACTGTTATCTCTGTCTATGAGGGTATTTTTTCTTAATCCCTTTACCTATTTCACTCAGCAGTCCAACATCCCTCTCTCTGACAGCTGTCAGTCTGTTTTCTGTATCAGTGAGTTTGTTTCTATTTCATTTGCTTGTTAATTTGTTCATTAGATTCCACGTAGAAATGAAATCATATGGTATCTGTCTTTCTCTTGTTTGGCTTGTTTCATTTAGCATAATACTCTCCAGGTCCATCCATGCTGTTGCAAAAGGTAAGATTTTTCCTTTTATACTGCCAAGTAGTATTCCATTGTGAAAATGTACCACAACCCTTTTATCTACTCATCTACTGAGGGACACTTGGGCAAATCTTGGCTATTGTAAATAATGCTGCAAAGAACATCAGGGTGTGTATATTCTTTTGAATCAGTGTTTTAGATTTCTTCAGATAAATGCCCAAAAGTAGAATTGCTGAGTATAAAGCAGTCCCGTTTTTAAAATTTGAGGAAAATTGACACTATTTTCCACTATGGCTATACCAATCTGCATTCCCTCCAACAGTCCAAAGGGGTTCTCCTCCATCCATACTGTCACTAGTACTTATTGTTTGTTGATTTATTAACAGTCATCCTGACAGGTGTGAGGTGAAATCTCATTATGGTTTTAATTTGCATTTCTCTGATAATTAGTGATGTTGAGAATTTTTTCATATGTCTATTGGCCATCTGTATGTCCTCTTTGGAGCAGTGTTTATTCAGGTCCTTTGCCCATTGTTTCATTGGATTGTTTGTTTTTTCCTGTTGAGTTGCATAAGTTCTTTTTAGATTTTGTGTATTAACCCCTTATCATGTGTATCATTGTCAAGCATGTCAAATATCATCTCCCATTCAGTGGGTTGTCTTTTCATTTGTTGATGGTTTCTTTTATGGTGCAAAAACTTTTTAGTTTGAGGTAGTACCATTTGTTTATATTTGCTTTGTTTCCTTTGCCCTAGGAGACATGTTAAAAAAAATCCTACAAAAAAAATGCCCGAGATTTTACTGCTTATGTTTTCTTCTAGGAGTTTTATGGCTTTGAGACTTACATTTAAGTATTTATTCCATTTTGTGTTTATTCTTGTATATAGTGTAAGGATGTGGTCTAATTTAATTTTTTTCATGTATTTGTACAATTTTCCCAACACCATTTATTGGAGAGACTCTTCTTACTCCATTGTATGCTCTTGCCTCCTTTGTCAAATATTAATTGACCATATAGGTGTGGGTTGATTTTTGAGTTCTCTGTTTTATTCCATTGATCTAAATGCCTGTTTTAATGCCAGTACAATGCTGTTTTGATTACTATGACCTTGTAGTATAGTTTGATATCAGGTAGCATGATTCCTCCAACTTTGTTCTTCTTTCACCAGATTGCTGTGGCTATTTGGGGTCTTTTGTGTTTCCATATAAATTTTTGGAATATTTATTCTAGTTCTGTGAAATATGTCATTGGTATCTTTATAAGAATTCTGTTGAATATATAGATTGCTTTGGTAGTGTGGACATTTTAATTATGTTAATTCTTCTTATCCATGAACTTGGTACATGCTTCCACTTATATTTATATTTTCTTCAATTTCTTTCTTCAGTCCCTTATAATTTCTGCATATAGGTCTTTTACCTCCTTGGTTAAATGTATTCCTGGGTATTTTATTTTTGCTGCAATCATGCATGAGATTGATTTTCTAGTTTACCTTTCTGATGGTTTCATTATTGATGTTAAAAAATTCAACTGATTTATGGATACTTATTTTGTATCATGCTACTTTACCAAATTAAGTTATCAGTTCTAGTGGGTTTTTTTGGCGGGATCCTTGGGTTCTCTATATACGGTATCATGTCATCTCCAAATGATGACATTTTACTTCTCCCTTTCCAATTTGGATGCCTTTTATTTCTTCTTCTTTTCTGATTGCTGTGGCTAGGGTCTTCAGTATCATGTTAAGAGTGGTGAAAGTGGTCTTCCCTGTATTGTTTCGATCTTAAGCAAAATACTTTTAGTGTTTGCCCATTGTGTGTGGTGTTGGATATAGATTTGTCATATGTGGCCTTTATTATGTTGATGTATGATCCCTCTATTTCCTCTTTGCTGTGAATTTTTATTAGAAATGGGTGCTGGATCTTATCAAATGCTTTTTCTGCATCTATTGATATGATCATGTGATTTTTATCTTTCATTTCATTTATGTAGTGTATCATGTTTATTTGTGGATATTGTACCAACCATTCACCCCTAAAATAAAGCCCACTTGATCATGGTGTTTGATATTTTTAATGTATTGCTGGATCCAGTTTGCTATATTTTGTTGAGGACTTTAGCATCTATGTTCATCAGGGATATTAGCCTACAATTTTATTTTTTTGTAGTGTCCTTATGTGGTTTTGGAATCAGGATAATGTTGACCTCATAAAATGATCTTGGGAGTCTTTCCTCCTCTTGATTTTTTTGGAATAGTTTGAGAAGAATAGGTGTTAGTTCTTTGAATGTTTGGCAAAATCTACCTGTGAGGCCGTATACTTCAGGGTTTTTGTTTGTTGAGAGATTTCTTTTCAAGTTCTATATTAAAATCAGAAGAATAAATGAACTTGTCAATATTAATCCTAGTGACATTTTAGAGAAATAATAATATAGACGGCAAATTGTTAAAAAATTCTTTCAATTATGTTGATATAGCAAATGCTTAAAAATAGAGAGGCTCTATTTTGAGTAGATTCCCTGAATCCATCTTCTCCATAATTTAATGGAATTATAATCACTGGCCCACAGAAATGGTAGATTGAATTACTACTATCTGAGATATCCGCTTATCTATTATCTTGGTATCTCCTACTGTACCTCAGAGCACAATGATTTGTTGTTTTTATCCAATGGTCTATTTGTAGTATCACTTCACCTGCTTAGGAACTTTCACACTGCTGATTGTTCCTTCCTTTTGAAACTTAACTGTTGTTCTTTTGGCATTGAAAACACCACTTTCTCCTAATTTTGCTTATAATGTAGTAATTCACAGTATAGCTTGCTGGCCAAGATCATAGACTTTGGATCTGGAATGCCAGAGTTCAAATTCTGATTCTATCACTTGCTAATCTTGTGACCTTGGACAGGTTTCTTAAATCTGGGTGTTGAGAGGCTTTTTATTATTTCTTCTATTTCATTAGTTATACTTGGTCTATTTAGATGTTCTGATCATTCCTGATTCACTTTTGGAAGATAGAATGTTTCTAGAAACTTATCCATTTTGTCCAGGTTGTCCAATTTCTTGGCTTATGGTTGTTCCTAATGTTTTCTTACAATCCCTTATATTTCTGTGTAATCTTTTATTACTTCTCCACTTTCATTTCTGATTTTATTTATTTGAGTCCTCTCTCTTTTTCTTGATGAGTCTGGTTAAAGATTTGTCAATCTTGTTTATCTTTTCAAAGAACCAGCTCTTGATTATGTTGATATTTTGTATTTTTTTAGACTCAATTTTATTTATTTCTGCTCTGATCTTTATTACATATTTCCTTTCTTCTACTTGATTTTTTTTCTTTTTGTAGTTCTTTTAAGTGTAAAGTTAGATTTTTTATTTGAAAATTTTCTTATTTCTGGAGGTAGGCCTGTAATGCTATGAATTTCCATCTTAGGACTGCTTTCACTATGTCCCATAGATTTTGGATTGTTGTGTTCTCATTTTGTTTGTTTCAAGGTATCTTTTGATCTTTTCCTTGTCTCATTCTTTGCCCATTTATTGTTTAGTTTTAGTAACATGTTATTTAACTTCCTTGTTCATGTGCTTTTCAGTATTTTTCTTATGATTGATTTCTAATTTTTTATCATTATGGTTGAAGAAGATGCATGATTTGATTTCAATCTTCTTAAATTTATTGAGACTTGTCTGTCCTAACATATTGTCTATTCTAGAAATGTTCCATGTGCACTTGAAAACAATGCATATTCTGCTGCTTGGGGTGAAATACTCTGATGATATCAATTAAATCCATCTGATTTAGTGCATCATTTAAGGCCAATGATTTGTTGTTGTTGTTGTTGTTGATGATTTTCTGGTTGGAAGATTTACCCATTGATATTAATAGGTATTAAACAAGTGTTAAAATCCCCTACTATGACTGTATTGTGTCAATCTCTTCCTTTATGTTCATCAATATTTGTTTTATACACTTAGGTGCTCCTATGTTGGGTGCATGAATGTTTATGAGGGTTCTATCCTCTTGTTGAATTACTCCCTTATCATTATGTAGTGTCTTTCATTGTATCTTACTATAGGCTTTGTTTTACAGTCTATTTGGTCAGATATAAGTACTCCTATCCTAGCTTTTATTTTCCATTTTCATGAAATATATTTTTGATCATTTTACTTTCAGTCTGTGTATATCTTTCATTTTGAGACAGCTCAAATGGGTCTTATTTTCTTATCCATTTGGCTACCCTATGTTTTTGATGAGAGCATTTAATCTATTTACATTTAAAGTGAGTATCAATAGGTATATATTTATTGTCATTTTATTCTTTTAACTATGCTCCTCTCTTTTTCTTGTTCTTGCTCTTTTTGTTCTTGTTCTTCTTAAAGAAGACCCATTAACATTTCTGTAATACTGGTTTGGTGGTAGCAGACTCCTTTAGCTTTTTCTTGTATGGGAAGCTCTTTATTTCTCCTTCAATTTTAAATGGTAACCTTGCTGGATAAAGTAGTCTTGGTTATAGGTCTTTCCTTTTCATCACTTTGAATATTTCATGCCAATCCCTGCTGGCCTGAAATGTTTCTGTTGAGAAGTCAGCTGATAGTCTTACATGAGCTCCCTTGGAGGTAACTAACTGTCTTTCTCTTGCAGCTTTTAAGATTGTCTCTGTCTTTAACCTATGCCATTTTAATTATGATGTATCTTGGTGTGAGCCTATTTGGGTTCACATTGTTTGGGACTTTCTATGCTTGTGGGACTTGCTTGTCTTTTTCCTTCACCAGGTAGGAAAACTTTCAGTCATTATTTCTTCAAATAGATTCACAATCCTTTGGTCTTTCTCTTTTCCTTCTAGTACCCCTATGATGTGGATGCTGTTATGCTTAGTGATGTTAAACTACCGTCATTTTTTTTAATCTTTTTTTTCATTTTGGTGCTAAGATCGAGTGTTTTATGCTACCTTATCTTCTGAATTGCTCAATTCAGTCCTCTGCTTCATCCAACATACTGTATATTCTGTCTAGTATATCCTTCATTTAAGGTGACATATTCTTCATTTCTGTCTGGTTCCTTTTTATGGTTTCTATATGCTTTTTCATACTTGCTATTTCTTTGTTAAAGTTCTTACTAAGTTCCTTGAGCATCCTTATAACCATTTTTTTAAACTCTATACCTGGTAAATTGCTTTCCTCTAATTAATTTAATTCTTTTTGTGGATATTTCTCATATTCTCTTATTTGGAGCATGTTTCTTTGTCTCCCTATTTTGGCTGTCTCTTTGTGTGTGTATTTTTTTCTGTATATTAAGTTGATCTACTATGACTCCCAGTCTTGGTAGTGTGTCCTTATATAGTAGGCATCTTTGAGATCCAGTGGCAGTCTCCTTGATCACCTGAATGTATGCTCCAGGTATATCCCTTTTGTGGGTTATATGGGCACTCCTATTGTAATTGAGTCTTGATTGCTATTGACCCATTCATACATACAATCAACCCTCAAGCTGGCTGACTGTGAGGATTGACCTTGACCAAAGTGTATGAGCTGCTGTTCAGGCTGCTGACTACATGAAGCAGAATTTGCCTCCACATGTTCTGGAGAATGCCAAGATCTCACTTTGAATATGTTGCTTATGAAGCTCATTAGGTCTTGCTCTGATATTGTCTGAAGTTGGCACTGGGTGTGTCGGTTCTGGGTCCTCTTGTGAGGGACTGTGGTGCAGACCAATGTTAAATGGTGACTGGCCCTAAGTAATTTGTTTGGAGCTACAAAGTGATCCACAGATTGTGGTTGCCTCTACTAGGCTTGGGTGTGTAAGGGAAGAACCAATGTGCACACCAAGGCCAGCTTTTTACCAGCACTGGGACCAGAGTCAGGTCAGCAAAGTCCCAATGCACTCCAACTCTTCCCCCCACCCCCGGTTCCACCTGCCAGCTGCCTGATAGGCAACGTCACTAAAAGAGCCTCTAGCAATACTTAAGTTACATGAGGTAGGTTCTCAGTAAGTCACAGGGTAGGGGCAAGTGGTGTTTACTAGACCGATATAGGTTCAAACTCAGTGCCTGTGCTGGGTCTGAGGTGACTCAGCAAATGTCCCAAGTTACACCAAGTTTAGCTGCCACACCAGGTGCCCTCAGACGTTTGTGGTGGGTTGGGGTCTCAGGGAATCGTCAGGGTGAGGCCAGCAGATTTTATCAGACCCAAATAGACCAAGATTTGGCCATGTGAAAGGAGAACTCTGCACCGGTCAGACATGTGAGGGAAAAAATATCTATTAATTCTTTCAAGTAAAATGACATTGTATGAAAGATTGGCTAGTTCAGCTAGTGATTCAATTCCACAAGTACTTTTCTCCAGATAACCATCATATTTCAATATATAACAGAGATATATTTTATATACTTCCCACTTCATCACATGTGGTATTAAAATGGTGTGTACTCAAGTTTCAAGACTAAAATTGCAAATTTTAACTGTTTCACCAAGAACGTTCTTAAGGAAAATTCTTTAGCTAATTAATTGAATTATTTATTTATTAACTGTGGATCTGTAGTAGTAAGAAATACCATGAATTTTATTTTGGTGAAAACTACCAACAGTTTCCTCCACCATTGCTTTTTGCATTATCAGTGTAATTTTGAACATAGTGAAAAAATCAAGGAATATCTCAGTATTATGGTTTTGACTTTGTGCACTGAAAGTATCTTGGATTCTCAAGGAGGGCCACACAACACACTTTATAAACCTCTGTTCAAAATTATAGCTAAGGACTCCTGAGACCATCCTAGAATATTGGTTTCATGAGGGCAGGGACCTGTGTTTCATTTATTTATGTATTCCAAGCACTTAGAACAGTCTCTAGCATGTTACATAAACACAGAGGTATTATTTCATTGCATAAAAGAAAGAAACATTGAATACATGTGTTCTGGCCGCTCTCTTCTTCTTTGCTCCCTCACCACCAACCAGGCTATGTGCTGAATGGCTTTGTGATTTAGTTTTCTCATCTGTAAAATAGAGATAATATCAGTAGATAAATATTAAAGATAAATACTTACAGGTTTGTTTTACAGATATGATGTGATAATGCATTAAAATGCTTCGCAGCATGATCAAGACATAGTAGTGATGTTGCATTATTTAAAAATATATTAATAATCCACAGTTGTCTCAGTTATAGTTAGATTCTGTTGACTATAATATAGTTTCAGTCAGAAGAGTAGAGTATCACACATAAATTAAGACCTAGGATAGCAGTTCAAGGCTTAGATGGTAGCTGCAGAATGTCTTTGGACACTCAGACTCATATTTTTCTGCACTAATATTTTACCACATGATTTTCATCTTAAATTCACATCCCAATCCAATGTAGCTGCAGTTTTCATTTCTTTGGTGAAGGCCAGAAGAAGGAAGGTAGAAAGGTTTTCTAAAAAGTCTGCCCTTTGCAGAATGAGCTCCCTTTAACTAGGTTTCTCAGCCAACTCTGCATTCCATTGGCTGGAACTGGTCACGTACAAGGCAGGCAGAGACATTAGCTTTCGTGTCAATGCACTTAGCCAAAAATTAGGGTTCTTATGGTAAGGAGAAAGAGAAAAACTCATGGTCTCCACCTATTTACCTAAACAAAGCAATAGGTATTGTATAACATAAAAAGTGGATATATTCTGCTGTGCAGAAGTTTGATTGATACAGATACTTTTTGTCTCTGTGTGGAGATAATTACTCTTTGACCTAGCACTGAACTCAGCACCTCACCATAGGCCTTTATCCCCAGCAAAGGACAGATATTGTGCATAAGACTGTATGTAGTGCCTCTATGTTCTCCCCAGAATCAAGCAATGGAGATTTGTATGTACAGTGCGTCAAATGTGATTCAGCTACATGATGACTAACCATTTTAAGCTGAACTGAGAGCACAGCCTCTCTAAGTTTCCTGAATCTTATCCCAATTATATTTCATTTAATAACACTCAGTGAAATATCTGGTGGCAGGAGAAATGAAACTACATGCTTTTATAGGATCATTCATCAAGGACTAATTGAAGCTTTCATACAGTTTAGTGCTGATAAAACGTTGTAACAATAAACAATAACAAAATTCACTGGAGAAGAATTTGTTTTGCTGTGAGGAAAATGGTTCTGTTTCATCCTGGGATTCCTGGTTAAAAGAGTCTCCAGTTTACAAAGGGATAAGCGCAGGCTCCTCTGCATAATGACGGGGTGGGAGCTGTGTCAAATGTATTAGCACTGCTCCAGTGGAGGCTTTCTCATCCTGAGTATTTGCTATTGTGTGTGGCTCTGGCAGGAGGCTGCAGGACCAATAGGATTTTTAAAAGTTTCTTTTAGCTATTTATTGTTATTGTGCTTGAAGCCATTCCTTCATAGTTTTTATTGGAAATATAAAAAATCTCAAAGTGTTCTTTTAACAAAGTAAAGATTTTTAAAAATCCTAATGTAAGAAGTTTCCTTTTGAATACATCTGTGTAGGGAGTTGGTTGGCTTTTTGTTATTGGAATCCCTGTCCTTTCCTATGTCGTGTTTGGATATCTGACTAAATTGAAAAGGGAAAAAAAAAAGAGAATGGATTTCTTACTTATTTTTTTAGGAGTGATTTAAAGGAAATAGTAGCAAAATATAATGTATGAGAAATGTGCAGCAAATTGTTGTAAACTTGAACATCCATTTGCTATATTTATATGACTCAGATTGCAGCAAGCACCATACTGCATAGGCACAGCATTTGTATGATAACTGGTATTATCTTTTATGTAATAACAACAGATTTTATTGTTAAAACATATTACCTAGACTAAACTTAACTTCAGGCAAAAAGACTAGACTCCTTAGCATTATCATTGCAAAATTGCTCAAATAGCATTATATGAATACAGATTTTAGATAAATGACCATCGTATGATAAATCTCATTAGATAGTATGAATGGTCATCTTTCACAGACATGCGTAATATTGATTAATATTTTTTGAAAACCTACCTACAAAACAAGAAGACATGGTAATCTAGATATGGTCAGACTGTAATTTTAAAATGCAAATTTTTTTTCAAATTTACTTTGCATTATAAAAAGTAATTTCTCTTAAGGGCCTTTTATTTTATTTTTTAAAATTATATTTTATTGATTATGGTATTACAGTTGTCCCAATTTTTCTCCGTTTGCGCCCCTCCACCCAGCAGTCTCCACCCCCCCAGGCAAGCCCCCACCATTGTTCAAGTCCATGGGTCATGCATATAAGTTCTTTGGCTACTCCATTTCCTGTATGGAACTTTACACCTTAAGGGCTTTTTAGAGAGTGGTTTTCTGAAAGTCTTAATATATCTTAAACAAAGCACTGTGGAGCCTAACTTATGTGAAGAATTTAAAAAAGACCAAAATCACTCTTTCCTTTGGCTAACAAGACAAATTAATGCTTTGTGTACTTAGTTTCTAGTCACTTCAGTTAATTTGTAGCACCATTAATGAGTGAAGAATAAATTCATGTCATGACATATAAGATGGTGAATATGATAGATATGTTTGGGGATAAAATAAAGGTTGTAGATTTTATAGCTTTCATATTGTAAACCATACGTGACTTTACATGTAGATTTGCCAAATAGAATTTTATAGCAAAAATGTCAGAAGATGGGGAAAATTGCATAGCATAAATTAAGTTAGCACTATGTAGTAATGCTTCTCCTGTGGTCCTTAAACACACTAGGCAGCTTCTATTCCAGGACCTTCTTCTGCATTATATCCTCTTACTCGATATTTCCACAGGGCTTGCTCACTCATGACTTTCAGGTCTTGATCAAATGGCACCTCCACAGTGAGGATTTCCTAACTACCTTATTTTGTACTGCAACTTGCACCCCACAACTCATATATCCTAATTGCTTCCTGCCTTATATTTCTTCATGAACACATGTCATCTGACACCTGTGTATTACCTATTCCTTCATTTGCTGTCTAACCTCATTTTCTAGAATTTAGAAGAAGACAGGTGGTCTGTATGTTTTGTTCATTGCTGAATTCCTAGAGCCTAAATGTCATAGGCATAGTGTTATAGGTTGAGATGGTGGACTGGGATTCCAGAGCTCCTATATCTCACACACTAGCTCTTTGAGCTTAGTAAAGTCACTTAGTCTATTGGTTTCTATTTCCTTATGTACAAAACATGAAAAATAGTGATTCCTGCTGCATTTTGATGAAATGAAACACTACAGATGAAAGCTCTTTACAAAGGCAACTGATTGCTGTTGAAATATCAAATGGCTTTCAGGAAACCCTGCAGAGGTAATAGTTTTTGCCTTGGATTATCCTGTTTAAAGGAGACTGAAACTTGGGTTAAGGTGTTGGTCTTGGTACACAAGTCAAAGCTACAGACCTTTGCTATTGTAAGTTGTAAGTAATATTAGTAAGATAGCAATCATTTAATTTTAAAAACAGACTTATAGGTGACCTTTAGAAGAAAGATAGAATTTAAGGGATCAAAATTTAAGTAGGGTGAAGGTGGTTGGGTGTTAAAACTAATTGGCTTACATGAGAAATAGATTGGTGGGTACGGCCTCTCTTACAGGATGTCATTAGGAAACGTGGGACATTGTGATAGAAAGGGTAGTATGTGTCAACTTGAATAGGCTATGGTATTCAGGTGTTTAGCCAGACATTAGTCTAAGTGCCACTGTGAGAGTATTTTGTAGATGTGATTAACATTTATAATCACTTTACTTTAAGTATAGGAAATTACCTTTGCTAATGTGGGTGGTGGACCTCATCCAACCAGTTGAAGGCCTTAAGACCAAAAAAACAACAACAACAAAAAAACAAACCTGAGGTTTCCTGGAGAAGGAATTCTGCCTCAGTACTGCAACATAGAAATCATGCCTGAATTCCTAGCCTGCCTGTCTGCCCTATAGATTTGCTAACTACTGCATTCCCATGAGCCAGTTCCTTAAAATCTCCCCCCAACAACCTCTCCATCCCTTATTGGCTCTGTTTCTCTGGAGAACTGTGAATGATATGAGTAGTAATCTATCATTTACAATTCCTGCTTTGGGCATTATTGGGAGGATTAAATAAAACAATGTGTGCTAATTTCATAATAAAATGCTAGCACACACAGTTGGTGCTCAAAGAGCGGTAATTCTCACGATGGGACGGTGGAGGTGGTTAAGTGATGCGTTCACCAAGGGAGTCTGCTCTTCGGTTAGCTTGTGGTAGCATCCACTGAGTACCTGAAGTTTGTTGACTGACTCGACAAGCCCAATTCATGTAAAGAAAAAGAGTTTAGTCAATTAGAAAATGTGGTCAAAGTACTAACTATGAAACAGATTTGTTTATATAACTATAGGGAGAATGGTGTTTCAAAGGGGTATAAATTCTTCAGCAAACAGACTGGTATCAAATTTTTATCTTTGCTTCTTACTATATGATCTTATTTGTGAATGGGTATGATGCTTTTCCCACAAGCTTATTTTGGAACTTTGGTAACATAAATTTCATAAAAATTCAGGACTGTACCTGTGATATTTTACTCCTCATTACCTAAGGTACTATAGATTCGGATCAAGTTTCCTAATTTTTGAAATTTAGCTCAGCTCTTGCATACCAAATGAGAGGTCAATTTTAAGTTCCATAATTAAAGATAGACACATTTTCCCCTCCACAGAGATGAAACGTCATTGAGAAAAAATAATGTTCATAAAGCACAAGCAAGTTTTAATGCATTCTTACATTGACTAAGTCTTCATAGAGAAGAAAAGGGTGGCTGTCTTGCCAGAGTAGTGGTGCAGAGGTAGCAGTGTCTATAACCCTTCTAAGCAGGTACTTTAGAGAGGGGGTGGAGCACACCCTAAAACCAAGGCTCCTCAGAAAGTCCTTCTAGAGCAGCTTCAGTTGGCTTACCCCAGCAGAACAAGAGCAGCAGCCAGACCTGGGGGTGTGCTCTGCCATTGCAAACTTAACTAGGTAAGTTAACAAATAACAAAACTACATGTTTTACAGAAAAAGTAAAACCAGAGTCACTGTCTGTGTAATATAATATGTATTGTATTATGCATCCATATGATGTGCATTTTATCAGTAGTGCTTATTTTAATGAAAATTTATTCATTGTTAGGAATATTACTTCATTTTAAATATAGAAAAAAATAGATTGTGGTTCTAATATCATAAGTGTATGTTCTGCAAACACGAAGAGAAAGACTGGCAAGAAGGACAGAAGAGAGGAATCTGAGTATAATATTATTTCTTGAGAAATTAGGCATATTAAGAGATACTTTAGAAAAACACATTTGGTGTCATGTTATAAAAGACTCTGGCCAAGCACACCTCCAAGAATGTGCTTAGGGCTGGTTCAGGAAGAAAGATATGTCTGGGACATCACCCTGTGGGTAGACACAGATATTCAAGCAGGAAACTTTCTGCTAGAGCATCTGGGTTCAGAGACCAAAGGCTGAAGCAGTCTGGCCCAGGAGTGAGCTGAGAGGATGCTCCTTAAGACAAGGTCAGGACTAAAGAAAGAGAAGGAAGGCAAGGCAGCAGCCAGCTGTGCAGGGAAGAATGGATCCTGGAGGACTGATGCTGAGCTGGGACCAAAGCTTACCTTTTTTGTTATAAATGTTAATAGCTTTATTTGATCTTAATTATAAATATTAAAAACATATTTGGAAATAGACAACATAACAACTACTAAAGACAGGAGTATAAAGCAAACTCCTGAATTTTACATATTTGGTAAATATGCTCTCCAACATTTTTTCTTTACAGATATTTGTTTTTCTTTTTAAAATGAGTTATACTGATACATAAATGTTTTTAAGAAGTTTATCTTATTTCAATGAATATAAATCTATATTATCTTTTTCATGTGTATATAGTGATTGATTCATTTGGAGAATATACACAAACATATTTTATCCATCCTCTCTGGATAGTCATTTAGGCTTTTTAGTTTTTTTTTAAAAAACAGTATTGTTATAAACACTCTTTAAACTGCTGTTTCTTGCCTGGTTATTTTAAATGTAAATAAAATTTGTTTTTCAACCTGACAGTAATATAACTGCATGAAGAAAGTTTGAAAAAGACAAAAATGAAATAAAGCATTTATACTTCTACTGTTATATTATCACTTTACCTGAATTCCTTGAAATCTCTTTTGTCCTAATTTTTATCCCTTTTAATTACCTGATAGGGAAATTATATGCTACTCAGCTCAAAGGCATCTGTCAGGCCTCACCTTCGTAGTTGTTTCCAGTGGTAGAGGTGTCAGATTGCATCAGGGCACAGTGTAGGGTGAAGTGACAGGAGGATGTGACAATCAGCAGCTTCTTCAGGCCCAGTCAGCCTGGTTATACCTATCATCCTAGGGTCAACCCGAGCCTCGGTCCTCAAGGGCTGTTGGGTTGAGTGTGAAGAAAACTAGTTTTTATTAAAAAGACAAACTGAATATAGCTTTGTACACATTATCCTATTTAATCCTTACAACACTTTGAGTTAGATATAATAAGATTCTTTTTTGTAGATAAGATTATAGGTTCAAAAAGGTTAAGTAACTAGACCAAGATTATATTACAAAGCAAAGCTGGAATTGAAACCTTTAACTGTGAGCCTATGAAAGAAATAAACTTATAAATAGCATTCTGATGTCCTGGGGTATGTGGATGTGGTGACAGGTGGTAGTAGCTTCCAAAATCTAATTCTTCTTGATGATTTCCTTCTAGGCAAGGAAGCTGGAGTTGTCATTTCCTAAGTGAAGAATGTGTGAACATACAAGATTCAAAATTACCTTCATTTATATGATAAATTAGTAATTCTATAAATTTAATTATATGTTTGGTGAAATCAAGGAAAGTGTAAGGACACATGGATGGCTTCTGTTTAGCTCTACCATGTAAGTGGCCTGGCCAAAGGTTTTGATGATGATAAGGAAACCAGGATATTCTAGGGCTTAAGAGAGACTTTCAAATGATAATGTCACTTGTCATAATGATTTATCTTTGGTTGTACAACATGCCAGGGGTCACTAGCAAGAAATAAGGATTGAACTAGGCATGGGCTCATATAATTGGCACTGGGAAAAGAATAAAGACACTGGTTAGGATCAATACTTTTTATAGGAATAGAAACTGATTTCTCATGAGATTAATGAACCAAAGCATTCTACTCCCAACTTATCCAGTGGGAATTCCTTTCTACCAAAGTTTAGGTAGAGCACCAGTGCAATAAATATCTCTTAGTTTGTTGGACTATTAACCTCCACTTATTTCTAAGTGGGTGCCTTCCCAAGTCATGCCATGGATATTGTAGCAATAGAATCAAATTTATAGCCCTGTGAGCTTACTTGTCTTGTTTGTAGCAAGCAACTGGCCTGATATAGAACAGAGTCCCTATCGAGGAGGTTTAGGACTTGGGGTGGAGTGTCATGCTTTCATTGGGCATCTGGACTTTTATGATCAGCTGAATGACCATGGGTCCTGGCATGTACCATAGAGAAAATGAAGAAGCAATGGCAGAAAGATAGAAAAACAAAGCAGAACTTCCGAGAGAAACAGCAGAAACTTGCTAGTTCTGTTTTTCCTGAGGTTCTGAACCATTGTCATTTCTGGGTTCAATGAGACGTCTCATGTCTTTATAAAATTACGTTTTTACCTCAAGCTGTTAGAGCTGTATTTCTGTCACTTTCAACCACAAGAATTCTAACTAATATAACTAGCCTTAAACTAAGTTTAAAATTAATGGAGCCAAGAGAAAAAATGGGGTAGATTCTGTATTTGATATGTAAACCTAATTATCCATATGAGAAAGAGGAAAAACTTAGTGGTTTTCTAAATTCAGAATGGGGTAGCAGATGCCACTGTAGTCAAATATATTAGAAAGGTGACTCCCATTTCTTGAGAAAAATATGACATTTAACTAACAGTACCAAAGGCAAGCTCTCACCTTTTGGAAAGGTCTTTTTACTCTTTAATATGAATGTTAAAATAGCAGTGGATTTTCTTTTCACAGCTGGCACTATAGAAAGATAATAGGAATAATTCAACCATAGTGAAAGTTGGATCTTAGAATCATTTCAAACAACTCATATAAAAATGCAGCTAAGGAAAACAAAAGAAAACAAAACTCCTCCCATTTCAACTTATTTTATAAGGAAATATTCATTTGAAATAGCTAAAAATAATAAATGAAAGAAATTAAATCATTTTTATAGAAAATCTATCCACTGAAGTTTAATTAAGTTGGAGAGAACTCACATTGAAAAGTGATTATAATAATTGTCTCTTTAACAATCTAGAATTTCTGAAAATATTATAAAAATATGTACTGTAAAGTTTACAGTTTGTATGTGATATGTTATAGTGATGCATCAGAAAAGAAAATATGGATAAATGACTTTCAGAAATATGTTGAGGGCATAAATCATTAAAATTCTTATTTATATTTTCTGTCTAAAAATAATAAATATAATCTCATCTCATTTCATAATATTCTGAGGAGCATGATTTCCTCAGTCACATATACTTTATGTCTATACATATGCTATTCTAGTTAACTTAGAAATTTTCTGTGCAAATTGTTTAAACAAATATATTAAAATAAAACAAAAATTTTGCTTTACTTATATAATTTAACATGTTTTATCATAAAGGTTTCATTTAAAGTACTGTAAATGTGTCATAAATGAAAGAGAAAGTAGAAAAAAGCTGGGAAAATATTTGCATCATAGAGAACAGACATAAGATTACATATTCTAATGTCTACATGGCTCTTAATGTCATAATATTAATATGTATATATATTATATATTACACATGTACATAGAAATATATTAGATCTTATATTATACACATAGATGTGTAAATAAAATTTTATGTACTATATTTAGTTAGAGACTGTCTGTTCCCCATTATTCTTATGTTTTGTTGTTGTCTTAACCAATTTGGTATGGGTTTATTCCTGGGTTTTCTATTTTATTCCATTGAACTACCATATATGTCTGTTTTTATGCCAGTACCATACTGTTTTGATCACTCTAGCTTTGTAATATAATTTGGAATCTGTAGGCCTCTAGATAGGTGTCAAACCTGAGGCCAGCTTCATGATGAAGCTCCAGGACAAGCAAATAGGCCTATTTAACAATTTATGAAGAACTTATAACCCTGGTTGGTGTGGCTCAATGGACTGAGCACCAGCCTGCAAACCAAAGGGTTTCGGGTTCTATTCCCAGTCAGGGCACATGCCTGGGTTATAGGCCAGATCCCAAGTAGGGGGCATATGAGAGGCAACCACACATTGATGTTGCTCTCCTTTCTCCCTCCTTTCCTGTCTCTCTAAAAATAAATAAAATCTTAAAAAACAAAACTTGTAAAACTCAACACCAAAAATCAAACAACACAATTAAAAAAGTGGGCAAAAGACCAGAATAGACACTTTTCCAAAGAGGATATACAGATGGCCAATAGATATATGAAAAGTTGCACAATGTCACTAATCATCAGAGAAATGTAAATTAAAACTACAGTGAGCTATCACCTAATACCTGTCAGAATGTCTATCATGAATAAATCAACAAACAACAAGTTTTGGAAGGGATATGGAGAAAGTGGGGAACACTTTTGCATTGTTGATGGGAATGAAGATTGGTGCAGCCACTGTGGAAAACAGTATGGAGTCACTTCAAGAAATAAAAAATGGAACTACCTTATGACCCAGTTACTCTACTGCTGGAAATATATCTAAAGAAATCTGAAATATTAATGTGAAAGAGTATATGCATGCCTATGTTCATTGCAGCACTATTTACAATTGCCAAGATTTGGAAGCAGCCCAAGTATACCTCAGTAGATGAGTGGATAAAACAACTATGGGATATTTATATAATGGAATACTACTTGATCATTAAAAAGAAGAAAATTTTACCCTTTGCAGTAGCATGGAAGGACCTGGAGAATATTACGTTAAGTGAAATAAGCCAGTCAGAGAAAGATGAATACCATGTGATTTCACTCGTATGTGGAATCTAATGAACAAACTGAACTAACAAGCAAAATAGAGACAGACTCGTGGATAGAAAACAGGCGGACAGATCTGGGGGGTTGGGGGATGGAGAGATGCAGCAAAAAAAAAAAAAGAATTCATGGACATGGATAAAAACAAACAAACAAACCAAAAACGAATCCCATTCATGGACAAACTAAGAAGTTCCTGAGTAAAGTCCAAAATTCCTGCCTAGCAATAGAGCTAGAGGAAAAATTAATATGATAGTGAGCACATTATAGCAATTGCCCTTCTTTTAATAATTCTTTTAATAATCCCATACAGGGTCAGGAGAAAGTATAGAGCATGGAAAGTGTGTTTAGGGAGGGATAATATAGAAACAGTAGTTTCTCTTTTCTTCTTCTTATTAAATATGAATTAACTAAAAAAATAAGTTCGGGGGTGTGTCTCATTCAGCTCTGTCTTGGGGATGGCAGCTTGCCAAGAACCATTTCTCTGATGGTTGCAGTCCCGTGGGACTCACGAAGGGGAAAGCCCACGGCCACCAGACACAAGCAATCAAGGGGTGGCTTCTGGGAAGCATCCTGGAAGAACAGGTGCCTCAGTCAACATATAAACTCTTTCAGGGACGGGCCAGCACTGTGGCGAGCGGCAGAGGCAGATCTCGCGGGAGTACAGCACTCCATGAGAACAGGTCTCTGGAGGATGCCGCGGAGCGTGCTGTGAGGTGTTTGGGAAGGCTTACAATCAGACTTCTCAGGCTGCACCCGGGGCTGTAGCCATGATCAGAAGGAGCAAACAGCCGTCTTTCCCAGAAAAACTGAGCTCCTGGTCTGTTGCCTCCAGGTGCTGACCATTTAAGGACTCTTTCTCTGCTGGTTACAGTCCTGTGTGGCCTACAACAGACAGCAACACTGGCCACCAGACCAAGGCCACGGAGGAGAGGTGTCACTGGTGGCAGCTAGCAGCAGAAACCAGGGTAGCAGATGCGTGCCAAAGCTCCATCCAGGGGATACTGGTGTTCTGGAGCATGGTGAAAATCCTCTACTTAGAAAATGGTGCCCCAGAAAAAGAACTAAATGGGGAGAGTGTGGGAAGATGGCACCCACCAGCCTCCATCCCAGACAGCATCTAGCAAGCCCCAAATGTGTGCCAAATCAGATGCCCGCCTCTCAAGCCAATGCTGGACAGATAGGCAGACGGCCTTGCCTATGCCAAGTTCTTGCGCCCCTCAGTCGGTGCCCATGCTGGGCCTGCGCCAGGTGAGTCCTTGCGTGCACACCGGTGCTCGGGTTGCTCCAGTCTGTGGGTCTTACCTTGGTTTCCAAAGCTAGTCGTTTTGGGGGCTAGTCCCTCAGGTCCAGGTCTTAAGAGTTGGCGGGGGCCCAATGTAGGGTTGAACCCTTCAGTCCTCAAACAGCAGTGTCGGGTTTAAGTTTCCTCTAGACTGTGGGACCAGCTGGGGTGTGGAGTTTGTGGTGAGATTGAATCCCCGCCTCTCCTACCTGCTTCCATGTGGATCTTCTGTTGTTGGCCCAATTAGGAGTCTAGGTATCACCAGCTAGTTTTTAGGGTTTTTTTCAGAGGAAGTGGTTCCATGTGTACCTATAGATTGGTGTTAGGAGTTGAGTTCAGGATCCCTATGCCTCACTGTCTTGAATGAGGGGGGATGGGCCCTCCACATAGTGATTTTTAACCCCCTAAGCTTGTCTGCACATGGATGCAAGAGAGCTGTATCAACTCCTTGTAATTATTTCTTAAGAAAAATTATTAGTAGGGAAATTATTGTAACAAGAGAAATTAGCATTTTTAAGGCTCTTGTCGTATCCGATAAGTCAGTAAATTTTTAAAATAGGTTTTAACATATTGAGTACATTGTCTTTGTACTAAGTACACATAAAGTGATAGTCATCACCAATCTGGCCATGGGACCTGTTCCAATTGCATGTGCCCCTCTCCCCCAAGTAAACATTATAAATGGGCTGGTGTGGCTTTCTTTTGGCTCATGAAAACATATGCAAACATACACTTGTAGAAGTATGCGGCTTCATTTTTACCACCAAATAGAACTAAATTAATGACACTAATTGGTAAAGACCTTCTTTCTTTTGAAAAATATCATCCCCATACTATAAATCAGCAGATTTTGGGGGTAATTTTGAAATTCTTATTATACCTATACATATTTATATTTTTGTATAAATATGATTATTGACTGTGAGCCCTTGCTTTTTAAAGTGCAGTTATTTTTAGCCCTTCTAGCCCTGTTCTCATCCTTTAATTTTCCACCCCAGGAACAGATAACATCATAGTGTAGAGCTATATCTCTACACATACACAATACACACACTATACACATTTATTAAACATGTGATACATATATTATACTTATATATAAATATACACATGCATATAAACACATATAAGTACCTAGTAACATACACACATGCATACCCCATACATAAATGCACCTGTATAAATCTATCTACCTAATTAATAGGGATGTGCTTATTTTTTATACAGAATAGTTAATATGCTATATATTTTAAAAATCAGATACATTTATATAGGTTTCAAGTGAATAATTCTGTAATACATCATCTGTATATTGCATTGTGTGTTTACCACTCAAATTCAAATCTCCTCTCACCATATATTTGACCGATTTTATCTTGTACTACCTCCTTCCAGCCCCCAGTTCCCTCTGGTAACTGTCATACAGTTGTCTGTCTTAGCCACCATGAATATGCTGCAGTGAACATAGGGGTACATGTATCTTTACAAGTAAATGTTTCAAAATTTTCAGGTACCCAGAAGAGGGGTTTCTGGGTCATATGGTAAATTGTGTGAGTAACCTCTATACTGTTTTCCATAGTGGTTATACCAATTTACATTCCCACCTGCAGTGAATGAGGGTTCCTTTTTCCCCATAACTTCTCCATCACTTGTTATTACTCGTGTTGTTCATGCCACATATAAGTATGTTCATGCAGTATTTGTCTTTCTCTGTCTGACTTATTCCACTTAGCATAATGCTCCCAAGGTCCATCAATGTTGTCACAAATGGCAGGATTTCCTTCTTTTTTTTTACTGGTTGAATAATACACAAACACCCCCCCCCATCTTCATTATCCATTAATCCATTGATGGACACTTAGGTTATTTCCATGTCTTGGCTATTGTAATTAATGCTGATATGAACATGGGGAGTGGGGTGCAAGTATCTCTTTGACATTTTCATTTCTTTGGATATATTCCCAGAAGTGGAATTGCTGGATCATATGAGGAACCTCAGTATTGTTTTCCATAGTGGCCACACCAATTTACAATTCCACCCATAATGTACAAAGATTCCCTTTTCTGTACATATTTATCAGCATTTGTTATCTCTTGTCTTTTTGATGATAGCCATTTGAACAGGTGATAGATGATATCTTGTGGTTTTGATTTATATTTTCCTAATGATTGATCATCTTAAACCCCTTTTCCTATGACTGTTGACCATTTGCATATCTTCTTAGGAAAAGTATCTATTCAGGTTCTTGGATTATTTGAGTTGTATGAGTTGTTAAAATATATATTTTGGGTATCAAATTTATTTTAAAATATATGGTTTGTAAATCTTTTTTCTCATATCTTAGGTTTTTGTATTTTGTTAATGGTTTCTTTAGCTATATAGAAGCATTTTAATTTGATGTAGTCCCATCTATTTATTTTTGATTTTCTTGCATATACTTTAGGTGTCATATCCAAAAAATCATTGCCAAAACCCATGTCAAGGATATTTTTTCCTGTTTCTCCTAGTAGTTTTATGGTTTCTAGTCTTACATTTAAGTGCTTAATCCATTTTGAGTTCATTTTTGTGAGTGGTATAAGAAAGGACTCTGTCTAGTTCATTCTTTTACAAGTGAACATTCAGTTTTTGCAGAAGCATTTATTGATGAGACTGTCTTCTCCATTGGGTATTCTTAGCTCCCTGGTCCAATATTAGTTGACCATATATGCATGGGTTTATTTCTAGGCTCATGAGTCTGTTCCATTGCTCTATGTGTCTCTTTTTATGCCAGTATCATACTGTTTCGATGATTATAATTTTGTGATATAGATTAAAATCAGGAAGTGTGATCCCTCTCATTTTGTTCATCTTTCTCAGAATTGATGGCTATTTATGGCCTTTTGTGGTTGTATGCAAATTTTAGAATGTTTTTTTCTACTTCTATAAAAAATGTCATTGGAATATTTTTTAAATATATTTTATTGATTATGCTATTACAGTTGTCCTACTATCCCCCCTTCATTCCCCTCCACCCTGAACAACCTCTCCCACCCACATTCCCCACCTTTACTTCAGTCCATGTGTCATAAGTTCTTTGCTTCTACATTTCCCATACTATTCTTGCCCTCCCGGTCTATTTTCTATCTACCTTCATTGCTACTTATTCTTCGTATCTTTCCCCCACACTCCTCCTCCCACACCCCTGTTGCTAACCCTCCATGTGTTCTCCATTTCTGTGGGGGTGGAATCTTGATAGAGATTACAATAAATCCACAGATGGCTTTGGGTAGTATGGACACTTCTGTGAATTTCATTAAGAATTCCTTCCTCTTGTCTGATGTTTGTTTTGCTATTCGATAAGCATTAACTTATCTGTTGATTACTGAATGCATTCTGTGTACTAAAATATTAACCATTTACTTTCTATAAAAGTAGCAAATATTTCCTTAAATTACATTTTTCTTTTATTTTTCATTATGAAAAAATTTTACAAGAGATATTTTAATTATGTAGTTAAATCTTTGAGCTTCTGTGTTTAAGTTTATCCAGCATTCACATATAAGTTATGTGGTGAGATCATTTATCTAGCATTATCTCCTGTGTTTAAGAAAATCTTAGGACATAAAAATGCCAAATGTAATATTTATATTTTATGATAATATATTCTTCACATTTATAATTTTGGGTCTGAACATGTATGTTAAACCAAATTTATAGGTATTTGGTTTATAGTCAGAATTTTTTCAAAGCTCCATTTTCTTTCTTTCTTTTTTTATTGTTGTTCAGGTACAGTTGTCACACCTTTTCCCCCCATTGCTCTCCCCTATCCCATCCCCCACCACTCCCACAGTCAATCAAAGCCCCATTTTCATATTTATTTGTAATAGTACATGTGGATAATGGGCAATCTTTATGATGTTATAGATTAATCTTTCCTACTACTTATAATATTTTAAATATGTAACTGTGGCAGTCAAGAAATTTTGGGAATTTAGAGGTTATGATTCAAAGAAACTGATTAAGTGATTTCAGAGGTAAAGCCAAAGAAAATATTTCCTTGTATTATCTGGGTCTTTTCTTGAGAGTTCGGTAGTAAGAGAAAAAGATAATATGAAGAAGTGCTGCAACAGAAACAAAGAGTTTGAAAATTAAAACTACTACACAAATTGAAATGACTACTAAACCTTCAGAGGCACTATTTCTATAATAAGAATTTCATTAAAACTGAAAAAAATCACATTGTTATTAGTTTTCTATTTCCTAAGTCAAATACCATTTGAAAACTGAAGAAGGTATTCTGACTATTTTATTCATCTGAAATACATTAAATAATATTTTATTGTATATTGTAATTTTCATGTTTTTTTAAATCCTCACCTGAAAATATGTTTTTATTAATTTTAGAGCAAGAGGAAAGGGCAGAGAAAGAGGAGGAGAGGTAGAGGGAGGGAGGAAGGGAGGGAGGGAGAGAGAGAGATAAGAAGAAGAAGAAGAAGGAGAAGGAGAAGAAAGAAGAAGAAAGAAGAAGAAGGAGAAGAAGGAGAAGGAGAAGAAGGAAGAGGAAGGAGAAAAGACAGAAAGGGAAACATCATGTGAGAGAAGAACATTGATTGGTTGCCTCCTTTTGCACCCCTGCTGAGATGAATTTGCAACCTAGGTATATGTCCTTACCTGAATCAAACCCACATTTTGCTATATGGGATAATGCCCCAACCAACTGAGCCACCTGGCCAGGGCTCAGGTTTTTAATTGTAACTAATACTTCATACTTACTTAGTGATTTGCAGTTTTTAGTACTGAAGTCTAGAGTGATACTTACATATACATATATATCTCTGTGTGTGTATAATTTTCTTATTAAATGAAGATAAATAGAGGTTTAGTTTTATCATCATTATATAGCTAAGGAGAACTGCAATTGGAACACATTGTTAAACTACTAATCAATACAGAGTTCTTTTGTATTTTTTCCTTACAGAGTTCACATTTAAATTATTGACAAAATTTTGCAATAATGAATATTTATTTTCAAACTATACCTTACTTTTGTAGGAATAGTTATAGAACTATAAAAGGTTACATAATTATTAGTGATATTACTAAAAATATTTAACAATTACTGCTGCCGCTTCTGTGCCAGGCTTAGGCTGGGTTAAACAAATACCGTCTCATTTAATTCTTCTAGTAACCTTATGGGGTGAGTACTCTTACAGATCTTACAAATAACGCACCTCATATTTAAAGCACCTCATGTTTAAAGAAATTGAGAAAGCTAGAATCTCTCAAATGCAAAGCTCTTATTCTTCTTCATTAAGCTTTATTGACCTTATAGATAAATATATATTTTGAAAACATGATATAAAATAATTTAGAAGATAATTACGTAAGAACTGAAACTATAGGCAGATAATGTCAATGCAAATGTTTATATTTTAAATGCTTTTTAAGAGTAACCATGGTGCTTTCTAGCATATGATTGACCACTACTTTATTTCCTCTCATCCTTATCCATGCCAACCCTCAAAAATTTTGGTTCCATCCAGGAAATTTTATTGACTCTCCATATGTTCACAGTTCATTATAGAAGCAATTAAAAAACCAAACCAAACCAAACCACTTTTCTAAACAATATCTTCACTTGTATGACACAGATAAAGATGTTTGTCTTATAGATGTGAAAACTATAGGCAAAGGTTTATGAAATAGTCTCGTTATTAAACAGTGACTTTAAGACCAAAGTTTTCTTACATAAGAATGTAAATTTATCATTACTCGATTTTCTACTATTGGAATTTTCAACTTTTTGAAGTAGATAAAGGTTACAGCTACATATTTATCTTCCTAAGAACCTCATTCACCTAAATTTAGTTTTATGCCTTTTTCATATTTTAATATTGTTAATGATATTAGTTTATTTGAGATAAAAAGGAGCTTTGCAGTTTTTCTGAAGTTAACTCAAAAAGTCCATAAAGCTTTTTTGAGAACTTATAGTTCTGTTTACCCTAGTGTAGACCTCTTTTCCAAAATTTAAAATAACCAAGTTAATATAGACAAATCGTCACTTTCTAATTATATATCCCCCATATTTTAATGTTCTCATTTCCACATCTGTTATCTCTGAATAGAAGGTGTTGTCAACTAATTATTTCTCATGCAGTACACACATACCACACATATTATTACATATAACAGATAAGCAGTATAATCATTTTTTTTTACTATTAGTTGAAGGAGCTAAGACTCTCTGGATGCCCTGCAGATACCAAAATCTATGATGCTCAAGTCCTTACTATAAAATTGCATACTACTTAATGTGACCTATGCACATCCTCCCAAATACTTGAAATCATCTCTAGATTATTTATAATACTTAACATAATATAAATGCTTATAAATAGTTATTATATTAGATTTTTTAGTGAATAATGACAAGGAAAAAAATTTGCACATGTTCAGTACAGATGCAAACATTCTAGGCTTACCTACATAGTGTTGTACATGTCAGTGACAATGGAACATTTAAAAATTTGTGTATGAGGGTATGGGGGGTAAATGATGATGTAAGAAGATATGACCTGGGTGGTGAATGCACAGTGCAATCTAGAGATGATGTATTATAGAATTGTTTACCTGAAGCCTATATAATTTTATTAACCAATGTGCCCCCAATAAATTCAATTGAAGTAAATAAAAAATACATTTTTCAGCCATAGTTGGGTGAATATACAGATATGGAACCCATAGATACAAGTATATTTGTTGTATTTAATTGTATATTCTCATTTCTGGTTGACTTTACCAATTTATATTTGTGCTTTTCTTAAGCTTGTTCTTTACATCATAGGTTCTGTTTAGTTTTTAGCATTGATGGTTCTTCAGCTGGTTCTAGTAATATTTAAGTTGTACAATGGCATAATTTCTCTCCTTAAAATATTCCTTTAGTTCCTCTAACTTATTTTTCATTCAGTCTGTTTCCCTTTATATTTTTAAAATATTGAGGCCAAGTTTTTATTTTCCTGAGAGTGCCCAGTGCTTGTCATCTAATATTTTATATTATTGGATAATATATTCTTCATCTATATATATGTCACACTATACTTATTTTCTTCTTTTTGTTGCAGAATTCTTTTTTGCAAAAATAGCTTATAGGTGTTTTTTTTATAAACTCATCCTTACATGGACAGCAGAATGAAGAACTGCTATTATCTGAAAAACAGATCAAATTAATGTTTTAACTCCCTTGGTATTTTAATCCCTAAACCTAGAGTACTGTACAGAACTGTGTGGTATAGGTGTATACAGTAGGCCCCCTTCACTTTATGTCATTAATTAGTATTTTACTATAACATGAGCTTTCTAGTAAATTCTTAGTTTTACTTATACGTATCTTGCTGTCAAATAATGAGCCATAATGTATGGAATAAACATGCTATCTCCACTTGCTCATCTACAGTTTATCCAGCACCAACCCTCCTTCTGATTTCCTGTTCTACTGTTTCCTTTTCACCCTCACTGCCCTTGCCCCTGGTATCAGTGGCAACCATGGTCCATTAGTGAAGTCTAGTGGAGAATTTTCACCTCTGGTTTTCTCTCAGCATACAGCAACATCTGACCGCTCCTTTTTTCTTAAAACATTCTTCTCACTTCATTTCCTTTTCCCTGCCTGTTTTCCTATATTAATAATTAGTCTTTTTTTTCCTGGCTGTTATATAATGGAATACCCTGGGATTGGCTTGATCTCTTATCTCTTCTCTATGTCAACCTACTTTATAGACAATTTCCTGTAAACCTTTGGTTTTAAATACACTATATATACTCTTGACTCCACAATTTATATTTTAAACTCTTATATCTTTAAGTTCACACTTCTGTATCCAAACTGTCTACTTTATATCACTTCTTGAATGTCTCCTAAACATCTCAAACTTGAATGTCTAAAAGAAAGTTGTATATATTGTTACCAATTTCATTTATCTCATCCCTTCAGACTCTTAATCTCAGGAGTTTCACTGTTTCTTAAGAAACAACCCACTCAATTTATCAAACTAGAAACTGAGGATCCTCACAGTATTATTTCTCAGATCTACACTCAGCAGCCAGAATGACTAGTTAAGAACATAGGTCATGTCACTTTGACTTTCCTGTGAAATTCTTTCAATATTTTCTTTTAAAATGACATTGGAACTACTTATCACAGCTTTATTTAGTTCATGGATCCTCAACTGTTCTGCCTCCCTCTACAAACTTGTCTTGACCTTTTTCTCAGTCTCTATACTTTGATCAGACTGTTTTCCTTGATAATTTCAAGGCCCTTCCCTTCACTGTACTTTTACTGTGGCCTCTACAACTGCCAAGATGCTATTGCCCATCTCTTCGAAAGGCAAGTTTATTATCATCCTTTAGTTATCAGCTTAAACACCATGTCCTCAGAGAGGACTTCATAGCCATTGTATCTAAGGAAAGTCTCTTGTTTCATTATTATCTTGTGGCATTTATCACAATTTGTAATCATCTTTATTTTTTTCTATGTTCTTGAGGGCAGGAACCTTACCTGCCTAATTCACAGTGTTACCCAGATCCTGGTGTGACATCTACAGGTCTAGATAAAGACTGAAGAGGGCCTAAGCATTTATAAGAGGATAGAGTTCCTGCCACTAAGTTTAATATATATGAAACTGCGAAATAAGTTTGAAGTATTAAAAAAATGTGTTCTTTGTCACAACAACTGTTTTGAATAAATAATGTGGTAAACATTATGATTTTTCTTTCTTTGATAGCACTTTAAAGTTGTACTTAGGTTGTGTTGTAGATATTCTAATATTGCTTAATAAAAATGTTAATAAATGAAGAAATGAGTAAATGGACATTGCAAATTTGTTCACAGGGTCAGGGTGGCTAGTGTTTCCTGGCTTGAAGAAGGGAAACTTCAGTCCTTATACTAAGAAATTCCTTTCAAAGTAGCTGGAATTCTCAAAGTATCTTAGTAGTATGTTTTTGATTCATGTAGAGGTGAAAAAGCCCTTATGATCAACTGAATGTTGGAAATATGACTACTTTGCTGCCAGTCAAGGATGGTGTTGAAGGTGGAGCACTCACAGGGAAAAACAGTTAATGATGAAAGAAGATGCTGCCTCTGCTTTTATTGTTGAAACGGTCACTTTTTGGAGATTGTTAAGGAAAGAAATTGAAAAAGGAGGCTATTCATAAGAGGAGAGGAGGATAAACCTGAATTTAAGGCTACAGGTTAAGTTTTATACTACTGTAGGACCCTGTGCTAATGATTATTCTTACAGAAACCTTTACCTTTATTTTAATAGAAATATTTTATTAAGGGCCCTGGCCAGTGTGGCTCAGTTGTTTGCGCGTCTGCCTGCAAAGCTAAAGGTCATTGATTCGATTCCTGGTCAGGGCACATATGTGGGTTGAGGTTCAGTCCCTGGTCAGGGTGTGTACGAGAGGCAACCAATCGATGTTTCTCTCTCACATTAATGTTTCTTCCCCTCTCTTCCCCTCTCTTGAAAAAAAAGTATTTTAGTAAAGGATTAGTCTTCCAAATTTTATTGCCTACATGCTTGGTCAACCCCCAAAATTATTTAACAGTTTTAGATAATAGGTCTCACTGATTTTCAAGAGGATCTCAATGTCTTTTTTCCTCAAGGACGATTTCAGTTTCAAGCTTCTTCTTATTTTCAACATTGTCTGTGGCCACCCACCATCTGTTTTGAATATTAGCATGGATATGTACTTTGCTTTTTGTCTCCCTTTAGTATACCAATTTCTAAAGCAAGTAATGATCCTGGGAGATACTGCCATTTTCCAGGTTTATTATCTGGGCAAATGTGTTTGACAGACCAACTGTAATGTTATGTAACAACATGCTCATATTAATATAATGTTAGAAGTCTACCATTAAAGGTACCTTCGATAGTTAAGGGTTATGGGCAGGGAGAGAGTGTAGCATGTCTTTTGCCTTCTCATTGTTTACACCTTTTATGGAGTTGATGTGGAGACAGACTCATCTTGCCACATTCGTGAACCTTACAAGTCAGATTTGACCTAGAAAATTAAGTAAAGTGCTTCAGTCTTGTAAGGAGGAGATTTCTGATGATGCTCTTTTGACACTGAAATAGAATAACATAAGTGAAAGAAAGTAATATGTTAATAGAAGCCCTAAAACAAAGAAATGTAAATGTATAAATTAATCACATCTGAAATAAAAGGTGGGTATATCATATTGCTCGTTTTGCTTCACTTTTCTGGCTGGATGAGGGACAGTATTGTAAATCTTCCCCTGCTTCTCTAGCTTTCCTGGGGATACTTATTCACAGTTCAGTATAAAGACTGAAACAAGGGTAGCTGTTTCCTTTTACAGCATCAGTGCAGGTGTTCCTTGCCTTATTAAGCCTAATACCCTACCACTAATGTTTAAGTACAAATAAGTAAACATAGGAGTAATTATTTGTATTATAAAATCATATGTAATTTTAACAAGATTCTTTTAAATAATAAGCTTTCCTCCTAAGTTCATTAAAAATGGAAGTCAATTTATAAAATGATAATTATTCAGCCTTTTAGGATCATAACTATTATATTTTCTGTGAGGTAAACTTGATTTTAGGAATGAATATTTTCAATGTGCAGCATTTTTGCTAAGAAAATAGTAGTGCTAACAAGTCACTTGACTGTAGTTCAGAACCCTGTCATGTTTGTATGGAATAAAGGCTTGAAACAATTCACAGCTTTTCTAGAGACAAGTAGAATTTCCTCTTTGCTAAAGTAATGTGATCGGATATTATGGTTTTGTATGCCTTCACACATTACTGGAGTCTGTACTTGCTGTAAGCAGCTAAGAGCAGAGGTGACAGGTAGACCAGAATATAATGAATTACGGTAATCTTAGCAAGAAATAACAGAAGCACATCCAAGGGTTTTCTGTTCCTTGGAGACTCAGTGAGATGTATCCTAGAAAGGCTTCTAGGATGATAATAAGATGACTTTGCAACCTGATTAATATGGACATCAAAAACAAAGCTTAGCATCTAAAATATGTTCAGTGTTCTGAGGCATTGAGGAGGATGTAGTAGATATCAGACAGAAGGACTAAAAAGAAATATAAAGATTGATGTTGAGGAGACCCTATGAGTAATAATTTAGTCTTGTCTACATTTAGCTTTAAAAAGTTGGGTGACATCCAAGCCTGAATGTCACAGAGACTGTTATGTGGTGTGCAGAAAGCCATCATAAGACCCATGGGGATGTGAAACAGACCGAAGTGTCATCTGTGCTTATTTGACACAGAATGTATTGCCTTTAAAGCCAACATTCATAATAAATAAGCAGATCCAAACATGGAACTGTATACTTATATTTCATGTATAAATAAGCAAAGAACTTACTAAAATTGCTATTCTTTTTGTTTTATATAAATACAAATATATACCATCATTTAAAGGACACAGTCTTACCCTCAAAAAGCTTATATTTCAAGACAGATTACAATGGAATGGTTTTCAATTATAATTTACTAGTAAATTGTCCTTTTTTTCAATATTGTTTCTCAGAATATCCCATGAACTTCTAGCTACTTTTTCCTCCTTGGTATTTTTTGAGACTAAAGTGCTAGGGTTAAGAAAAGTGATGTTTATAGAATAATGGAGGCTGAAATATTGAGAATTGCAGAACTCTATACTCAATGGACCATAAAGTTCTGTCATTTAAAATAACCATTTATTCCAAAAGAGAAAACATTCATTTATATAAAAATTGTAAGGCATTAAAAATGCTTTAAAAGGCAGTTTTGTTTTTCATAGCAGTAGGGCAACCAAATCTAGAAAGACTCTGGGAACAGAATGCTGGCCTTGTAGTGCCAGGCCTGTTTTTGCACCGGGAGCTGCGGGCTGGAGGAAGAGGCCTCCACCCACAGGACAGAAGCATGCAGGGGAGCACCAGATTTGATAGCCTTCTCGATGTCGGCTACTTGGCTACTCGCTGACTGGTTTGTGCTAAGTGGACAAGACTTCAGAATGGTGGCCCAGTCAGTGTAGACTGCCAAACGGTTTCCCTTTTATTTTTTTCTCAAAGTTTTATTGCAACTATCAGATGGTATTACAGTCTTCATCACAGGGTCTAAAACTATTCTCAGGTAGCAGTGAGTTTTGCTTATCCTTCGTCTTGCCCATATTCAGTATAGAAGGATATATTTTGATCTATTCTTCTTTTTTTACTTTTATTATTTTTATTTTAATTGTTCGAGTACAGTTTTCTGTCTTTTGCTCCCATCCCAGCCCACCTCCCCAAGCCCTCGTCACCTCCCTCCCATTTCCAACCCCCCTTGTTTTTGTCCATGTGTCCTTTATACTTGTTTCTGGAAACCCTTCCCCTTTTCCCCTGAAATTCCCTCCCCTCTCCCCTCTGGTCACTGTCAGCCTGTTCTCTATTTCATTGTCTGGTTATATTTTGCTTGTTTGTTTGTTTTATTGTTTAGGTTCCTGTTAAAGGTGAGATCATATGGTATTTGTCTTTCACTGCCTACCTTATTTCACTTAGCATAATTCTTCTTAAACTTTACTTATGAATCTCCTAATTAAAGATTATCTTGAGTTCTACAAACTAGCAAAAATAATGCTACTTCTTTAATCTTGCACTGGCAGTGTGTGAATTTTCATCAGTCAATACAATTAACTTCTTGACAATGCTGATGATTAACTAAGTATTTTTTCTCCTTGCTGCAGTCCACATTTAATTGAAATTTTCAGTAGTTTTTAAGTAGCATAATGTGGTACATGATTTTAGTTCCTTTATCAGAATCCTTGTGTAAATTTAGATACCTTCTGCAAATTATACACTTGTATTTGTAAAATCTTGCTCCACTTAATTCATGATAATGTGGTGTATATACATATTAAAAACATAGAATTTCACTGATTCCATTTATATTTTACATCAGAGATTTTATTCCACTTATGTATTTTGTGAAAATGCATATGTGGTACTAGTTTAACTTAAGTGGGCAATAAGTTGCTGAATATAATCATTTATTTAGGAAAATCATAGTCATTACTGAATTAGAAACATTTATATTCAAGGTGTAATCACAGAAAGGGTCATCAAACCTGTTCCTTTTACTATAATTGAATTTCCCATTCATTGAGGGAGATATAATTTAGTATCTAAATAAATAATCTAATTTTGGGTAGCAAACTACTCACTGTGACAGCAAGTAGTTTCTTGGCTTGTTCAGACTGTTTCAAAATGCATGTACTATGGCATGCACTATGAAGAAAAAAACAAAATATATCCAAGGAGAATGGAACGTACATTGCATTGTGTGATCTTAATTTTCCAATTATAGGTAAAAAACTGTAAACATGTTTTATGTATCTCCCATATCTTTTAACTTCATATTTTCAAATTCTATAATTAATTATCCTGCTATTTTATAACAATTGTGCCAATTTTTAAAATACATTAAGAAATATTATATGCTTACTGTATTGTCGAAGAAAGGTCCATTTTTTAAAAGATTTTATTTATTTGTTTTTAAACAGAGGGGGAGGGAGAAAGAGAGGGAAAGAAACATCAATGTGTGGTTGCCTCTCATGTACCCCTCCACTGGGGACCTGGCCTGCAACCCAGGCGTGTGCCCTGACTGGGAATCGAATCAGCAACCCTTTGGTTCTCAGGCCAGTGCTCAATCCAATGAGCCACGCCAACCAGGGCAAAAAGGTCCATTTTTAATGATAAAGTCAATTAATTATTCTGAGAAAGTTGTAAATCATATTTAAGTTTTTTGCTAATTATATTAATAAAGTTAATCATGGATAACATCATGACAACCAAATGTGAGTTTGTAAGCATGATTATAGGAACATCATTTCATATGTTTTCCCCAAACTTTTTAATATCTTTCGAACAAAGACAATTTAGCAATAAGATTTCTTCAAATTATTTCCCATAATTTGTATGTAATAATAACAATCAAACTATTTCTGCCTAACATTTACAAAGAGTTTTTTAATACAAAAATATTTCACCTAACATTTTACTGTTGTGATTAAGAAAATTTGGATTCAGGTCAGAATAGCATATGTGGAATATCTGAAATAGATTTGGACCCTATAATTGGTTAAGTATCAGCTAGCTCTTTGTTTTCTTAAACTTTAGCCACTATTTACTTGCTTCGAAGGACTTTTTGTTTTAAATGCTCTGTAATTCCTTTTGCAAAAATAATCCTTTTGGCTAAAAATTTGAAATATAAAGAGAATGACCTCATTTATGTCATATAACATTATCATGTATTTTATCCAAAGAAGTTATACTTCCTTCTCCATGAACATAATCCTTTCTTTTGTTCTATGAATTAGCACATGATTGTACTTATAGGATTAAATTTATTTTGTTAAATACAAGATAAAGTTATATCCATAATTTTAATCACATTTTTTCAGAGTAATGTCCCAATTAGTCCATTGACCCCTGTTTAATTACAATAAAAATTTAGTTCTTCTTTTAAATGGTCTTATTCCCAATGGCTTCTTTTTTTTTTCCTGTACCGGTTGTTCTCTGATAGAAAGGATTTCTCATATTTTTGCACTCTTAAAAATCATCCATTTAGGATAAGGAAAGAAGAAAACAAAATTAATATATATTGAACTCCAGAGAGGATGCTTATTTTTCTTATTCCTTATAACAGTCATCTATATTGGGCATTATTGTCATTATGTTATATTTCTGGAAAATGAAGTTCAGATCATAATCTGAGGTCACACATTTAGCCAGTAAAAAAGCTGAAATGCAAATACTATTGTGATTACTATTCACAATATTATTATGATACTATTATGATTCATAGTCCATTAATAGTTAACAAATCTGACAATATTAGGGATATTGTCCTTGATAATAAATATTCATAGAGTGAATAGAACAAAGATTATCCTATCCCATTACATAATACATTAATTATCTTAGTAAGTTTAATAATGGGATATAATTAATTTGTATAACTTGAATTTTTAAAAAATGTTCTAAAAGTAAAGACTGACACATTGTTAGTTTGTGTTAGTTGAAAGTTTTATTTGCATTTAAACTTTCTCCTACCTCACTTGATCAAGGGCTATTTCATGTAATGGGAATAAGTAAAGTAAAATCAGTATTGGTGAGGGCAACACCTTTTTAAATTGTTTTCTTATGTTATTGAATTTATTGGGGTAACTGATTGATACAATTATATAAGTTTCAGAACTACAATTCTACAATACATGATCTGTTCATTATATTGTGTGTTTACCACCCCACGTCAAGTCTCCTTCCATTACCATTTATCCTCCCTTATACCCTGTCTTGCCTCCCACACCTGCCTCACTTTCCCTCTGGTAATTAACATAGTGTTGACTGCCTATGAGTTTTTTTTTTTTCTTTATCCATTCACCTTTTTCACCCAGCTTCCATACCCCTGTGAGGGGGATACCTTTAAGTTTCTTTCCTATAATGCCTGTTAAAAAATATCTAGAAATGAAAATAGAATTAGGATATTAAAATGTCAGAAAAAATAAAGATCTTGAGATCATTCAGAAATGATTGTAATTCATAACACAATTGCATTTGGTTGATACAATTAGTGCTTTAGGCTACTCCATTAAAGAAAAAGAATGACCTCTAAAGGTGTCACTGGATCCCTAATTAAATGAAAGTCCTGACTCTATTCTCCATGGCATTTTAGACCATCCAAGCTTAAGGATGAGTTGACTTTACTATTTACGTTAGAGGCCAGTGGTATAAGGCCATGGACCAACGAGGGCCTACAATCTGATTTGTATACAAGGTTGTATTGGAACACAGCCACATTCATTTGTTTATGTATCGTCTGTGGCTGCTTTCAGAGGGCCCAAAAAGCTATATGATTTTTACTTTCTGGCCCTTATAGAAAAAGTTTATCTAAACCCCTTCTCTAGATTAAAGCTCCAGAAAGAGTGCTCACTTATCATGTTTGTGATATTTAAACATAATCTCTTTTCTTTTTGAGTTATATTTATTTTTGGTATCATTTAAGAAAATGAGGTTAAAGAGGTCATGTTAATCAGACTTTAGAAATCTCTTCCCAGACATCCATCCACCTTCCCTTTTTATCACAAAATTCTCTTTCTTGTGTCTTGTTCTTCCTTCTTATTTTGTATAATTTTCTCTAAGTCCTCTGTATTGTATTGAAGTGTTGCTTTATTTATTGTGAGCTTAATGCATTGAATAATTTCATAGAATGGTGTGTGCCCTGGCATATTATCTTGTTGAACTATTCAATTAAATATGATAATGTTGAGCACACTGACACTGTTAAACACTCAGGTGAATGAGCAATTCACCGTGAAGTGCAGAAATATTTGAAGTCATCTGCATGCCTACAAGCAATATTTATTTTTATACGAGTACTTCAGTCAATGATACATGCTAGAAAAAAACTACCAAGAAATTAGAATATACAGAAGACTTAAAAGATTATCAGAGAAATTATAATTTATATGAGTACTTCAGTGAATGATACCTATATACTAGGAAAAAACAACCAAGAAATTAAAAAATATAGTGAAATTTAAGGATATCAGAGAAATAATAATTTTTACTTGTTTTCTGACATTGTATCCTGGAAAAAGTGTAAATTGGATATTAAAACTTTGTCTCCATCATTTATAAAGTGATTCAACTTTACAAAACATTGCACATAACTCATGTCTGTAGAATGCATAGTTCTCAACCTTTCTTATAAATCTATCATTTGTAGGCATTTTCCTTAGGTACAATATATGATTAGTACTGTTCCATTAAATTTTGTATCATTTTTATTGAAACCCCTTTTTCTGCAAGTTGGGTAGTTAAAGTTAGTTAATGCTGCTTGGAGCATATTTAGCTATAAAAGCCATACTTTAGAAAATCTAGGAGTTCAAAAATAAAGGAGGTTGCTGATCAATGGCATGTTGGTAGCAACTGAAGAAAAAAAATTTAAGATGTGCTAAAAATTCAAAATAAATTATAGTACTTTGACCTTTAGGTCTTTGTTTCTGAAAGTTACTTCTAGTGAAAAGCCCTTTTATTCTGTTGGAAAAGTCTCATTTTCTGGCAACGAAATGCTAGAACTCTTTATTATTTTCAACTATGATTTAAATAGAAGTGAAAGAAGGTGAAATTGTTTTAGGAAATATTCAAAATGGTATAAACCTATTTTAACTTAAAAAATCTTCAAACAATATGATTGTAAGTTATGTAATGAAAGTGTATAGTGTCATTAAGTATATAGATTTTTAGAATTATGTTTTCGTATATAGGTTAGATATTTATATACATGTTAGAATCATGGCCAAAGTCTTCCCTGACTGGGAATCAAAATTGATATATAATTCAAAAAGATAGAAAACATTAATAAGATATCCATGCCATAAAAATATAGTAAGTGCTTAAATATCAACAAGACAATAAAACTCATAAAGCTTTGTAGGTTTCTGTTTTTAGCTTTTCAGTTATTGTCCTTCACACCAAGAACTTTAAAAAAGTAAAATCCCTATCATAGGACCTTCCAAATTATAACATTTAGTATATATATATATTTTTTTTCCTTCCTTCTCTATTTATTGCTATTATTACTATTATTATTATCATTAAAATTTGGCTATAGTTATCTAAAAATGGGCATGGTAGGTAAAATACAAAGTTAATTTGTTGTTTCTGTGATTCATAAAAATATTCCTTATACTGTTTCTCTTTAGCATTCTGATTTTTAAAATATTTCTTTATGTTATAATATGTAGTCAAGTATTGAACCCACATCAACCTCTTATAAGTCTATATCTTTTGGGTGATAAAGTCAAATTCTCTTATTTTCCTGCTTATTTTTGGATCACTGTGTTTTTTCATCAAACTATATATTGATTCAACTTCATCCACAAAATAGGACCAAGAAAAATTGCCTATCATTTTAGAAACCTACTTCTGGATTCATCTTTATGCTGGAAATAATGAAGTGAGATTACACATATATAAATAAAAAAGCACACAAACAACACAGCTCTAGTGGAAAAATAATTTATCTATGGAATGTAAGATGGATAGTCAAAACAAATAAAAAACAAAGAATTAAACATGAAAGATATTTGAATTAGTGGGAAGCAATAGGAACAGTCATAGGAAATATGAAACAAATGGAACAGAACTAGCAATTCAAACATACTTGAAAACTTTCTGTAGCTAAAAAAGAGAATTAATAACAGCTATAAGATTTACTGTATTGCATACAAAATAGATGAAAAGAGAGATATTCTAGCTATACCTTGACAAATATTATAATTTCCACATATTATTTCTTCATCTGATTAACATTTGGGCAGAAAAATAAAACAGATAATGGTAAAAATATAGTCTGGTATTATATTGCCTATCTAGAACCTGACATTGTAAATGATAAGGGGGCAAATTATGCTGAATTAAAGGGCAAAAGTTGTGATATTCAAGTATTTTATTGACCACTGAGTTGTCATCAAATTCTGAAAGCAAGATAAATATAGACTTTTATATATAAGTCTTAGAAAATATTTTCCAATGTTTCCTCTTTAAAAATAATATTGACAGTATTTTATAGTGAATTAAATAATTAAACAATTAAAAATTAAAATAGAACATGCAGACAATGTCTGATGATGAACATTGAAATCAAGTAAACATATTTAAACCAGACTAAGAATCACAGTGGTTTGGAGCACATGTTCTAGAAGACAACGTTAGATTGAATTCTTGGATGGAAGTTAGAAGTTTGTGGTCTTGGGAACTTTAAGCCTCAGATTGTTTTACTTTAAATGGAGTTAATAATGGAACCGATGTCAGAAGTTTATTTATTTATTTATATATTTCCCATTAGCATTTAGGTATCTTTAGCCCCTAGTCCCTGAAACCACCACACTTTTGTCCATGGTCACGAGTCCTATTTCCTTTTTGCTCAATCCCTGTACACCCTAACCCCACCCTTCCTTAGCTGTCATCCTGCACTCTATCTAGGAGTCTGTCTCTATTTTGCTTGGTAGTTCAGTTTGTTCATTAGATTCCACATATGAGTGAAATTATATGGTATTCGTCTTTCTCTGACTGGCTTATCTCAGCGTAATGTTCTCTGGGTCCATCCATATTGTCACAAAGGGTAAAATTTTATTCTTTTCTACAGCTGAGTAGTATTTCATTGTGTAAATGTCCCATAGTTGTATTATCCACTCATCTACTGATGGACACTTGGGCTGCTTCCAGATCTTGGCAATTGCAAATAATGCTGCAATTAATACAGGAGTGCTTATGTTCTTTTAAATTAGTGTTTTGGGTTCCTTCAGATATATTCCCAGAAGTGGGATTGTTGGGTCAATAGGCAGATCCATTTTTATTTTTGAGGTATCTCCATACACTTTCCACAGTGGCTACACCAATCTGCATTGCCACCAACAATGTGAAAGTGTTTCCCTTTCTCCACATCCTCACCAGCACTTGTTTGTAACATACTGATGATAGCCCTTCTGACAGGTGTGAGGTGATATCTCATTGTGGTTTTAATTTGCATTTCTCTGATGATTAGTGACATTGAGCATCTTTTCATGTATCTGTTGACCATCTGCAAGTCCTCTTTGGAGAGGTGTCTATTCAGGTCTTTTGCCCATTTTTTATTTTTCTTGGTGTTAGTTTTATAAATTCTTTATAAATTTTGGATATTAATTTCTTTTTTTTTTTTAATTTTTATTTTAGTTTATTCAGTACAGTTTCTATCCTTTATTCCCATTCCAGCCC
>CM052541.1:143109860-143124860 GCA_028533065.1 Trachops cirrhosus
ACCTGCGGGGCCTGGGCCTCACAGTTCCCGGGGAGTGCCTGGGCTTTTCCGGGTCCACGGGTGCGCAGTCTCTGGGTCCCGAGGGGCACTCACTTCTCCTACCTGCGGGGCCTGGGCCGCACCGGTTCCGTGGAGCGCCTGCGCCTTTTCCTTTTTCAATGCTGTAGTTTCCAAGACTTTCACGAATCCACGCTCTCTCTTCGGGTTTTTCAATGTCCGCTACAATTTGCGATCTCCTATTTTCATTTATGGCGTGATAATGTTGGCTCTTTGCTCTGTACCTACCTAAAATGACTCAGATTTTTTTCCCTGGTTGTGGGAGAGTAGAATCTGCTGCATCCTACCACGCCGCCATCTTCTCTCCCCCCTGGATATTAATTTCTTATCAGATGTATCAGCAAATATGTTCTCCCATTCTGTGGTTTGTCTTTTTATTTTTTTGATGCTTTCCTTCATTTTGTAAAAACTTTTTAGTTTCACCAGACAAGGGCGGCAAAAGAAGAAATTAACAAATGGAACAACATCAAACTAGAAGGTAATTTAATGATGAAAGTATGTGTTTAAATATTCTATGTATTTTCTAGCATTTATTGTGAATAAACATTGTTTTAATTGTGATTAAATGTAATGGAGATTTTATTCTTGAATGAAACCATGCATAATATCAAAATAACAATTCAGTCTCAAATGTTTGTATATAAAATCTCAGACTGAATTATAAGAGTTCACATAGGAGTAAGGTAGGGGTAGAGTGAGTGACAGAAGATGGTTTTGAACTTACTATAAAATGCTAAGCTTATATTTATTTTTGATGTTTAAAATTATATAGATTTAAGTTTGAAATACATTGAAAAGATGAAGTAACCTAAATCAAACTAAAAATTATATAATTATCAAATCACATTTGAAGATATAAATAAGTAAAACAGTACAGTAACAAAGGAGAATTTAAAAATTGATGTGGGGCACAAACACCAGGAATCATCAGCTGAATACCACCCGAAGAATAATGATTAATAAATAATAAATATTTTTAAAATACATGGGTTTAATATTTTTATGTAGATACAGCTGCAAGTTAATTTTTAAAAAGTTATAAATGTTATATAAACATGGCTGTTGTACACCTCTAGAATACAAAGTTGTTCTTACCTATTTACATCAGTAATATAGGAACCAGTGAGATATAAAACTGGCTCAAAATTTAAGGAACTGTGTAAAGTTATTGAAGAAAAGGTATTAGAATAAAATTGCTAGAATACATCTAAAATTGTTTAATTTATTACATGGCAATAAAGTAATAATCTTTTATGACAAAATATGAACAGTGTAGGATAAAAATAATTACATTTTCATCCCCTCCAAATTAATAAATTAACATGTAATTTCAGAACATAACCCCTGATTATTTATAAATAATATATCAAAGAAAGTTATTTACATTCCCGTTGTGAATTAAATATTTCATTCATGGGCCTGTTTTTCAGTGCTTCAGTATGGCACTGAAAGAACGTACCTTCCTTCTTTTGCTTTATTCCCAAGTTTTGGATAATGTTTCTTAGCAATGAATACTACTATTATATCCCAAATAACTCTTTATTGTGTGTTTTTTCACCACAGAAGAGTTTATTTTTAAAAAATGTGTGAGAAAACTGAGCCATTGATTTGTTTTATTTAGGGTTTTTTTTTATCCTTACCCAAGGACCTTGCTTTTTTTTTTCCCCCATTGCTTTTAGAGTGAGAGGAAGGGAGAGAGAGAAACATTGATGCGAGAGAGGAGAGTCATTGGTTGCCTCCTTTAAGAGCCCACACTGGAGATCAGCACCAGTACCTGGGACACTGGGGATCCTATGTATCCAGACCAGGCACGCACAGGCTCGGACCAGACCAGGGATCAACCTGCAATCTAGGTATGTGCCCTTTAGGGGAATCAAAACGGCATCCTTTCTGTTACGAACAATGCTCCAAGCAACTAAACCATACCAGTTAGGGCTGGACCATCTATTTTTAAAAACTCAGATTAGAACCTTAAATTCATATTATTTATCAAAATAAATTTTATATATTAAACAGTTATAGATAAAACAAAAAATTTAGAAACTATTGAGGAATAGTGACAGTGAGAAGAACTTACAAAGGAAGGAAATAATGATTTTGACCATCTAAAAATTTTAAAATTTACTATATTAAAAATGCTGTAACTATATATAAAGAATGAGAGTGCTATTAATTAATCTGGTAGTGTGCTGATAATTCTTCATAAAGTATCATAAAATTATTTAATATTCTAAATAGTGTCAAAACTATTAACAATATAAAAAACAAAGAGATAATAGCCAATAAACATGAAAATATGTTCAATAGCAATTAATCAAAATGCAAAGTAAGACAACAATGAGTTTGATCTTTGTTCTATAGAAATGTTAAAGTTTCAAAATGTCACTCAAAGTTATGGTGGGTTTCTAAATTAGTGCAGGTTTACTGGGGAAGAGTTTTAGTAAATATATCAAGTTTCTGTAAGCTCTCCTATTGACCCAGTATGCCCACTTCCCTATTATTTATAAAGGAAAACTTAAAAGTATGTATATGTTCCAACAATAGGGATTGTTTAAATATGTTATAGTTCATCAGTTTATTATAATATTTGTATGTAGCCTGTTTTTGCTTTAATACATATATAATATTATAATATGTTTTGAAGTATAAAAGCACCAAAAGAGTATTTATAAAATACTCCAAATTTGTAGAAATGTGTAATTATGCATCAGGCACTCTTAACTTCTGATCTTCAGGAAGAACATTTAGGTATGATGGTTAGCTGTGGAGATATGTAGGTGCTGTTTTGCATATTGAAAAAGTTTCTTTCTATTTTTAATTTGAGTGTTATTTTTGTCATGAAAGGATTTTGGATTTTGTCTTTTGTTGTGTCTACTGAAATATTTTTTCTATAAATAATTTTGCATTAAATTTATTGATTTTTATATATTAAATTAAGCTTGCATTCTTGTGATAAATCCCACTTTCATACTGTAAAATCTTTTAATATGTTTCTGGATTTGGTTTGTTAGTATTTTGTTAAGAATATTTGTATCTGTATTTAAAAGTAATGCATCAGTATTTGTTTTTTCCTTGTGAATCTTTGGTTTTGTTGTTATGGGAACAGTGGCCTAATAATGAGTGGGAAGTTTTCCTTCCTCTTCTATGTTTTGGAACAGTTTGTGAAGATTTGGTATTAATTTTTTTTTAATGTTTGGTAGAATTTACCAGTAATCTCTCTTATATCTACAATTTTTCTTGGTGTGAATAGTTTAAATTACTAATTAGGTCTCTTTGCTTGCTGAAGACATATTCAACTTTTCTGTTTATTCTTGAGTTTCAGTAATTTATATATTTCAGTAATTTCTGGGGTGATTCTTTTCCTGCTTTTTCATATGTTATGTAGTTTGTTGGCATACAGTTACACATAGTATTTTCTTTTAATCTTTTTTATTTCTTACTATTGGTGGTGATATTTTCCCTTTAATTCCTGACTTTAGTAATTTGAATCTTCTTTGTATTTTTTGATCAATCTAGTGAAAAGTTTGCCAACTTTATTGGTTTTTTTTGGTTTAACTGATTTTACACCTTAAATAATTTATTTATGCTATTGTTTCTTTTCTTCTGCTTAATTGTTTTCATTTTTTTCTGGAGTAAGAGAATGGAGGATAGGTTATTGATTTGAGATAATTGTTTTTTAATTGTTAATACACTTTAGTTTTTAGAGAAGTTTTAGGTTCACAGAAAAATTGAGTAGAAATACAGGGCGTTTTTCCACATATCCACTCCAGTTCTGCCACTCTGCCAACAGTGTTCACCAACACCACCAAAATGTGGTACGTTAGTTACAACCAGTGAAACAACATTGACACATCTTTATCAATTGAGGTTCATAGAAGACCTAAGTCAATGGAGAGATAAACCATATTCATGGGTCAGAAGACTTAATATGGCAAGATGACAATTTTCTACTAAATTGACCTATAGATTCAATAAAATCCCACTCAAAATCTCAGTGGGCTTCTTTCTAGAGATTGACAAGCTAATTCTAAAATTCATGTGAATTCATATGAAAATACAAATATCCTAGTATACCCAAAACAACTTGAACCAGAGGAGCAAAACTGAAGAAATTATTCTATCTGATTTTATTGAATTTATTTATTTATTTATTTATTAAGATTTTATTTACTTATTTTTAGAGAGGGGAAGGGAGGGAGAAGGAGAGAGAGAGAGAAACATCAGTGTGTGGTTGCCCCTCATGTGGTCCCCACTGGGAACCTGGCCCGCAACCCAGGCATGTGCCCTGACTGGGAATTGAACCTGTGATGCTTTGGTTCACAGCCCGCGCTCAATCCACTGAGCTACGCCAGCCAGGGCTGAATTTATTTTTTAATTAAATATTTTATTGTTCTTTTACAGTTGTCCCAGTTCTAACCCATTTATTCTCTTCCACCCAGCCTACATCCTGCTCCCACTGTCAATCCCTACACTGTTGTCCCTGTCCATGGGGCATTCATACATGTTCCTTCACTAGTCCCTTCCCTTTCTTTCCACCCTTATCCCCTCTCCTCACTCCCCTCTGGTCATAGTCAGTGTGTTCCTGTTTTCATACCTCTGGTTCTATTTGGATCATTTGTTTTGTTCATTAGACCCCTCTTATATGTGAGATCACATGGTATTTGTCTTTCACTGCCTGGCTTATTTCACTTAGCATAATGCTCTCCAGTTCCATCTAGGCTGTAGCAAAGATAACAGTTCCTTCTTTCTCCCTGCTGCATAGTATTCCATTGTGTATATGTACCACAGTTTTTGATTCATTCATTTACAGGTAGGCACTTAGACTGTTTCCAGCACTTGACTATTTTAAATTGTGCTGCTATGAACATTGGGGTGCATAGATTCTTTTGGATTGGTGTTTTGGGATTCCTAAGGTATAATCTCAGCAGTAGAACTGCTGGGTCAAAGGCAGTTTCATTTTTAGTTTTCTGAGGAAATTCCATACTGTTTTCCATGGTGGTTGCACCAGTCTGCCTTCCTACCAACAGTGCAGCAGTGCAGTAGGGTTCCTTTTTCCCTACATCCTTGGCAGCACTTGTTGTTTGTTGACTTATTAATGATGGCCCTTCTGACCAACGTGAGCTAGTATCTCATTGTGATTTCAATTTGCATCTCTCTGATGACTAGTGATGTTGAGCATCCTTTCATATATCTATGGGCAATTTGTATGTCCTGCTTGGAGAAGTGTCTGTTTAGGTCCTTTGCCCATTTTTAAAAAAGATTTCATTTATTTATTTATTTTTAGAGAGGGGAAGGGAGGGAAAAAGAGAGGGAGAGAAACATCAATGTGTGGTTGCCTCTTGCACATCCTCTACTGGAGAACTGAACTGCAACCCAGGCACATAGACTAGACTGGGAATGGAACTGGTGACCCTTTGGTTTGTTGGCTGGCTCTCAGTCCACTGAGCCACACCAAGCTAGGGCCTTTGCCACTTTTTAATTGGATTGTTTGTCTTCCTTTTGTTGAGTTGTATGAGTTCTTCATATATTTTGGAACTTAAACCCTTGTCTGAGATATCATTGGCAAGTATGTTTTCCCATATGGTTGGTTCCCTTTTCATTCTGATGGTGGTTTCTTTAGTTGTGCAGAAGATTTTTAATTTGATATAGCCCCAATTTGTTTATTTTTTCCTTTATTTTTCTTACCCTATGAGGTATATGGGGAAAAACATTGCTGCATGGAATATCTGAAGTTTTCCAGCATATGTTTTCCTTTGGACTTTTATGGTGTCACGACTTATATTTAAGTCTTTCGTCCATCTTGAGTGTATTCTGGTATATGGAGTAAGCTGGTGGTCTAGTTTAATTTTTTTTGCATACTTGTCTGGTTCTCCCAGTACCATTTATTGAACAGGCTATTTTTTACTCCATTTTATTCTCCTACCCACTTTGTCAAATATTATTGACTGCAAAGACATGGTTTTACTTCCAGGCTCTCTATTCTCTTCCATTGATCTCTGGGTCTTTTCTTATGCCAGAACCAGACTGTGTTGATTACAGTGGCCTTGTAGTATAGTTTAATATTAGGTACTGTGATCCCTCCTACTTTGTTTTTCTTTTCCAAGATTGCTGAGGCTATTCAGGTTGCTTTGGGTTCAATATAAATTTTTGAAATATTTGTTCTAGATTGAAAATATACCATTGTTATTTTAATAGGGATTGCATTCAGTCTATAGATTGCTTTGGGTAGTATGGACCTTTTTTTTTCCTTTCTTTTTTCCTTTTTCTAAATGCTATTCAAGTACAGTTGTCTCCATTTCCCCCCACCACTCTCCTCCACCTCACTGACCCTTACCTCCCACCCTTAATCCTACCCCCTTTGACTTTGTCCATGGGTCCTTTATACGTGTTCCTTGATGACCCTTACCCTTCTTTCTCCTGTTATCTTTCACCCTCCTCCCCTCTGGTTACTGTCAGTTTGTTCTTTATTTCAATGACATTTTAATGATGTTAATTCTTCCAGTCCATGAACACGGCATAGGCTTCCATTTATTTGTGTCTTCCTTAAATTCTTTCTTCAGTGTTCTGTAGTTTTCCAAGTATAGGTCTTTTACCTCCTTGGTTAAGTTTTTTCATAGGTACTTTATTTTTCTTGTTGCTATAGTAAATAAGATTGTTTTTCTTAGTTTCTGTTTCTAATATTTCACTGTTGGTATACAAAAACACCTTCAATTTCTGAATATTGACTTTGTATCTTGCTGTTTTGCCAAATTCACTTATTAGGTTGAATAGTTTTTTTGGTGGAGGCTATAGGTTTTTAATGTATGCTATCATGTTCTCTGCAAATAATGACATTTTATCTCCTCCTTTCCAATTTGGATGCCTTTTTTTCTTTTTCTTGTCTGATCACTCTGGCTAGAACTTCCAATGCTATGTTGAATAGAAGTGGTAAAAGCTTCTAGGAGCTGGTTCTTTGAAAAGATAAACAAAATTGACGAGGCTTTAACCAGACTCATCAAGAAAAAAAGAAAGAGGACCCAGATAAATTAAATCAGAAACAAAAGAGGAGAAGTTACAACTGACACCACAGAAACACAGTTGATTATAAGAAGTTATTACAAATAGCAATTTCTATATAGGCAAGAAATTGGGCAACCTGGGTGAAATGGATAAATTTCTAAAAACATAAAATCTTCCAAAACTGAATCAAGAAGAGGCAGAAAGCCTGAATAGATGGGTAATAACTAGTGAAATTGAAGCCGTAATAATAAAAAAAAAAACTCCTGGCACACAACAGCCCTGGATGTGATGACTTCTCAGGTGAATTTTGCCAAGCATTCAAGGAAAAACTAACCCCTATCCTTCTCAAACTATTCCAAAAAATTCAAGAAGAGGGGAAGACTCCCAAATTCTTTTTATGAGGCCAGTATTATCTTAATTCCAAAACCAGGTAAACACACAGCAAAGAAAGAAAACTACACGCCAATGTCTCTGACGAACATAGGTACTAAAGTCCTCATCAAAATATTGGTAATCCAGATCCAGCAATACATTAAAAAGATGATACAGCATGATCAAGTGGGATTCATCCTAGGCATGTAGGGATGGTACAATATTCATAAATCAATAAGCATAATATACCACATAAATAAAATGAAATACAAAAATCACATGATCATTGCAATATATGCTGAAAAAGCATTTGATAAAGTACAGCCCCATTTATGATAAAAATAGTTAGCAAAGTGGGAATAAAGGGAGCATACCTCAACATAATAAAGGCCATATATGAGAAACCTGCAGCCAACATTGTACTCAATGAGCAAAAACTAAAAGCTTTCCCCTATGGTCAGGAATAATTCTAAATGATTTTAAGACAAATATTTTCTTTAATAACTGTTGCTCCACTACCTTTTTGCTCACTTTTTTCTGAGAGATATATTATTATTTTTCTTCCTGTGTGTGTATATAACATTTCTTTTTAACTCCTTCTTCTTCTAAGATTTTTCTCTTAGACCTCATTTTAAACAATTTTATTATGATATGCCTTAATTTTATTTTCTTCTTGCCCTTGCAAATTGGGGAACATAATGGGTCTCTGGGTTTATCTTTTTATAAATTCTTTAAAAGATTTTATTTATTCAGAGAGTGGAAGGGAGGGGAAGAGAGAGAGAAACATCAATGTGTGGTTGCCTCTTGCGCGCCCCCCTTTTGGGAACCTGGCCTGCAACCCAGGCATGTGTCCTGACTGGCAATAGAACCGGTGACCCTTTGGTTCTCAGGCTGGCACTCAATCCACTGAGCCACACCAGCCAGGGCTTACACTTTTTATAAAATTTGAATACTCTTTGCTCATTATTTCTACAAATTTTCTTTCTATCTTCCTCTCTCTTCTTTTATTTAAGGTATCCATACATATGACCCTCTAAATTGCCCACAGTTCATATTTTTTAAACAGATTTGTTAAGATATAATTCACATGTCAAAGAATTCAATAAAGTATACAACTCAGTGGTTTTTAGTGTACATCTCTATGAACATACTATAAAAACCATTGAGCTCTGGTATTCTAAAAAAATGCTGAACTGTGTTTATTTTTCAATTATTTTCTGTGTGCTTTTTTGGATAGTTTCTTTTGTTATGTTTTTAAGTTCACTTTTTTCTTTTATAATATGCAATCTTCACATTGTCATATTCAGTATATTTTTCATCTCAGACATTGTAATTTTCATATCTAGAAGTTTGATTTTGGTTTTTTATATGCTATTTATTTAATTTTTAAACACATGGAATAAAGTTATAATGATTATTTTAATAATCTTGTGTACTCTTTCTAACAATAGCTTAGCATCAGTTTCAATTGGTTGATTTTTTTCTCATCATTATATGTCATGTTTTCCTCATTATAAAGTATAAAATTTACTTGGTTGGAGGATTAAGATTCTTGCAATTCCATAAATATTTTTGTGCATCATTCTGGAATGTAGTTAAGAGCAGAAACCATTTGATCCTTTTGGTTCTTCCTTTTAAGTTATGTTAGGTATGAACAGAGAAGCTATTAATCTAGGACTAGATTAGCATATACAAAACCCTGTTATGTACCCTTCCCAATGGCCCTATATTATGAAGTTTTTATAGCCAGACTTCTGGGAACAGACACATTACTGCTTCTGAATCAGCACAAATATTGTTTCTTCTAAGTTTTTTTAGCATTATTCTTTCCCTACCCTTGGATATTTCCCTCATACTCATGCCCTCATCAATACTCAGCTAAATGCTCCACTAGGACCCTCTGCAGATCTGGTATTCTCTCTATACACTTCTCTCAAATTTGGCACTCATTCATGCAAACTCTAGTTGCCTTATTCTCTCCAGACCTTGAACTCTAAGATTTACATCAGGGTTTCTGCCAGGTTCTATCTGGGTTCTTCCCTCCTGTCTTGCTGCCTAGAAACCATCTCAATGCTTTAAAATGGTCTAATCGTAGCATCCACCCCACTTGTTTTCTGTCCATCAGGGTCACTGTCCTTCATTGTCTGATAACAAGTGTCTTCAAAAACTATATTTTGCTTAGTTTTTTTTGTTGTTGTTTCAGTCAGAAGGTAAGTCAAGTTTTTTTTTGTGTGTGTGTGTGTGTGTATATATGTCAGTTTTGGCCAGAAACAGAAGTGTGTTCTTCATTGATTTTTCCTGGGGTTTTATTTAACTGATGTGAAGTTGGACCACCTGGTGAGAAACAGAATACCAATTAATAGACCTCTAGTTTTTCATGGTATTTTTTTACCATGTATAAAATTAGTACAAAATTACTTTTTAAAGTTTATAAAGAAAATATTTTTGTTTAAAAAATATTGTACTTGATGTCAAACTGCCAATCTGAATCACATTCTGAAAAACCATGACTATATCAGTCCCATATTTCTTTAATTTTCATAAAAACTCATCAACTTGTGAACTTCATTTTTCATGTTTCCTAATAGTAGCTATTAATGCTCTGTCACTACAAAAACAGATGATATATATGCATGATGAAAATCAAATCATATCTGTACTTTCTATTCAATCTGAGATAATATATATTCCTGTTTGTTATTGGAACCTGTTGATTATGATTAGGCCATTTTTAAAATACCTTTGTCCTATTATTAAATATTTTGATTAGAACTTTGATGTCAGGAGCTTTCCAATACATTTTTTCCAAAAGAAAAAAATGTAACATTAAACTCAGCAGTACCCAGCAAGATGCTAAGATGATGATACAATATTTATATTGTATTGGGGAATGTCCTCTGTAATGCAATTCACTTTTTGACCATTTGTCCATATATTAACATTGCAGGGTGACACTGAAGCTCTTTCCGTACTTCATATTCAGCAGTTCAAGCTTTAGCTCAATCTCTATAGGCATGACTCAGAGGAGTTATCAGGGGCTGATGGGTTGTTGGGGAGGCAGGGACTTTAAAAAGGAGAAAAGGATGGAAGCTGGGCCACTATTTATGCTGTGTGCTGAGTATTATGCTAAGTCAAAGAAGGTGTTGTATTTCTGGCCTCCATAGAGATAGATAAATGTTAGAATTTTATTTTATTATTAAAAACTGAGGCCTAAAATTAAGAATAATAAAGTCAGGCCTAGACTAATATTTAAAAAATGATGTTTCTTAATTAATCAGTTATTTTTAGTTATCTTTTGCCTAGTATGATATTCTATGAGGTCATTTGTTTGATTTTAATTAGAGACTTATAAAAGTATCTCTAAATTTTTTATGATATACATAAATGATGATTTAGAAATTGCTGAAATTTTCTTTTATTATTTATATTTTATTGTTTTTCAAGTACAGTTTTCTCCATTTTCCCCAATCCCCTCCCCACCCATCACCACCTCCCTCCCCCTACCCTCAATCCTATGTCCCTTTGGCTTTGTCCATGGGTCCTTTATACATGTCCCTTGATGACCCTTCCCCTTCTTTCCCCCGTTAACCCCTTCCCCCCTTGCTTCTATTACCGTCACTCTGTTCTTTATTTCAACATCTGCTTATATTTTGCTTGCTTGTTTGTTTTTTGTCTTGCTCATATGATACTTTTCTTTCACTGCCTTGCTTATTTCACTTAGCATAATGCTCTCCAGGTCCATCCATGCTGTTGTGAAGGGTAGGAGCTCCTTCTTTCTTTCTGTGTAGTATTCCATTATGTAAATGTACCACAGTATTTGATTCATTCATTTACAGATGGGCACTTAGGCTGTTTCCAGCACTTGGCTATTGTAAATTGTGCTGCTGTGAACATAGGGGTGTATAGGTTCTTTTGAATTGGTATTTCAGGATTATTAGGATATAATCTCAGCAGTGGCATTGCTGGGTGAAAGGGAGTTCCATTTTTAGTTTTCTGAGGGAGTTCCATACTGTTTTTCACAGTGGCTGCACCAGTCTGCATTCCCACCAACAGTGTAGTAGGATTTCCTTTTTTCCACAGCCTTGTCAGTACTTGTTGGTTGATTTGGTTATGATGGCTGTTCTGACTGGTGTGAAGTGGTATCTCATAGTGGCTTTAGTTTGCATCTCTCTGATGGCCATGATGCTGAGCATCTTTTCATATGTCAGTGGGCCCTCTGTATGTCCTCCTTGGAGAAGTGTCTGTTCAAGTCCTTTGCCCATTTTTTAATTGGGTTGCTTGTCTTTTTAAAGTGGAGTCATGTGAGTTCTTTATATATTTTGGAGATCAAACCCTTGTCTGAGGTGTCATTTGCAAATATATTTTCCAATATGGTTGGTTCCCTTTTCATTTTGCTTCATCAAAATAAAAAGCTTCTGCACAGCTAAAATTGCTGAAATTTTCTTGACCTAAACCTAAATATATTTCACCTCAGAAAGGAACTAGATGTAGAAATATTTTTCTTTAAATAGTGATCAATGTATTAATAGGTAAGTTCATATTTAACATAAAAACAAATTGCCTTTCTTTTAAAGAAAAATATGTTTACACATATTTTATGTTGATCAAATTTTTTATGGTCATAAAATTTTTTTAATCAACTGACATTGATATTTAGGTATTTATATATGTATATTTAAAGTTAAAATAACATTTTATAAAAGTTCATTGAATTTATTGAACTGTTCATACAGATTTCATATTTCTTTGATTTTGAAATATGTGTGAATGTTATTCTACACTTGATCATGTATAAACTTGTTTTTTTTGTATTTCATCATCGTATTTAATAGTCTTACATATAGAAGACTTATATACTTGTTCTAAGCTTATCATTGAATTTCTTTATGACTTCAGTTTAGGAGTTTTGAAATTTTGATATTAACTTGAGAGAGTTTATTATTTTTTTAAAAAACCTTTAAGAAGATGTATTTTTTCTATGTCTTTGTCTTGTTTTTATTTCTTGTGTTTCTTTGATGCCATGTACCAGTGCTGGCTTTCTGAGAGTCAGACGCAAAATGAGAGTGACATCTTGAACACATGGATATCAAGGATGTGGTTACCTTAGCAACAGGAAGCTTATAAAAGCCCTTGGAACTTCATTCCTACTCCTGGGACATTTGAGTTTCAGATACTGTAAATACTGGTGAATATTATGCCTATAAGAGACAGCACAAACATTAAACTATTATAAAAGTGACCTAAATTTTTCTTACAAGACTAAGTTTGTAATTTATCATTCACTCCCTTCCTGAAAATGAGTTAAATGTTCGGCCTAAGCTAGAGGCAGAACAGCACTCCTAGATCTTATATACTATAAAAATAGAAATTACTGCCATGGCTGGTGTGACTCTGTGGATTGAGTGCTGGCCTGTGAACCAAAGGGTCAATGGTTTGATTCCCAGTCAAGGCACATGCCTGGGTTGCAGACCAGGTCCCCAGTGCGGGATGCGTGAGAGGCAATGTTTCTCTCCCTCTCTTTCTCCCTTCCTTCCCCTCCCTCTAAAAATAAATAAATAAAATATTTAAAAAATAGAAATTACATTGTTTTGTGGATCAATACACATTCATAGAATTCGAAGTTCTTGTTTTTAGGCTTTGAAAGATGTTAGATTAATATTGACTTTAACTTCTTTTGAGTAATAAAATACATTTAAGATTTTATTCAATCCACTGAGCCACACCAGCCAGGGCAAGATTCTGAATTGTTATAGAAATGACACTAGGAGGGTCCTTCATAGAAATTAGAGACATCCAAAAATATAGTGAAAACAGGTTTGCTCTTGTAGATAAACTATAGAATTTGGTCTTGTCACTGGAGGAGAAGGCCCTTCAGAAGTTTTGTCAAAGTAAAAGTAACATTCTGACAGCTAAGTTGGGGGGATCTTAGGGGGTGGAGGGATTGAGCAAAAAGGACTCATGGACATGGACAACAATGGGGTGATTGTAGGGGGAGGGGGTATATGAGGTCTGAATGGTAATGGAAAATAATACAATCAGAAACACATATTTAATTAAAAAAATAACATTTCTCTTTAGTAAGAAAAAACCATTTTCATCACTACTGGCTACCTCAAAGAGAGAGATGCAGGGGAAGGTTTGTTTGTGTTTCAATATTAAAAATAGAAATCATTATAAATCTATTTTTTAACCAAATCAATTTGTTTTTTACTGTCTCTTGGTGATACTCTTTTCATCATTATGTCTGGGCTTTCCTCTGGTTGAAAAGTCTCAGAGTACTATCTGAAGGGGAGTATCTCCCCTTGCCTTCCCTCCCTTTCCTTCCCCTCCAGTCCCTCCTGTCCTCTACTCTCCCCTCCAGTCCCCACATCTCTCTGTCTCTCCCCCACCCCCAATCTCTCTCTTTACTTCGTTCTAATTATTTAATTTGTGTATTGAATGGTCCATGTTATCCACACACATGAAGTGACTTGACCCTTTTTTCTCTGTGAAAAGAAGTTTGGTTCTTAAACTTAGTAAACAGAATAATATATTTGAACACTTGATTTCTCAAATATTATTCACATTTCAGCCAACATGTTTATTGTTAGACAATTTAGTGATGAATCAATTATGATCCAGTACTTTTTGACAAGTCTGCATAACATATAACACCCAATATTTCAGATAAAGAGTCTAATAGATTTGCTCACTCTCTATTCATCTAAACTTTTTGAGTCTGAATTTTATAGAAGCTAAATCATCTTAAAGCAAAGTGCCTAGGACCTATTATCCCAACTCACTTCAGAAATCCCTTCACTGACCTATGATTTACTGTTATGTTATGCTACCAGGATTTATGGAAGATCAATACAAGTATCACCTGCTTGAAATATGGTCTGTGTCTTTATAAACTTTAGCTTGAAAATTTTACCCACTACTACATGAGAAATCATACAGTGGATTTTTTCTTAATTTAGCTTCAGAAATTTTCATCTCTGTCAATTTATTTGTGTATTTCTTTTGTCAGAAAATAACAACTACATAAATCAATGTCTTTCAAAGTTCTTCAACACTTGGGAATCTCAGATTGGTGAGTTGTGATAATAACAGTTATCACTTGTTGAATGTATACCATATACTGGTCCCATTTCTGAGTATGTATGTTATACATATTGATCCTTATAAGACTAACAACAATTCTGTGAGATTGGAATTAGTATTAATATCTTCATTTCACAGAGGAGGATAGTGGGGTAAAAAGATGGATATGCATGTTATAAGTAGTGGAGCCAGGACTCGTGTTAAGGCTGTGTGGCACTGGGGGTTCTGTTTTTAACGACCAAGCACCTCCCTGTGAGGTAGTGATGAGGTGAGCCTGCTGACTCTTTTTTATTGCTGTCTTCATCTGAAAGGAACCATAAGAATAGAATAGCAGTTCTCTAAGTCCTGTTCTGAGCCAGCAGAGTCATCATCATGCAGGAACTTGTTGGAGGTGGAAATTCTTAGACCTAACCAAGACCTCCTAAATCAGAAAGTTGGGGGTAGGAGACTGCATTGTGTATTTCAGCAAACCTTCCTGGTGTTTCTGAT
>CM052541.1:143129860-143214806 GCA_028533065.1 Trachops cirrhosus
TTTATATATAAATATATAGGCAGATATGCCGGGCAGATGCTATTTCCCCATAAAGGTGTATGCAAATAAAATTATTTAAAATTGATAGCACAAAACAAATAGGTCTGCACATAGTAGGCATAAAAAAATCACATGATTGATTTATATTTGACATACTGTAGAGAAGAATACTGTCCAAAAAAATTCAGGTAAATGTTTTTCTTAAAAGCCAAAACTATTTTATTCCAAAGAATCATATATATTTTACTTTACTTTCTTACATTTTGTGCTTTTTTGTGGTGGAGTATACCTGCACTATACCATTAGGTTCGAGCCACCTTGAAATAAAGGTCAAAGTAATTCTTGAGACTGCCGCCTGGCAAAAAAGAAACTGCAAGAATTAGGAAGTTTCTCAGTGCGATGACTCCTTTCGTCCTTCCTCCATTCAGGGGCCCCACGTGTGTTGACCTCCCACAATGTTCCAGGCCTTTGGTCTTGGAGTTAGAACCAAAAATAGGCATAATAAGCCATAATAGGTCAGATGTGATACATTCTTTCAGAGGACTGATAATCTGGTTGAAAAGCACAGCTTTACAGCAGTAATTGCTAATCTGATGAATTTTCACTGAAAAGGAAACCAGAAATATATGGGAGCAAAAAATAGGCAGAAACTGCTCTCATGTATTGCCTCGAGGATGGTTTCCCTAACGTAATGATATAAAACTGAAACTTAAAGAGTGAAGAATCATTATCTGGGTGGAAGAGGAAGATGGAGAAAGTTCAGAGATGGAAAAGTAAGAATAAAATAAATCTAATATATAGGAACAGAGAGAGCAAAGGAAAAGAGTGGGAGAGATAGAAAATGTTTCATTAGAAAAATGCTTTCCTTTTATTCAACACTCATTTGTTGATTAAGTGCCAAATGTGAAACAGTGTTCTAGGTTTTAGGGAACATATCAGAGAAGAGATTAGGCAAAATTCCTACTCTTGTGAAGTTTATGTTGCTTTCTCTGTCAGTAAATGACACATCAAAGCTTACATAATTTTATCTGTCAATAAATGAAGAATGAAGTGTTTTCTTCTAACTTCTTTTAGGTGTTTCAGTTCAAAAGATCTATGATTTAACAATAAAAATAAAATAAAATAAAAGATCTATGATTATTTTAGATAATATTTAGTTTTGCTTATTATTCACCATGTCATTTCATTTTTCTAATTTAATGATCATTACTTTGCTTCCTTCTATATTATATTTTATATGGAACTTGAATTTCCTATCTCTAAGCTTTCAAGGGAAAGTAATATTCCCATGAGTTTGTATGCTATCAAATAAAATATTTTATACCATGATTGATTTTATAATATATTTTGGAGAATAAACAAATAGAAATATTATTGTTTTCAAGTTAATCCATAATACAGAATGGGAAATTCATTGTCAGAAATCTGGAAACAATACTCTCATTGTAGTCAGTATGTGTTTAACTGGTTGAAAAACTTTTTTTCTAATATTGATCTCAACATTATGCAAGGTCAAAAGAGAACTAGGCTAAAAGCTATGTAAAGGAACTAAAATGGGGTAAAGTTAAAAAGCAGCCAATTAAAATATTGTAGATTTTCAAATGTGTGGAGTTTTCTAGTTATGACCAATTACTTAGATCTTCACAGAACGGGAGAGAAATGTCCTAAGCTGCCAAAAAAGATATCTAGTGGAGAATTTCACAGTGAATATTATTGTTCCCAATGATTGGTTGTTATAAATGACTGTGGAAATTCCATGTTAGTGACAAACAGGTAAATATTACTAAATTCCTTATAAGTAAGTCTGTATTCCAGAAAGAGAAAAAATGAAGCATTATAGGTTATATATAATAAAATAATCCAACATTATATTATTTGCTCTGAGAGCAAGTCATGAAACAGATTATGGAAAATTTAAAAAATGAAAATTTAAACTTTCAGTGGAGAAATGTGACCACAATAAAGGGGTCATTTTTTCCATAGAATTTTGATGTTTGGTTTGATTATTTTACTTCCTAATCCAAAAATGAGACAGAGAAGCAGGAACAAACAAGTACATAAAAAAGAAAGAAAACTTATATTGCAATATCATTAACATTTAATATATTAAAGTCACATGGCTATACCTTCACAAACCTTTTAAACAGTATTAATATTCCTCTAATGTTTCCTTTAATAATCTACCATGGTTTGGGGAAAATCCTCCTAAAGGCACAGAGTTGCACCAGATGACATATGAAATCCATAAAAACAACACTAAATTTTTTAATTCACTGACTACTATAAATGATAAAGTATGATTTCACCTTTGTAGTAATTGTACTTATACAAATTAATAACTTATTAGTGTTGGGAATCTTCCAAGGTAGTAAATAAAAGTTGTCCTTTGGGGCAGCATAATGGAAACATTATCAGTATTAAAGTTCATTTTCAACATCTGTGCTTGTGTGGGAGGTAACAAATGTAGATATATCTTCTAAAATCCAAACATGATAATGTTTTTATTTGTACAAAGTTAATCAATATAGAGAAGACAGTATTTGTCTGCTTATAGTCAATCTGATGCCAGGTATTTAATACATTCAGTTTTCATAGGAAAATTGCAAACATTAATTTGTATATATGTTCAGTAATTTGAATTCAATTGAAGAACTCTTGCTGTTTGGCTTAGCTTTTTGAAGTGTATATGATTATGACCTGAAAGGCAGATTAATAGCAGGATTATGGTCTTATAGATCATACAATTCATTATGTTCTCACTAATCAATACCTGGCATCAGATACTACAACTTCACTGTATATGTTTCATTCATTTAGATGGGCAGATCTATATTTTTGTTACTTTACTGTGCTGCACATATTATGGGCAAAATGCCTTTTTGAGATCTTTAAAGCTATTAGACTTCTTATTGCTTTGCAACTTAAGGATCCAGTGTTTGAAAATTTAGACAAAGTCAATAAGTTTTAGTTCTAAAGTCCACAATTCAAAGGATCATTAGAAATGACTTTTTTCTTGTATTCAGCTGTTATTTTCAATCTTTAATTTTCTCAGTTCCTTTTCACCATAGAAGTACTGCTAACCAAATATCTTAGTCTTAATTATGAAGATACCTTGAGACATTATTAGGATTCAGCGTCTTGCTGTATTGTGTGTAGTGGGAACAATTAGAGAGCACTGGAGAGAAAAGATTAGCTTACACTCATAAAATAGACCAAGCAAGGCCTTTGAGTCTGTGAGGCGATATTATAGACTCTAAAAAAAGCCCCATGAGTGATATGGTCGGCTTTGTTTTGTGTCAGTGTCTGAACTGATTGGAACATGGTAGGTATAATATTTAATTTTGGAAAAAATTAAACTCAACATTATTGTACTATGATCTAGTTCTTTTACATGTAAGTTGTAACTATCTGTGGAAGCTGAAAGAAGTCACTCTTTTAATAATTTACTATTTATAGCCTAGTTCTGAGGTTCCAAAGGTAAAAAAAAATCCTAGCATACCTCCTTAATTTTGGAACCACTTGATTCTCCCAAGTCCTCTAGAGTCTTTTTAAGTCTTAGGGGCTCCTTGTACTGCTTCCCGATGCTGCCACTTTCCATTGCTCAGCCAGGGTCCCCTCTACCCCTAGTTCTAGTCAGCGATTTCTTGAAGCTGCTTATGGCAGTCTCTTGTACTTCATCTGCTTCAGGATGGAGAACTCATTCATCTCTCTGATGATCCCAGTGGAGAATGAAATTATTTCTATTCTCTCTCAAACAAATCCAGTCTCTTTGGTGTTGCAGAGGATATAATTCAAAACCTCTGTCCAGGGACACGCTCAAAAAGTCAGTTCACTGGAAGGCAAAAGACGTATCCTATGACTCTGTCTACCAATGCCCATATCAACTAAACTTCTAGTACAACATCTCAAAGAGATGATGTTAGTACAAGGGCACATCTGCTCATAATACCCACCATATTTCCTTGCTCACCATTCAGATTTCTGATCAGTGAAATTCTCTTTTAATGCGGTAGGCTGTCGTGGAAACTGTGCACATAACCCCTGGGACATCTGGTCACAGCTCTCTCATACCTTTTCATGCACAATATTTCTTAGACTTCATATTCTTTCAATACATTTACTTGAAGATAGTAGGATAAGAAATATTCAAATTACAATAAAATTGAACTATATTAGATGGTGATTATTTTAAAAATCAATTTTCTTCTAAAAGTGTACATTATAGAATTCCTTCAAATGTTCTTACTCTATTATTGATTTGATTGATAATTTAGGTTATATACAGCTCTTTAAAATATTTACCACTTCTTTGATATACATAGGGGATAATAAGCATTGGTTGGTTGAAATTGTAGTATACCTATACCAAGAAATAAAAGTAAAACTGAAATATTAATTATGAAATAAAATAAAGAATGATAGATTTTATTTAGTATAAGAAAATGTCTTCAGTCTGTATTCTTCCTCATTTACTATGGATTTATATATTGTCATTTTTTGAACCCCCCTCAAATTATATTGGTTCTACTTAACATTTATTGAGCTCTTACTATTTGAGATATGTATATAAATTAATGCATTAAATCTTTTATGTAATGAAGAAGGTTTAATTATCTTTATTTAACAGATGAATACACTGGTACCTAAAGAGGTTAAGCAATTTACTGAGGGTCAGTCAGCTAATTAGAGAAAGAGCCAATACTCAAACCACAAGATGCCTAGTCTTTGCCAAAGTGCTATTCTGCCTCCTGCTATGTTTGAATAAGTTGTGTTTCATCATTAGATTTCAGTTCAATCCATCCAGCATGTATTGAACCCCAATTTTGTGCCCGATGCAGTATGAAAGGAAACACAAAAGATTTGGGGAGGTGAATCATTTAATACGAACATTTCACAAATTTTGAAAATAACTTAAAATTATTATTTTTATAGAGCATTTGAGTTACTAAATATGTAAAGTCTCCCAAATTTGGAAAATGTCAATGATTTGCACCACTTGTTCATTATCTTAGGTTGTTTGGACATTATCTTGTGATATACCTCATGTTTTGCATCATGGTTAAGCTAAAACTAGTGTTAAAATCTAAAAGTGTGAGCCAGGTTAGGTTATACTTCTAGATTTTGACACAGCCTTTGATTTTCTCAGAGATAGTGCCAAGACCTTCCATGGTTATAAGTTGCATTAACTCCTATTTTTGTCTGATGTTCTGAAACATACCAGAAGGAGCATGTAATAACGACATTTTTTTTGCTAATAAGATAAACATTTGCAGTAAGATAGCTTGAAATTTTATAGCCTTATTTCCATAATTCTTAATAATTTATATTTTGGTGTCAAAATTATATGAGTAACCTATACCTACTGACTTATGAAATGAGTTAGGGATTGTCATGTTATGAGGCTGATAGTTGATAAAAGCAATGAAAAGGAGCATCGGGCATTAGGCTATCACTTTTGTAGTGTTACGTTTTTGAAGACTGAAAATTGTCTAGTTAATGTCATTAGAAATAATATGCCACAGTTATTCAAAGTATATTTTGAGATATTTGTCAGTCAGGAATGTGTGCATTGTAATCATGGTTTTTTTCAGTTGATTGTCCCAGGGTGGAGGAGTAAGTACCAGCTGGAAATGTGAGCTTGGTTTTATAGTGGCCAGTGAAATTACAAAATGGGTCAGAAACCACTGGAATGTAGTCAGATCAGAACAAGTCCTCAGAACATATGCCATAAAATCTTAAAGAGTGTTATCCTATATGTTAATTTAGGTAGACTCAGTACACCAGTGTCAAAAGACCTAATATTTTACAAGAACGTAACAAATATTTTATCATTACTTTCCAACCTGTTATTGAATACATTTTGCAGCCACATTCATGGTTGTTGTTATATTTTGGGTTGCCTTAATGATGACAATGAAGCCTATAGTGAGTGAGGGGAGGCAGGAGAAATGTACATGGAAGGGAAGTGGGGTGGGAGGCAAGTACTGGAATTAGAAAATTTAATGGCAGCTATTGTTTACCAGTTATTTTCTAAAATGAAAGTGTGCATTAGTTTAACTCGACTGTGGAAGTAACAATCATTAATGAAATAATCCTGGATAATTCCTAAAACATTTATGTATTCACTATATGAATTTTTACATTAAGAGTAGACAGTGACTACAACTGGCCTCTCCAGAACTTTAGGAAGCCACTTTTCTCAAACAAAGCTTTTTGCTCCTGCTGTTTAAGATGTCGTAGACTTCTCCTCCTTCTCTCCTGGTATGTTTTCACCCTCTGTGTGTGTTGGATGTGTCAGTATGTGTGCTGCTGAGGCATTTATTGTAGATGATATTTATAAAATTGAAGTTATTTGTCATCCCTAAAACTCTTAACAGAAAACACACACTAAGCTATATTAATAAATGCAAATGTTTGTATCCTTGTGTAATGCTTTGAGGATGGTAACTCATTTTTATAATGACAAAGTACTACATATCATTTTTAACATTTCCCAAAGTGACATCGTTTTCTACACAGATCTGAGCCATCCAGACATGAGCTGGCATTTTTGACAGTGCAAATTCCACATCGCAGAGAGATTCGAAAACCCTCTATTTTGTACCTTCTGAAACACACCATGCTTGATTCTTTGAAAACTTTCGCATGAACTGGTTATTCTGATCCCAAAGGATGTCCACTTCCACATTACAGTTCAGTTTCTTTCTACACATCAGTTCTTTTTAAAATGTGTAAAGTACACCAGATTAAGAATTATTTTTATTTACTGCGAGTGGAATTCTCTATGTTGACTTGGAATTGAATATACATATTTACAAATATTGAAGTAAGTCTTCTCCTGTAAATAACAATTTAAAAGATAAAAAAAGACATTTAAAAGTTGGTAAAAATAAAATTATTTTAGGATCTATTTCACAGAAAATAGCCTGAGAAAAAGCCTCTGTAGCCTCTGGAAGGAAAAGTCCTGGAATGAGAAAATATGGTGCCCAGGTAAATGTGACCCACTTCTATTTGCATGTTAGATTCAAATCCATTTCATTTTTCATAACCTGAAAGATAAATTTTGTGGGGAAATCTTCCATATTTTACCTTCTACAACATCTACTCAAGACTTAGTACCTCATAAGTATCTAGTACTATACTGAGGAGTCCCTACCTCATGGTTTGAAAACAAAGCAAGAAAGATGTAGAGATAGTCCTTCCATCTAACTTGATACCTTCCTAGAGGCAAGGATGTCATCCAAGAAACAGCTACTTCTTTGCTAGTAGTTTGGGGAAGGAGGTGGAGGTACCAGCCAGCCTTCAGTCCCATTTTCAACCAGATCAAATTTTTGTCTGATAAACTAAGATGTGTATTGAAACTCTACCAGCAAGGAAAAATGAAAGTATGGAACTTTTGGTATTCATTCTGTATGGGTACAAATTTTGGTCTAAAATACTTGAATGTAAGAAATTCCATATTTCTTATAATAGTCTAGGAATTGGAGTATTTTTTTTGAAAGTTGTATTTTTGACTCCTGATATCAGGGCTTCAGTGAGATCATGAACAGATCCTCACCTAGCAGGGAGCAGACACATTGGGATGAGTGAATTTTACAGTCTAATCCCAGATTCCTCTCTCTTGTTTTTTTATACAATTATTTATTTAATTATTTAATCATTTATTTATTTATTTTGCCTCAGTGGGGGTAATTAGCTATTGGCAAAGTCAGAATGCTCTTTCAATGTCACAGGTCACCAGATGACTTCAACTCGGGCCTCAGAGAGCTTTTTCGATCCTCCCCAGCTTCAGGCAAAATTTTTGGTCTCCAGAGATTTAAGCCAGGGTGTCAAACTCATTTTCACTGGGGGTCACATCAGCCTCATGGTTGCCTTCAAAGGGCTGAATGTAATGTTAGGACTGTATAAATGTAACTAGTCCTTATCTAGCGGCAAGGAGCTCAGCACTGCCACCAGGTAGAAACAAGATGCCAGGCCAGATAAAACAAAGCGGAGGGCTGGATTAGGCCTGCGGACCTTGTGTTTTCTGCCTGTAATTTAAGCTTTCCAGAGTAACAGCACAAGACCCTATATACAGTGAGTGAATCAAGACCCCAAAAGCTGAGGAAAATACATTCAGTCCAAGACATTTATTTATCTCTTTTATTTCTACTTCTTTCAGTAGAAAAACTTTCTTCCATCAACAAAGAAATACAAGTTTTTTTCTTAGTTTTTAAAAACATTTACTTTCTACTCATAATACAATCACTTCCTCAAGGAGTCCAGAACTTAAGAGTGTAAAAGCTAATTCATCTTCTTGGGGTAGGAGAGACAAAAAGAGCCATAGCAGTGATGCAGCATTGATATGGGCAAATTCTCAGACTATTGTTTGCGTAAAGTTCAATGATTTGTTCATTCCCTAAACATTTAAAAATTGTCTTCTACATGATATATGAGCTGATGACTCAGTGGTGAACAAGGCAGAGTTCTCACAGTACTTAAAGTCTAGAAGGAGACTTCTAGAATCTAGAAGGTTTACAACTGAGCAAATAACTCCTGATTTCTGTGAGAGAATACACTATCTACTTTGTATCTGTTCTCAAAATTTAAATCCTGAATCTGAAAAGTTAAAAAGAAACAATCAGAATAAGTCCTTTGTTTCATCACTTTGTAAATTGTATATTTCTCTACAACTTTTATGCCAAGTGTCAACTGTCAGAATCTTTTTGCAGAAGGAAGTCATGTCATGCCTCATTTTCCTACTGATTCAACTAATTTAACTAATTTTATTTCTCATTTCATTAGGATCTTGTGGAATAAGCTATTTTTAAAAATATTTGAAATAGCCCTGGCTGGTGTAGCTCAGTGGATTGAGCACTGGCCTGTGAACCAAAAGATCGCGGTTTGATTCCCAGTCAGGGCACATGCCTGGGTTGCAGGCCAGTTCCCAGCAGGGTACCCATGATAGGCAACCATACATTGATATTTCTCTCCCTCTCTCCTTCTCTTCCCCTCTAAAGATGAATAAATAAAATCTTTAAAAAATATATATGAAATAAATTTAGTTTAAACTCTAAGGCAGTGATCTTGATTAAAGATGGCCATTCATTAGATTTCAGATACTGAATATTATCATTTACTTTTTACTTCTTCCCAGTAATTTTATGAGAGAGAATACATAGTCTCTATGGCAACTTTTTCTTATAAATTTTTTCTCTTCTTTTCATTCAAATCCTGTAGAGATTGAGCACAACTAAATATTTTAAAGTTGACCTACTAGTATTTTGTCTAAGCTTATTTGAGAACCGTATTTCAGAGATCTTATTTATATAATATCTGCTAAGGCAAAGACTCCTAACTGTCAGAGGAAATATGGTATTGAAGAGAAAGAGAATAGTTTAGTGTTGGTCTTGAAACCTAAAGATTATTAATGTAGTTTAAATAAATCTCCTTTCTAATCATCCATCTTTGCAATAATTGGCTATCAAATGATAATTTACAACTCAAAGTTTTGCTTGCTGAGGGTGTTTTAGGACTGCTTTTCATAGAACAGTGACATGGAATCACCAGCAAGCATTCAGACAGATCTTGCTAGGTGCAGCAACTCCCTGGAGCTGGCAGCAGAACAAGGAGCCAGCATATTTGAATATGTTCAATTGACTAAAGAATGAGAGAGATTTAAGATAGCAATGGATGTGTTGGGATTGTATTACTATTTTGGGAAGAGGAAAAATGCTAATGGTACTGATGTCCAATGAGGTGATATTGGGTTCTGGAAGAAGTTGATAGGTAGGTTAGTGAAATTTTTCAGGCTTAGAGTGTTGAGATTTTGAGTCAAAGCTACTTCTTTATGAAGAATTTTCTTAAAGGGTGAGAATTTAGCCTAGTTCTTTCACATAAAGGGGCTTGGCTGGATAAAAGCAAAACCGTAATTTTCAGTATTGCAAATTAGTGACACTGAACAGTTTCCACCTCTGTAGCTTTGCTGTGAGGAGTGCAGTGGCAGATTCTGTGCTGTTTGCCTATGAGATGATTTCCTTGAAGTCCCGTAATGAGTTGTTTTTGGCAGGATTAATGAGTATTATAATGGTAAATGGATGTTTGCAGCTCAGTTGTGTTTCATCACGGAGTAACATGGGGTTTCTGGTCCCTTGGAGGCCATAATTGGTGGCATTAATGCAGTTTTTAATTACACTTCTTGAAAAAAATGAATTGGAACCAAAACAAAAGCTAGTGATCATCTCTCTGCTGTTTCACGTGGCATAAACAGAAGACTGTTACTATCTCTGATATCTATAATTTGAATCATATCCTCCAGATAGAACATATGCAGTATATTTTGATGATTATTTTGTTTAAAAGCAGCTTATGTGCCTTTATTTTCTTCATTCCTATAAACAGAAACAGCTTTTATTATATGCATATATAACATATGCATACATAACACAGATCTATATTATACATAAATGCAAAATGTATACATATTATAAAGGTATACATATTATAAATCTAGGTGACTACAAAGATAAAATAATATGTATACTTCTTATATTTATACTCTGATATTTTTTCCTAATCCTCACTCTTAGTATTGAGCAATATAAGTGTAATTAATTCCCAAAGCTCTGTGAATGAACTAGAATGCACTAACCCATTTTTCTTTTTCTCCTTTCACACATGTATGTGAGAAATTACTAATAGGTGCTGCTTCAGCATATCCTGTCTTTGCAGTGTTATGTTTGTTTGTGGTCTGTAGTGGCAAGCCCCACATTGATCTACAGCAAACAATTTGCAAAGTGTTCTATGAGAAGAAAAATATCTCAGTAAGGTGAGATGGAATTTATATATATATACATATATATGAAGAAAAACATCTATGAGAAGAAAAATATTTTATAAGGTGATATGGCATACACACACACACACAGAGGGAGAGAAATAATGTAAATTTTAAAAATCCACAGTATCAGTCATTTATTCCTAATCTATTTATAAGTTCCCTAATTGTATTGCTTACAATATATTTTCTTGCAGCAATAATGTAATAATTATTTAACTTTTCTGTATTTTTAAATCAATCACTGAGCAAAATATTAGGCTGTGGTTAATTAAATGGTTAGGGGAATATATAAGCCCTTGAGATTAAATGGTCATGTTACCTTTTATGTACTTGCTGAAGTAAGTCAATGTGGAGGCTACCCCTATTCCTTGTAGCCCTTTTTAAATATTTTTGGTATCTGGGTTATCCTTGAGTTAACAGTACAAGGTCAGAAATGCATTTGGATCAGAAGCAAGTATTGTATCTATGGAAAAAGTGCAAAAAGCCAGATGCCATGAAATTCCTCTTATGTTTGTAGCTGAGTTTTGGAGAGGCTTAGCCTCACATCTTAGAATTGCCAGCATTTAAGCAAAGAAAGCTATCTTTCTTTACTCTGCATCTTTGCCACTTACTATCTGTCATTTCTTCTCTTGCCATCACGTAAAATTTTTCCTTGATAGGTTCAAATGTCTGGTTGCAGGGTAGTCCACAGTCTTATAAAAAAGTTGCACTTTCTATTTGTAAGGAAACAAACAAATACAAATAAAGAGTAGACAAGCAAGTAAACTAAAATACCTGTAGTATTTGTAAATAGGGATTTCAGAGTTTGGGAACTGTGCGGCAAGTCTTCCGTCAATGGCTGCAAGTTTTTAATACACCTCCTACCAGAAACAGGGACCCAGCCTTGGTTTTATGCGACTCCATTCTCTTCATGTTCGTGATGATTGAGTGTGCTGAAGTTGCTTTGTTTTTTCTTTAGAAGAGTAATGATAGTGATTAATTCAGTTGATGCATCATTGTCCCGTCCCCACCACTTTAGTGGTTTCCACAAAATGTCTTAAAATAACTAGACAGCGTTTATACATGTGAGAATTCTGTGTGCTTTTGCATATTATCATTCTATCTAAATCTGATGCTGCTCCTGTCAGCCTTGCCATCTAAAAACACTGAAAAAATGAGGCAAAAGTGCATATAATAAATGAATGTTTAAGAAGATGTTTAATACCAGGTAGATGTGTACATATGCATATGTGCACATATGTACACAAATGCATATAATACACATTCACATATACACATATAAATATAATTTTAAAATTAATCCAGAGTATACTAGGAGTGAACATTTTGTCCTAATTATTTCTGTAGAGATTTTTTGTGATTTAACATAAACTGTATTCCATAATCTCTCCATTTTATAATAATAATAATAATTAATTTTTTTTTTAGTTTCTATGTGCCAAACACTTTTATATCTATTTTTTCCTCACACAGTCCTTTGGGAAAGGTCTTAGTATTTTCTTCATGTTATGAATTAAACTGAAGCATAGACAATTTGGGCTAATCTCCCAAGGTCACACATACTTTGGCAGAGTTGGGACAGGAGTCCAGCTCTCCGTGACTCTACTCTGTTCACACTGAACCTCTGTAGTGCCTGCAGGGAGAGAGAGAAATAATAGCAAAACAACAACAAACCTTCAGCTGTATTTTTAGTAACACTGTTCCATCACATAAATTAAATGCATTAATAGGGTCTTAATAATCTTGTGCCTTTAGGGGGTCTTAGTGATTATATAATGTACACAGTTCACTTTTGAAGTGAAGTAATGAATTTTCAGAGTATAAATCAGGCAGTACGCAAAGACAGAGTTGCCATTGCCTTTCTTCATGTGTGGGCTCAGCCCATCGATATGTGTGATCACAGGCCCACACCCTGGACCTTGTGCAGTCCACCTCTACAGGCCACACTGTATAAGAGGTCCCAAAAACCCAGAATTATCTTCTGCAGGGTGGACCCCTTGTAGTACAGGCTTCCTCCACTAGGTGTTCTAGGAACCCAGCTGTATCAGTGTTCAAGCTGGTTTCATTCTGAGATGTTGTGTTTGACTTCAGTGAATCTATTTAGAAGACTCTTTCAACACGTTCGCCCATTTCATGATGGGTGATTTACGAGTGTACCTGCCCACACCTCACTGAATGTCCAGCAGTTTTTGGCCAAAAACTGCATGACCCCCATGCCCACCATTCCTATTCACTAGATCTCATGCCTAGCACATTTTTTTTGTTTCACCAGATAAAAAAAAGTACTCAAAGGGAAACGTTTTGCCAATGTGGAAGAGGTAAAACAAAAAAGAGCAGAAGCACTAAAAGGTATCAAAACTAATAAGTTCAAAAACTGTTTTGAGCAGTGGAAAAAAGGTCTTGATAGATGTATTTCATCAAATGGAGAGTAGTTTGAAGGTGACTGATTTTTAAACGTGAGAATAAATACACAATTTTGATAAATGAATTCCAGGGGTTTTGGGGTCCCCCCTTTTATACTCAACAGGCCGACATAGTGGTGAGTATTGGACTTTGGACATGGGACAATTTGGAGTCTAAACTTAGACCTTCTACTCATTAGCTGCTTGGCTGTGGGTAAACGGATTAATGCCTATGTGTTCCAGTTTATTTACCTGTAAAATCATCATAACAGCATCTTTATAAGGTCATTGTAAAATTAGATAATGCTTTTGAAACACTTAGCCACCCATACTAAACATTTAATAAATGTGTATATTGTTATTATTAAGCATAACTTTTCATTGGGGTGGTTACTACACAGTAGTTATCACAGTACAGCTACCTTTTGTTTTTCAAAAGCAGTCTTAAACAGATGTTTGGAAATCAAATTGAAATCACTTCTCTCTCAAATAACATGGTTCTACTATAAACATTGAATTTTTAAAATTCAAAATTTGTGCATTGTTAGTAGCAATGTGGTCCCCAAATGTCTCACTCACTGAATGAAGCCTGTGGCTGGTTTGCTGTCAGATGTTACTTCTGAAAACCTTTTAATTGGTAGTGAATTTTGAAAAATTAGGAAGCATATTTGCACATAATTTATCAGAGATGAATAAAGTCAGAGCTCCCAGAAAGAAGTGATAGAAATTTGAGTTTGAATTCCAGCTCTTCCACTTGTTCAGCCTCAGGCAAGTGCTTACCCGAACTGAAACACAGTTGTACCAGCTGTAAAAATGAGAAAACAGCCTATATCTCACAGGGCTGTTGTGACTATTAATAATGATATATGCGAAGGGCCTAGGATAAGGCCTGGGACTTAGTAGGCACATAATAAATGGTAGCTATTAATGTTTTTAATATTTCTCATCCAAGGTATGTGTAAATCTTTAATAATAATGCTAATCTATCACTCATAACTTCAGTTGTGCAAAGTATGTGCCTATATTTTATAATTTAGAAGTATTATCCTGAAATTAATGAATTTGGTCAATGTGTCTAGGCACTATTTGAAGGAAGACAAAGATAATTATTAGTTAACATTTTTATTATTTTGTAGACTAGTATTCAGAGTTGTTTGTGTTTAATTTATTTAGGAAAAAGGCAAAGTTTTTTCAAGTAAGTTAATTACTTTTGCTAAAATTAATTGTAAACTTTGGACTTTTTCCTGGTAAACTAAGGCTACAGTTAGAGCACATAAGTACTGCTGATAAAAAGGAAGTAAAGGAAATTTGTTTAATTTATAGAAGTATATTTAAGAAGTTGCAAACATTAAGCTGTAAAGTTACATTTATATTCATTCCTACTCTAAAAATCTTAAAATATTGATCTAAGCATTACATATTCTCTTAAACATATTTAGTTTTAAAAAGCCAAATTTTAGCACTGTACATTTATTCATACAAGATTGGTTAGTATATAATTTACAACTAGTAAATGTTTAAGATGAAATGATATTATATATTTTATTGTACATTTAAACTATGTGACTGGAAAAAAATGTGGGTTTTGGCTGATTCTCAGGCTAACTTCTGATGCTGTTTAGTAAATTTTAAAATAATGAATTGTAGAAGCTAAAATATCATTTCCCTGAAGCCATTTACAACATCAGATTTTAAGACCTGTGAACTTAAAAACAGTAATTATATCACATGACCTATCAAATTATAATGAATATAGATATCATTTTATTTTTTAGTAAAAGAAGCTTCATGGTATGAAATCCCTGAGTCTCTACATTTTAAAAAATGATTAAGAACTCTGAATATCAAATACACTAACAAACTAATTGAATAACATTTTTTGCATTAAATCTATTTAAAGTTACCAAAGACCTTAAATTTTAGATACCAGAATGCATTAAAAGAGTAAAGTCTGAATAGTTGTGAGGGATAATCTGAGATCAAAACTCTGATTTTATCTTGGGGGCCTCAAATTCACATTGGGAATATAGACGTTATATCTTAGTTTACAGGATATAGAATGTGATCAAAGTTCTTTTCTTATTCTCCAAGGGAATGACAGCTCTTAGCATAGGTCCAAGCATATCCTTTTATAAAGGAAACTTTTAATAGATTTTTGTTGAGTGAATATTGAATATGTTTGTATGTCACTGGCTGTCAGTCAGTATGATTTTACTATGTAAAAAGGAAAAATTTTGAGAAACTTTGGAGCTTTTAGTAGACGATGGTGTAAATTGAAATAATCTATTGCTCTTGTTTGATTTATGTTTCCAAATTAATATCCATATTTTCAATTCTAGATAAATTTCATCTTACCGTCTTGGTTTTTGTAGCTATCTGATTTATACAGGAGTTAGGCTGTGTTTAGATAAATAGATGATAGAGAGATGGGTAGATTTACTTGATGCAATTTAGGTCCTTGTTTACCTTTTAAAAGGCTGTCTGAAGGATACAGTCAGGACATATTTGCCAAAAAAATTGAGAAAATATACTCTGACAGATTATTCTTTGGGGATATTGTTTCAAAAAATGGGAAAAAGGCATAAAATCCATTTAAGATTTAGTATGTTTAAAATTGTTATTTTCTAGATATTGTATCAATGAATGACTTTCTTTTAATATTACTTTATTTAGGCTGACTAGATTAGTTTTCCCTTTCCTCTATAAACTCTCAAAAACCCAGGAGAAAAGGAACATTTCTCAATTGCCCAGTGAGTAGAGGTTACTCCCTACCTCTAAGTATAACCTGTCTACTTTTTTCCTACTCCTGTTGGTACTTCCTATAATATATTCCATGTTGGTTCTATAATAAAGAAACATTGTTTACTTCATTTGTAATTTGTACTTTTCACTTTATTCTTTCATAATCATGCCTTCTCAATATTTCAATTTATTCTTCTCTATCCACTGTGTTAGGGAAGTTGAGTTTTAGCAGGTCAAATCAAGAAGAGTTTGCCCTTTCTTTATGGCACTTGATTGGTATTCAAACCTCTGCTTTACTGGAAATAGCCAATTATCTGATAAGGTTTACAAATTAAGGCTTAAATTTTTTTTAAAAATCTGATTTATATAATGGATAAGCAGATTTTACACCATGTGTAAACTAATGGCCATATTTATTAAATCAATTAAGTTAAACATAACAGGGTGTAGTATGGGTTCTAATTTCTCCTTTTAAACTTTCATTATACAATGCATTATGCTGGTTTTCTCACTAGACCTCTTCTAGTCCATTTTTCCCCACAGGGTAGGGGGAAAATTAGAGATTGCCTTTTCATAGTGTTTCATTTTTGACACTTCAGGGTCTTGGCTGCTTTCACCACAAGCCCTGTTACCTTCTCCCACTTTTGCCTACACAGCTTCTCTCTGGAAACGGCACCCTGAATGGACTGTCCTCCATCGTTTTCCCACAGCTTCCTCTAAGGCCACTGTTTCTGGGCTCTCTCCATGTCCGTCTTGCTCTTACTTTTCCTGTGTTCACTGTATGTTCCTGCTCTGTGTTTCTCACTTCTGCACTCCAGCTTGTGTGCTCTGTTGCTGGTTGTACTTTAAGGAAGCTTTTTTTTTACTTAAACTCTACCATGGCCAACATGTTACTTAGCTTCACTGATTTTGCTGCTTCCACTTTTTGCATCTTCTGCATGAGAGGGCTATTTATTTGCTTTTGAATATTACATTAACCACCACTTTGAATGGTAAGGACTGACTTCCCAGGATACTGTCACCACTGAGAATTATCACCTATTGAAATAAAACTTTATTTTTAGTAGGGTTCTGCCATTTTTTTCTATTTAATAAAATGCTGTGACACCCAAAACTCCTAAAACTAATCAAAGGGGGTATTTGTTTCTGGGGCTATAGGAGCTGGTCAAAGAGCTTTTTATTTAACTCCTTCCAGATTACAGGTCAGTAATGTAACTACTCATGTACCTCCCCTTCTTCCACACCAGTTAGTGGGCATCTGGTATGAAGTGAAGATTTTCTAGGCACTAAAAATTCCAGCATCTGGTGGTGCTACATGTGGCTGCTATAAACTTGATTAATGGAGACAGAAGACTGTAGTCAGAGTGCTTTATTGTGTGTTATGCTTTGGTGTTCTTCCCCAGAATGATTGCCATATATAGTGACAGTTCTCCAACCTTAGAGTTAGTTAAATGAAAGGTATAAGAACTATTATTCTATGACAAAATTTTGCTTCAAGTTTAGTGCTTTTGTGTTTTCTTTTTTTAACCTTGGCTTTTGAATATTTTTTCATATATAAAGCAAATAAAAATGCAAAAACAAAAACATAAAAATGAAATTCGAAGGGTAAAACAAATACACAAAAATGATATTTGAAGGGTAAAATTCCATGTAAATGTATCTTACAAAAAGAATTCAGTCATTAAAGATTAATTGACTGTCCTCTACTTGCCAAGCACTGTTCTAGGTCCTAGAGATGTAAGATGAATGGAATTGACAAGATTTCACTATTTTGACATTATTAACAAAGTTGTAGAGGAGTTGGGAAAGACAGTGCACAAGGAAATAAAATAATAAAGTACTGTGGTGATGGAATGAGGCAGTATTGTAAGAGATAATGGAGGAGTGCTAATTTTGATTTAGTCGTCAGGGAAAATTCAGGAGAGAGAAGATACTTGGGCTGATGACTGAATAACAAAGAGGAATCTGGCATAAAAATAGATCTAGGAGCACTACATCTGATGCAAAGTCCCACATGTAAAAATGAGCTTAGAGTGTTTAAAGAACATAAAGAAGGCCAGTGTGTCTGGAGCAGTGAGAGGTTTGAGTTGAGTATGATTGAACCAGAAACTTAATGATATAGGTTATGGTAAGGGGTTTGGATTTTATTGAAAGTGCAAAGGAAAGTCATTGAAAAGTTTTAGGAAGGAGGGTGATGTTATCTGATTTAGGTTCCTAAAATTGTTTTTTAATTTTTTTATTTAATTGTTTTATTGTTGTTCAAGTACAGTTGTCTGCACTTATCTCCCACCACTGCCCCCCAGCTCCCTCCCCTGATTTCATCCCCCTTGGTTTTGTCCATGAGTCCTTTTTAGTTCCTGAAAACCCTTCTGGCTGCTATAAGAATAAAGGACTGTAAGGGTTAGGATTGTGAATGAATATAAAGAAAGCTCTTAGAAATATAGCAATATAGTGAGAGATCATGGAAACTTGGTTTAGAGAAATATTAATGGAAGTGGAGAGACCTGGACAGATTCTGGACATATTTTGGGGGTAGCAGTGACAGATCTTGATGGATTGGATGAGGAGGACAGTATGGGAAGTAGTGAGGGATGGGAAGTATCAAGTATGATTCCTAGAGATTTTTGGTTAAGCAACTAGGTGGATAGAAGTATCATTTCCTAGGGGAATGAAGGGGGGGTGGTAATGGGACAACTGTAATAGCATAATCAATAAAATATATTAATTAAAAAAAAGAAGTATCATTTCCTGAGATGGGGAAACCTTGATGAGAATTACTTTTGAGGGGCTAATCAAGTAAACATTGGAGATACAAATTTGGAGTTCAATGGAAAGGCTGTGAGGTTGGATGTCAATAACATATAGAAGGTGTTTAAAGTTAGTCTGTATTGTTGGAAGGGTAAGGAGGTAAGCATTAATAAAGCATTAATATACCCTTTCTCATAGCCTCAAGGTTGCAATGATAGTCTTTTAATAAAATCAGTTCAATAACAATTAATTTCAAAATTATAAGGTAAGTATATCTTTAACTTTTTAAGAAACTGCTTAGCTGTTTTCCAAAGAGGTTGTAACATTTTAAATTCCTGCTTACCAGTACTGCATGAAAATGTCTAATTCCTTCACATTCTTGCCAGCACTTGGTGTGGCTATTCATTCTAATTGCAGCCATTCCAATAGTGGTATCTTACTGTGTTTTAAGTTTGCATTCCCCTAATGACTAATGATTTTAAGCATCTTTATGTGCACTTATTTGCCATCTCTATAACATTTTGGTAATAATTTTAAATCTTTTACTCATTTCAGTGGGCTTTTTTTTGTTATTGATTTTGGGAGTTCTTTATACATATTTAATCTATTTCCATTATTAATACATGTTTAGCAAATATTTTCTCCTAGTCTGTGGATTTTCATTCTCTTAACAGTATGAATAGAAAACACAGATATTTGTAGCAGCTTTATTTGTAGTAGCCCAAACTATCAACTACCCAATCATCTATCAACAGAGAAGCAGGTTTTTTAAAAAGTGCTAGATCCAGACAATGGAAGGATACTCAGCATTGATTAGTAGTGAACTGTTGATAAACACAATGCTGTGGGTGGATGTCAAAATACTTATATTGAGTGAAAGAAGCCAGAAAAAGATGGAGACATACTATATGATTTCATCTATATAAAAATTACAGAATTGCAAACTAATCTACAGTGATAGAAAACAGATCAGTAGGAAGAGGGGAGAGACATGAGGAAAGATTACAAAGGAACACGGAGAGACTTAGGAATGTGACAGTTGTGTTCATTATTTTGATTGTGGTGATAGTTTCATGGGTATATGCAGATTGAAAATTTTCTCAAATCATACACTTTAAAATTATTCAATTTATTCTGTCAATTATACCTTATTGAAATACATAAAAAGAATAGAAAAAGTTATTTTTTCATATTTTTAATTTTAGTAGGTGCTATCTTTGACACTATTTGAAATAGTCTAAAATCCTGAAGATAACACTATAGTTTTCTTATTTTTACAAAGAATGCTTAATTGTACTGCTATTGGAAGGTTAAGTATCTAAAGGTTTATTGGCCCTTTTTGCCATGTATGCTTATGTTTTTGTATATACTACTATTTCCCAATATATAAAAAATTGAGCAATGTAATAATGGGAGTTCTTTATAGAATATAGCTTTCTACACTGATCCATTATTTGCTTGCCAAAATTTCTTTGTAGAAGAAAAATGGTGAGTAGGAAGAAGAGATTACTTCAGAATATCCAAATGAATTAGATGGCAAGCCTTTGAACTTAAGAATCTAAATATAAAAGATGAAACATAAAAAATTATTTTTTCCTCTTTATTTAGTCTTTCAGGAAGCTCAGAACCAAATTTTGAGTTCACTTTCAGGGCATGTATTATTATTATGTTTAAATTTTCATTTGGTCTTGAGACATGATTTTTTCCTACTTATAATTCCTGTTTTTATGCAAAAAGGGATGGTTTACTAAAAGTAAAATGAAAAAATTTTCAGTTGTCCCAATGAATACACTAAGCCTCATCTATAAATGGAGGGATTAAATGAATTATTAAAGAACTTTAACTGAATGAATTTATTCTAGAGTTAGATTTACCTTGATACAAAATAAATATTTGAGACTTCGTGTATAAGTTAATTATATCTTAAGATCCTTGGTGAATTGATAATAATTGTTGATATTTAGTGATCATTGGTATAGCATATGAATTATTTACTAATCTCATGAAGATAAAATGTAAATTTGACTAAAGCATATTAAGTACCTATTTTAAGAATTATAGATGGTCAGTTTGCCTACTTTATACATGAGAACATAAAAGCTAAGAGCTTACCCTATACCAAACTAAAATAACTTGAACCACTTGTAATTGTGTTAGTCAACCTTTTTTGACCTACAAAAACAGTGATTTCATATGGTTTGACCTAATATTAATTAGTGGTGAACCCAGGTTTTCTGATTTCCAAGTCTGTGATATTTCATTAAACCTAGGATAGTATTTCACAGATTTCCCTATTATTAAAGTCAGAATCCACTAATGAGTTCTGGCCCTGGGACCCTTAGGTTTTACTATTTCATAGATAATAAAAACCCACAACAATTAGGCACGTAAATAATAGCTACACGTTTTTTTTTAGGGTAACTCTTTGAAAAGCCATAGTAAAATACTAGTTTCAGTAGAGTGTATTTTTATAGGGTCCTGACTAGACAGAAATCAATAGCAGCATTCGTAATGTTTACTATCTTACAAAATATGCTTGTAATTCCTTCCTTAAATTGCCCAAATATTTGAAAGAACATATGTGAAGGTTTATAGATAGAATGTAAGAATTTACCCAATTCAACATCACGATACTAGCAGCCTTTAAATACAGCCCTGATACACAAAACAATGCCAGGTACACACAGATTTCTTTTCTGTCGATGGTGTGGCGTGGGGGGTGATATGGGGCAGGCAACTCTATTGCATAAATTCAAGTTAAATTAACTGCACTTTTCTTACAGCAGCCTGAAATTGAGTGACCTTCTCTCCTCAGGATATGAAACCCCTGTAATTTTATGTTAGTCTCTGATAATAGGAATTATCCTTTCTTCATATTAGCAATATTGCTTATTTTATTCAGTAGATGTTGCAAATTTAGCATCTTTTAAACATACACCCTAGCCACAATAAAATACTCCCTGGCATTCAAGTACGATTCTTTTGTATGTAGAACCCCAACTGAGCTGTGAATACCCATTAAAACTGTCCCTCTAAATGACTATAATGACAGGGGAGTTGAATAGTCAGTGAAATTTTCTATTATTTTATTTTGTGTGTATTTTCATTAATAATTTATTGATATAAAAGATAAGAATGTTTTACCTCCACAAATTTGTATCTGTAATTTGTTCTCAGTGCACAGACATATTGAGGATGCCACTCGGCAGTACTGATTGAATATTTATTTAAACAAATATCAGTATAACCCAACTAGCTGGAAAATCCATGAGTTTGGTTTTGATAGCAGAGCATTTCTCAACAATTTATGTGTGCATGCAAATTTTGGTGCTTTGGATATAGGCTAAAGTATTTGCTTTATATGTATTATTTTGTTTGAATACAAGAAAGCTGGTTTGATTTGTATGTTTCCCCCTTATAGAATTGTTCCAAGGCTCTGTCAGAGATCACGTAGAGTAATTTTTCCCATCAATCTTTGCTGTGCAGCCATGCACGAATGCAGTAGGAAAAAGGGGGCAGAAATCAAATCACTTAATTGCAGCATTTTTCATCTACATCTTTTGTTTTATGGTGGTAAAGGCCCCGGAGTAGCCTACCATGATTCATGGCTGTCACTGCTGCCGTTAGCAGTTCAATCCTTCATTCTAGGCATTTTGGTACTGAAAGTACCTACACAATTACTTTGATGAATATGACTTGTTTGTTTTTTCCCCATTTTTAGCAGAGAGTGGTTGTGCTTAATACAGACATTTAAATAAGATAGTATTCGTGCCTACTGCATGTGCACTGTATTTCAAAAGTTGTGTGTCGAGTTTAACGATAATATTGCCATTGTCACCCAGGTATTTAAGTTTGCTGAGCTTACGGGCTTTTACTCCTATTTTTATGTTTATGTAATGGGAAGGCCTTAAAATAACCCCCACTCTATATAAAAGGAATTACTCACCTTTAAAGATCTACGAGGCTGTGACAGATTCCTACGAAATCTCATTTAAAAAAAAAGTCATTTCATGAGTGTGGCATTACAAAGCCAGCAAACTAGTCTGCCTCTGCATTTATGCCTAGTTGATCATAAAATAATAACATTTTTGGAAATATATGCATGCATCTTAGAAAGTGACTTACAGTATTTGCATATTTGGAGGAAATGTCAGTGATGTCAGCAGGGGTTCTGAGAGTAGCTAAATGAGCGAGCTTTTCAAAAATTGCTATTTTATCAGCTATGCACTGTCAGCACAAAATGCAACCTCTTTAAGAAAGACAAGAAAAAGGCAAGTGATTTAATTTCTTCATTAGCTTACTTGCAATTGAATTACTGGTACACCTAGCAGCAGAGAACTATATGCTGTAAGCTTGAGGAAAACTGTTTAACATCCCTTTTTGCCCTCATAACAAAATGTGTTAGAAGTTTTGAAACTCCACCCTTCTCCCAAAATAAAATGGAATTGCAGTTCTACTGATATGGGGGAAATGGCAGTTGGTCACCTCCCTACCTTCTCTACTCTGGTACCATGGTTGAAGCTCATGCTGTTTGTTTTTGGATGGGTCTTTTTTTTGTTATCTTTCTCTGTTATTATTTGAATTTCTTTGTTTACTTTTGGCTTCAAGCTCTAGTTCTTTATAATATGTCTGTGCTTAATAAATGTGTATGTAGCTTGGAGGTAGAACATGTCTGTTATTACCTAGCAATGGTAACTGTGTTCATTGTATTTGCAAAATAGATTAGTGAAGTATTCCACTAAACATTTCAAAAAATCATCTCATACATAACCACAAATAAACTTCAGAATTGAAAATTCCAAAACATGTCCTTAAAACAGTGACCATCAAAATTAACTTGATTTCAAACCCTAGTTGCAACCATATTTTAAATTTATTAAATATATACTCATCATCTACTTATGACTTGTCTGTCTTGTCATAGCATGGCCTATCTAAATTTCAAAATGAGGAAAGATGAAAGACTTCTCTCTATTTGTATACAAAAGTGGCAGAATGCAAGAATTTTTATTCTAACAAACATTTATCTTTTTGACTCTTTTCACATCTATTAAAAGGTCTCAAGTTTAGGCCAAATATTCCACATTTGATGATAATAATTTATTTCTGTGAAATATGAATGCTTGGATGTTATATTTTTTAGAATTGAAATAAGAACATTTTGAACTGAAATATGAAGTTAGACACAAGAATTAATCATCAAAGCAGGAAATTGCTTTATACTGTAGTGAACTTAAGAGCCCTAAACTCCGATTCTAATTACTGATCAGTTAGGGATGCAAGGATATAGAGTGGTTTTAGTGGAGATAAGCATTTTATATTTTAATAGTATGTTTGGTCAATGTTCAGTTTTTTTCCCTGAGACTGGTAAAGTACCAAGGACTAATGTGTTACATTTACTCTTTAGAAATAAGTGCCATGTATGAGAGCTCATGCATTCGCTGAAAGAGCAAACTATCTGATCTTACACCGTAGATCCTAAAAGTAATTGAAAACATACTAATTCTTCAAATCAATTTGTATCGTCATGTGAGGACTTGAGCATGCCACAAAATGACAACTCATATTTAAGAGAAAAAATCCCAGATGATACTAGCAGTAAAATTATGAAGACTGAAGGAGAAATCAAGAAAATAAAAGTCCATTTATTCTCTACTGGAGGGCCCAGAGATTCAGAGGTAAAGAGTTAAAATATTTTCAGATTAGATTCAGTGCAACCTGTTCATTGGTCTTGGAAAAGGCCCTTTGCCTCCAAACCCGTATTTCACCTTGTATGAGGAATGCATCATGTAGTCAAATTAAATTCTTTAAATGGTAGTTGTTTCAGGTTGGGTAGAATGAAACTGTGAGACAGAGTCTGGAAAATCAAAACTTGTGAAGGAAAGGGGAGTAAGCAGGACTGGGCTGAGGAGGGAGTGGGAAGGCCATACACGTTAAGACAGTGCATCAACAAACATGGAGGCCTCCCACGATCAAGGATTGCTTGTCAGAGTATTGTATATTGGGTCAGAATGGCAGGACTTTGGGCCCAAACACCATATGGGTGTTGCCCTGCCACTGGAGGCTGGGACTCTCTGCTGGATCCAATTCCTGCAGCTGGGGGAGCACATGTCTTCTTACGGAGGACTTGGGTGGTATGTCTTCATGCCTAATATAGCATTATCAAAATGGAACTTGCTACTTTCCTGCAGAAGTTGGTGGAGGTTTTAATATGTATGGGAATATTAATCCGTGTGCAACTTCAAAGAGGTTAGGGTATGTAGTGTTATCGAGAGTGACCTCAGAACTTGCATGTTGATCTCATTGAGCATCTCAGAACTAGCATTCTCTGGATTGTATTTTGGTAATCACTGTCCTGGTTTTTAGCTAATTTCTACAGTTCCTAAATGCTTCTTTCCTTTTCCTTTTCTTCTTTTTCCTCTTCCTTAATTATTATATATGCCTATATGCCTTGATTTATGTGGCAGTGTCACTCATAATGCTTATCACTTAATTAGAAAATCTTTAAAATTATACAAGATATATTAGGAAACCTATGTGGTAACATGTATTGATTAAGAAATCTGGGAATTAAGGAACCATGCAGCTTTTGCAAAGGTCTGAACCACGCAGTTTGTGTCTCCCTTTGCCACCAGCTTAGGAAACTGAAAAGCCAGATGTAGCAGTGATGCAGAGCTCTCTATTTGCAGTTTTGGTGAATACAAGAAGGAAAGGGGTGAAAAGACTGGCTTTTGGGCCATACGAAGGTGCCACGTGGGTTTGGATTAAGAACTGGAGATTCCAGCAACACAGCTGATGGTGCTGGGAACCCTGGGAGGCCTGCCACCTGAGCACGGATTATGATGAAGAACCAGAGGCTACCAGAGCCACAGACTTCTATTTCTTTTCCTGCGATACGGTACCCCTAACTAGGCAAAGGGGGAAAGGAAGGACTGTGTGTGTTTGGGTGTTTTAAGGGACTTTGGGATTTTAATGAAGACATTAAGGCATTACTCTAAGTCTGTATAACTTTTGAATAAATAGTTCCTTTCCTTTTTACAAAAAAAAAAAAAATCCAGGAATTACAGGAATAGCTTTTGGAACAGGATCACAGATAGTGATATCTGCTGCTAAAACAATCACTTGCTAAGAAAAAATAATCTGAAAATATTTTATTCTAAGTAATATTCAACCCAAATTCAGATTTGGCTGAATATTTTTGTACAAAGTTAAGTATTTTGGTGTCGATATATACAACTCAGTGAAAATTTTTACATAATCCAGAGAGTAGCATGAACCTAAATTAACTATTAAAAAATAGAAAGGGACATTTGGAAGATGTCCCTTATAGTTTGGAAGAAAATATTCCATGTGATTCTTTATAAATGTATAGATATAAAAGGCTAACATATAAACTGAAGTGAGTGTGTACCTTCAGACAAAAACAGGCCTTCAACCTTGTTCCTACTTAAAAGATAACATTACTCCACCCTGACTGGTGTAGCTCAGTGGATTGAGAGCAGGCTGTGAACCAAAGGGTCGCTGGTTTAATTCCCAGTCAGAGCACATGCCTGGGTTGTGGGCCAGGTCCCCAGTGGGGGCCACATGAGAGGCAACCACACACTGATGTTTCTCTCCATCTCTTTATCCCTCCCTTCCCCTCTCTCTAAAAATAAATAAAATAAAAAAAGATAACATTACTCCTTGATTATGAAATATGTCCATGAAAAATTTATAAATTAATTTTATGTCATGTTAGTATACAATATAATTAGCTGCAGCCTGTGCACTGTTTAATTCTTATGGGGAAGAAATAAAATTTCCTCCACCCTTGCAGTTCTTCTGGCTGGTCTAACAATCAAGTTGAAATGAGACAGATTAGCAAGAGAAAATAACTAAATTTAATGCATACATATGTATGGGAACGCCACATACATGGGAAGGTCAGAGACCCCACATTCAGGAGAGGTTCAGAGATAGAAAGGGGGACTGAAGTTTGGAAGGCAGTATATGGGGAAGGAGGTGATGCACCTTGGGGGTGCAAAGGGTCATTGCAGGATGACAAGAAGAGCAGATGTTTAGTAAATAAGAGTTCACCCTGTCATATAGGTGTGTTGAAAAGGTTATTCTTGGTTATCTCATATGGGCAGTGTCTTTAATTCAAATTCTTCTAATCAGTTAAGGGTGCAGGGGCAAAAGTTTCTCCTGAGCTAGCAGCTAAAGTTGCCTTCAACTCAAAACAATCTGCATGCCACAGAGGTGCCTCTTGGGGGTTACTCTTTCCTGACTCCTACTTTCTTACACTACACAATTAGCTTTTTAATATTTTAAATCTCCAATATATTAGAGTTCTAAAGATGGTATCTCTTTGGGGTAAATTGTTTTTGAGAAAAAAGGTTTTCTTTTTTCTCAAAACTCAGTATGGTTTATACTTCAGAAAAAAATGTGAAATTAGAAGAAGCGTATTGATTAGAAACTCACTGACAATCTAATGTTTTCTGTTGATTCTACAAAAACTTTAATATATTACTCAAATCATGATTATGTAATATTTTGATAAAGTATAGTTTCTGTGTAATGTATTAGTTCCTATAAGAGAGCAATATTAGATCTTTTAAGGACACACTATCTCTTCTCAATTGGTACAGGATAACAAGAAAAAATTCTCCCTTAATTTTGTGAAATAATGGGGTTGACTTATCATAGATCCCAAAGAACCCAGTATTACCAAAGTTTTTAGTAATTTACTGTGCTTATCTTCAATTTCCCATCTGCAAGAGATGTGAGGGATTATGGTGCTTGTGCTTAAACCTGTCATCCATGCAGTTAAATCTGGGTTTTGAGTTTTGTTTGTAATTAGAAAGCCATCATGTATCCTGGACGCAATGGCAGGTGGAGGCTCTGCTGGAACCTTTCTGGATTAGTTTCTCAGTAACACTGCATCCTCAGAGTAAAGGTCAAAGCGTACCACAGTCACTTGCTTAATGTAAAACTTCCTCAGAATTCCAATCAAATCCCTAACATCCTAACTGGAAACACGGAATTTCAAAACATATTTTCTTCTTTCCCATACTAGGCTCAAGAGAGGTTCCTTCGTGGTATCTTCATTGAGGGGTAAAAATGGACACTGCCGTGGTTGTATAAAGAATGCCAAAGGGAAAATGTCTGTTTTTGCTTTCTTTACATACAGTCACCCTTCATTTTTAATTTTATTTTTTTATTGCCAACCCCATCCCCAAATTTCTGATTCAGTGGGTATGGGGTGGACATTGAAAATTCACATTTTTAATTTAAATTTACTGTGGTAATATTGGTTAATAAGATTGTATAGATTTTAAGTGTACATTTCTGTAACATGTTCTGTATATTGCATTATATGCCAATGCCCAAAATCAAATCATTTTTCGTTTTGATTAACTAATACCAGAAATGTAGCACACATATTTCAGTCTCTGGTTATGAGAATAAAAGCCACACAAGCAAAACCCCCACCACATTCTGAAAAGTTTAAAATATCATACAGAATGCTTATCCTGTGCATAAGGTGGGCTCCCATACTCTACATTCTAATTAAGTAGAGCAGTAAATCAAAGCATGCCGGATGTTCTGTGAGGAACAGCTGGATTAAAATGTGCTTGAGAATAGGGGTTGGTGCTTCGGATGTCTTTTGGCAGGCTGCCTGCATTGGTGCAGCTACAGAGTACTGGAGTGCTTGATATTTTCAGGGCAAGTGCGTTTTCCATGGCTTACAACCTGCTTAATGCAGGGAAGAAAGCTTGTAACTGTTTTGCCATCTCATCAGTATGTGATATGGAATAATCACAGTGGTTACCTAACAGTGATGGAAAGCCTGAGCAGTGAGGGAAAAGGGAACTGCAAATCTGACTGAACGTGGGCATTTCAGGTTTGGAAATATGTGCTACCGACTAAAATGAGCTATCGACTAATTCAGGAAGAAATGTTATATGGACTTAATGTTCATCTTCATCCACATTATAATGAGAAGGATTAGACTGGCTTCCATATGTGGGATATTTATTTCAGCAATACAGGAAAATGTATTTCCCTAATATTTTTTCTATATACACAAGGCTCTAAATTTTACAGATGTGATTAATGTTTTAATTTGCCATTCTAGTTGGATACAAGTTTACCATACAATATAAATTACTTACAAAGAAATTTGCTTATAGGGAGCTTAATTCATAAGCTGTTTAACCACCTTGTGTGGTATTGCTGCTCTTTTTCTGTGGGACTCTGCAGCTATGCAGCTTATTTAAAAAAATAAAAACAATAGTCCTATAAAATATTTTAAAATAATTTAAAGATAATATATACCCAAATGATTATCATTTAGATAAATTCAAAAGCAAGCAAAAAACCCAAACAATATCCCTTGACCCTTAACAATGAAATCTTGACTGCATTTTTAAATTTGTTAAATTTTTATTTATTTTTAAAAGATTTTATTTATTTATTTTTAGAGACAGGAGAAGGGAAAGAGAGGGAGAGCAGCATCAATGTGTGAGAGAAACATTGATTGGCTGCCTCCCCAACCATGCACCTGGCCACAACCCAGGCATGTGCCCTGACTGGGAACTCTAACTAGTGACCTTTCGGTTTGCAGGATGATGCCCTGCCTACTGCACAACACCAGTCAGAGCTTGACTACACTTTTTAAAATTCAAAATCAGCCAGATATGTTCAATTTTCATGAGCCTTTTATGTTTAATGTTCACTTTTCAATTTTCTTCTTATTTATTATGCTTTTGGCATAAATTTAGTTTAGGGTAGGTAAATAAAATATTGGTAAATATGATGCAGAACTTGGTTTCCTTCAAATTGGTTTCCAATTGTTCCTCACAGAATAAAGAATGCCTTTTTAGTAATAGAATATCATGTCCAAAGAGCACTCAGACCTCTGTACCTGTTCTTAGATTGAGCTCAGTAGAAGGTGTCTATATGAATTAATTGATAAGTGTAAATTTATTTCATCTGTGATATCATTGTGATATCAATATCCCCTTTATCTACATTTTATTGTGAGGACCCATCGCATAATGTATCTGAAATGCTTTGTAAAACTTAAAATTGAATGTTTGTATTTATTATTGCTACTTGTACAAATAAGCTTTTCATTCAAATACCAAAGAAGATCACTGCAGGAAGGTGAATTATAGCAAGAAATGTCAGCCAATATGGGAGAAAGAGATGTATCCAGGTATTGTGGGACCTGATGTATGTACAATTCCTGAGAGGGGGAACTCTCACCCTCTTAAACAAAAAAAGTACAAATGTGCTTACAAAATTATATGCAAAAGTGAATTTTCATTTAGAGTGAGAAAGCAACACAAAAACTACAGGAGGCTTGAAGATAGATACAGGTCTTTTTCTAGTAAATTGAAGCAATATCCTAGAGTTGCTCACAGAGAAATGCTACTTGAATATAATCTCACTGTTCCTCCTTACCTAGAACCTTCTCAGGCTCCTAGTCATAAGCAGTAGTGAAGGGATGAAAGGACATTATATAAGCAAAAGAGAGAAGTTTTATTCCCTTTTGGCTTGTGTACTTCAGTCTAGCCATTAAGTCAGTGTCAGCATTAACATTGGAGCCTCCTTAACTGGGGCAGTGTGGGAAGCATAGTTGTGGATTTAAATTGTATAGTAAAAAGCTCAACCCTCTAAGAACACATTTTTCAAGAAATGCCATTATTGAGTAAGAAAAAAATATATTTATATCCTGCAGTTCTGGAATCATTGATCTTTCAATATTCTTTCTTATTATGTATACTGTAACAATGAGTGACAGAACAAGAGCAAAGCTAGATTTTTATGAAAACTGAATAATAATAATTATTATAGCAATAGACATATGAGGTCTCCCTGGAAAAAGTCCAGCCATTGATAATATAATGAGAACCATTTGCACAACATCGATGTAACCTGGCAGCTGAGGAGAGTGGACTGGAATGCGTGTGTGTGAACAATGACGACTTCACTGTATTAGTCAGTGGGGGCAGTATATGCTGTTGAGTGAACATGTGTATGTACTGTGTGGCCTCACATTCAAAATGGCCGAGCAATAGAGCAACAAATCTGCAATAAATTTTGTGTTAAGCTTGAACATTCCTCTGTGGAAACTATTTGGATGATTCAGAAGGCCACAGCTATGGGCAACGGGTGATTGGCAGCTTCATCACAATAATGTATCCACTCATGAATCATGTCTCATGCAGAGTTTTTTGGTGAAACATCAAATTGCCCAGGTGACTCAGCCCCCTATAGCTCAGATTGGATGCCCTGTGACTTCTGGCTTTTCCCAAAACTAAAATTACATTTGAAAGGGAAGAGATTTCAGACCATCAGTGTGATTCAGGAAAATATGACAAGGCAGGTAATGGCAATCAGGAGAATTGTGTGAGGACCCCAGGTGCCTAATTTGAAGGGAACTGAGGTTTCATTGTCCTATGTACAGTGTTTCTTGTATCTCGTATCTTCTTCAATAAATGTCTCTATTTTTCATATTACATGGCAGGATACTTTCTGGATAGACCTCACATATTCAATACATTTCTACATTTCAGAAATTCTTCTTAGCACTTTAAATATATTAAGATATTTCATTATTAAAATGCTCTATTTTGCTGACGACAAAGCTGAGGCACAGAGAGGTTAGGGGAGTTTCCCAAGTTCACAAGTTAGAAGACAGTAATAAATCCAGGATTTGACCAGAGATTTTAGCAGCACTGTCCAACTCTTCCTCTCCTACTCTTAATAAGATACTGAGGACTGAATTTTCCAAATCTTGAGTAGATTCCAGAAGCCAAATAAAACATGCAGACCAAATCCAGAACATATGTAACTGATTGTGTTACACAAGTTCAGTTCTGATTTGTTTTCCAGTCTTGCATTTTCCCTCCTAAGTGTACAGCCTCTGTAAATCTAAAAATGAACATTAAAAACATACCTCATCTTGTTGGTAATAGCCATTCTAACAGGTGTGAGGTGGTATCTCATTGTAGTTTTGATTGACATTTCCTAGTAGCTAGTGAAGTTGAGCATCTTTTCATATATTTTTTTGCCATTTGTGTGTCTTCTCAGGAAAGGTGTCTGTTCAGGTTGTCTGCCCATTTCTTAATTAGATCATTTGTTTGTATTCCCTAAGTGCCCATTGGAGCCTACCAATCACCTGTGGAGACTATTTGACTTTATTCATCTAATTAGTCATTCATTTATAACCTTTAATATCTTTATATTATAACAGAATGAGTATCTGCATAAAAATAAATATTGGCTCTCCATTTTATTTTTTATTTATTTTTAAAGATTTACTTATTTGTTTGTTTTTAGACAGAAGGGAGGGAGAAAGAGAAGGATAGAAACATCAATGTTGGATTGCCTCTCTTGTGTCCCCTACCAGGGACCTGACCTGCAACCCAGGCATGTGCCCTGACTGGGAACTGAACCAGCAACCCTTTGGTTTGCAGGCTGCTGCTCAATCCACTGAGACACACCAACCAGGCCTCCATTTTATTTATTACTTATTTTGTATTATATATGCTACTCTGTCCTGTTTCATAAAGAGTTTGTTATGTAATGTGATCTTCATATTATCTTCCTCTTAGAAAGAATAGAATGCAAGTAATTCTAGGAAAAATTAGAAATTGATTTAAAAAGGAACACAATAAAACCTCAATTTACCCATTACAGTTCTAGTAAATGACTACTATATATGACAGACACAGATGGCTAAATTGCTGTTGGATGTACAGCTGATCCACAGGATGAGGGAGAAGTAGCAAATATGGAGGTACTTTTGGACAATAAGCTTAAAACCTACTTGGAAAGGCATGACACACATGTGGAGCAACCTCAGAACAATGTTGAAAGTATACTGAAGTGTGAGGCAAGCAAGGAAGAGTTGCTTCATAAAACATGTATGCATTGTGCTGAGGGCATGGTCTCAGTCACTGTGTGTTTCTGAAGCATGTAAAGTTTCATCTGCCCCTTGGGGGGAAAGAGGATGATTACCCCTTTTTCCCTACTGGTTGATAGGGAAAAACTGGGAGATAATTCCAGGTGGAAAAATAGTGGAATAAAGGTCAAAGTATCAGCAACTTGTGGACTTTAGTGGTGTGTAGGCAGTTACTATATAGTCTTTATAGTAACTATAGTCTTTATGGGTGCATATTTGATCTTAATGATATAATGGATAGTACTATCTTTTCAATGAACACAGTTGTCTTATTTGTTTCATTTGAAAACTCATACATTGTTTGGAAAGCTCCACAGTGCATTCAGTGCAATGCAAAGAAATAACTAAAGGTAAAGCCTACCGTAATATTTATATAAAACCTAAACATTGTGTTAACATCTAGTCTAGTATTGAGGTACTAGTCTAAAGAGTTCTGTGATTGAGAGATGTGTTTTATTACCAGAAACAACCTAAATATAAGGGCTTAATAGGGCTGAAGAAATCAGCTATGTAATGTTACAGTGGATTGTAAAAAGATTTAATGACCAGTGACTGATTCCTATTTCTTTTTTCATTGCCGATAACATAGCAATAAAATTGCTGCCAGTACTGCTTTCTGTAACTTTACTAAGAATCATTGTTTTAAAAAAAGGGTAAAAAATGAGATTAAGATTATTTGTTTGGTTATATAAGCTTTGCATGATCCTGTTTAGAGTCACTTTGGGGATCTGCAAGTTTTTATTCCAAAGTTCTGCCATTTGAAACCCTTTTGTGGCATAAACATTCCATTATATAGAAAAGCAGACACGTATACAAACTTAACTTGGCAGAAATATATGTTTGCAGCCAACAGACTGTGCACAGTAAGCCCAGAATGAAATATAATCAAGAGTTTGATGCTGACATGGTAAGAAGGCTGTGGTCTCCTTAAAAAATGATGAAAATGTTTTCCCTTAGAAATTAATTACAAAGAAAAAGGAGGGGATAAAGCTCCGATGTTTCCTCTGGAAATGTATGCTTAATAACTGTTTAATGATCATATTTGTAGAAAAACTACCAAAACAAATTAAGTGCATCTTTTGCATCCTGAAGGCCATGTATAATGAGACAGGAAGTTATGCAGAATGACCACTCAGAGGTCACCAACATATTATCTGTCCATCAGTAAACTTGCCGCATCCCAGGGCCTGGTCCTTGGTCTCTGAGGATCAGTAATTTGTTTTGGGCAGCACACCAAGAGTTCATGGGTCCCACACAGCTGGACACCCATGTATCACATTCACAGAGAATGCTACATTAAACATCAAATGATGATTTATTAACATACAGTGAAAAATACAAATGTTGATCAGTCCAGAATTTTCCAGTTAGCCTAACCAAAGGTTTTTCTCATTTTAGCAAAGCTCCTACGTGGGAGGCTGAATTATTAGTCTTTCTGTTTCACCAACAGATGACAAATGAGATCTGTTGTGACAAGTTTTGCTAGTTTAAAGAAAACCTAATTGATTTGCTTTTGCATGGTTATCCTTATACAGCACCGATGACATCTAAGGAAGTTTTTGACTTTACCTTTTACTGGACACCTCCAGATATACTTAAAAAATTATTAATACTATAAAAGGAGCAGACATTAGAGATCCATGTCTGTTTTACTACAGGTACATTAATGTGATACAGGGAATATACATTCAACAGAGGACATTTCCTCAGTGTATTAAAAGAAGAATATGAAAATCATTTGTTGAAATTCACTAGGCAACAAAAGGGTAAACTTCTGCATGATATAACATTGATTGTTTTCAATGTCTCTATTTGATCATTATCAACCTCAGTTGGTCCACCCAACTGTGGAGCATCGTCCAGCAAGAAATCTCCAGCATGAAACTTTGCACACCACTTTTAACATGTCCTTGTCCATCAGTTACAGAACCTTGACCATACATTGCATAAATATTTTTTGTGTTTCATTTGGGTTTTATCATTCTTGAAATAATAAAGCACAATATGGTAGACATTTTGCATATTTCCTCCATCTTCAATATTAAAATGGCTACACAAAAATTTACCAATTTTGATAAGGTATTTTAAAATGCATGCTGAAATGACAGCATTCACAATACAAACTAACAAAATTGTTTTGAATGAAATTGAAGACAACTAAGTGCTCCTAGAGTCATCTTACTGGAAAAAAACAAACGAACTTTTTGGCCAACCCATACTTGCTAAATGTACACTATTTTCAAAACTTTTCTAGATATTGTGGGTTAGATAAATATGAAATGTATTTAAGAAGAATTATGGGATAGTTGGGCACTCTTCAATAGGAGTAAAAAACAACAGTTCTGCAAACAGCTGTTTATTAGCATGTTTAAAGCATCTGAATCCTCAGTGAATCATTGATAAGTAAGGAGTGGGATTAATAGTGGGTATTCAGCAATAAAAGTTTTTGTATCATTTTGAATGAAGAGAAAGACACAAATTAAGGCTCCACTATGTATTTTATGTAACTATATATGAGATCTGTCCAGAAAAAGTCCAGCCACTGTTAATACAATAAAAACTGTTTGCACAGCACCAAAGTCACCTGGCAGCCAAGGAGAGTGGAATGCACATGCATGAACAATGATGACTTCACTATACTAGTCAGTGGGGGCAGTAGATCCTGTTGAGTGAGCATGTGTGCTGTGTGGCCATCGCATTCAAAATGACTGAGTGAGTAGAGCAACTGATCTGGATCAAATTTTGTGTTAAGCTTGAACTGAACATTCCTCCATGGAAACTATTTGGATGATTTAGAAGGCTGCAGCTCTGGGCAACTGGTGATTGGCAGCTTCATCACCACAATGGGTCTGTTGATGTATCACCTCTTGTGCAGCATAATTTGGCAAAACATCATATCACCCAGGTGGCTCAGCCCCACTACAGCCCAGATTTGGTGCCCTGAGACTTCTGGCTTTTCCCAAAACTAAAATCCCTTTTGAAAGGGAAGAGATTTCAGACTATGGATGAGATTCTGGAAAATAAAACAGGGCAGCTGATGGCTATTGGGAGAAATGTGAGGACCCAAGGTGCCTACTTTTGTCATTGTCTCATGTGTAATGTGCCTTGTATCTTCTGTCTTCTTCCATAAATGTCCCTTTGGGTCATAGTACATGGCTGGATACATTCTGGACAGACCTTGGATGTGGTTTTAGTTACCGTTCTAATTGGAGTATTAACCTAAAGAAATCAGTCTCAGAAATCCTTTCTCTCAACTCAAAGCTGCTATCCTAGCTTCCCACCTCTGCCTAGAACACCTTTCCCTACCCTACTTCACCCCTGACTCTCTTGACTTGTCTAACTTCTGCTCATTCTTCATATGCCAGCTGATGAACCCCTCTTTGGAAAGTCTGTTGTCCACTACTCAAAACTGAAAGTTAGATGCCTCTCTGAAGGACAGCTGATTCCTACCTTATGCTGGAAATTCTTGCTGACTTACCCTTATGACTAGTCCTGTTCATTCTCTCCTCAATAGATTGTAAATTCCTACAAAGTAGAAAGATTGTATTCATTTTGAACATAGTATCATCAGAGATTAGCACAGTGCAAAGTATATAGTTTCTCAGTAATAAAGGAGTGATGAACAAATGCATCCAGGGATTTTATATAAAAGTTATCAAATAGGCATTTCATAGTAGGAAATGTAAAGAAATAGTAAAGTCTGGGAAAGCTTGAGGTTGTTTTCTCAAATTGAAAATTGAAGCTAAGCCTTTGTTTATGATAGGGAATCATAGGAAAAGGAATATGTTGGTTGGGAGGGATGTAACATTGTTTAAATTGTTTCTCAAATGATAGGTACCAGTGAGACATGGTATTTGTTGGGGAGATTATAAACCCAAAGTGCGTTGCACCATGCTTTCTGGCTGGTGTGGATCATCAACATGGAAATCGTGATTAGGAACAGATATTTCACACCAGTCACCTATGTGTAAGCCTTGTTCTTGCTTCCACTAGCCCTCATACGTAGTTAACTATGCACTTGTCTAATTTGGGTGGAAAAAAATGACAGTTCATAAAATTATTGTTAATAATGCCTTAATGAACAGTACACCCTTTGTTATTTTTTTCAGAATAAGTTGTTTTACTCAGAAAAGGCTACTGAATAAAGGCTTATTCTGCCTGATTTATGAGGCTTTTAAATTGCCAACAATTCTTCCAGTCAAGAAGCAGGATTGTGTTTTTAAGATTCACAGTCTGTAATGAGGACACAACACAAGCTATCATTGCATATGGATTAGAAATAAAGTTAAATAACTTCCCTTTTATATTTCTGTCTGTATGTAGTGTAAAATGTATTATTTTATATAGGTATTTGGTTGATTATTCATAATAAATATTACTTTAAAAGAGGGCAAAAGAGGACACTTGGCCTCAAGTAATAAGAGAAAAATATTGAATTTGGTTTATTATATCTGTTAATCACTTCTTTTAAACTATGAATTTTCTTAAACACGTATTATACTAGATGTATATTAGTTTCATCTACTGATAATGTGTTTATGATGATGTATGTTGGGAATTATGGGCATATATGGACAAATCAAGACTAATATTTTAATTATAAAATATATTAGACATTAGAAAATGTAAATTAGCCCTGGCTGGTGTGGCTCAGTGGATTCAGTGAACCAAAGGGTCACCGGTTCCATTCCCAGTCAGGTCACATGTCTGGGTTGCGGGCCAGGTAACCAGTAGGGAGCTCACAAGAAGCAACCACACATTGATGTTTCTCTCTCTTACTCTCTCTCCCTTCCCCTCTCTAATAATAAGTAAGTTAATCTTTAAAAAAATAAAAAAAATATATAAATTAAATAATAAGCATTTATTTTTATACCACCTAGCCTCAGAAACAAAACTTTAAAATTATTAAAAGCCCATTTGTTTGCCTGATCCCTTATTCTTCCCAAGAATTAACTTTCATTCTGAATTTGTCTGTCTTTATCGTTGTAATAAATATATTTAAACAATATAATAGCGTTTGCTATATCTTCTTAAATTAACATGACTCATACTACAAAATTGTTAAGCAACTTATTCTTTGCATTTAACATATTTTTGTAAATATGAGACTTGAGGCTGCATTTATTTACTTTTGCTACTTAATGACATTCTATTTCATGTCATTATATTTGTTCAACTATTGGAATACATTTGGGTTATATAATTTAAAAAATTAAATTATTACAACTGGTGGTTACGAGCTTCTCATACATGCCTTGTGTACACTTGTGAAAGTGTCTTTACAGTATATGCCTTGACTGATGTTGCAAAGAATTTGAGTCTTCATCTGTATTAAATGTTGTTAAATTATTGATAAATTAATTCTCTGAAGTGATTTTAACAACTAACACTCCTATCAGCTGTAAGTGACTGTCTCCCTTATATATTTCCTTGACCATGCTTGATATTTTCAGGATGCCAATTTTTTGCCATATCTATTGGATATCAAATAATGCACTAGTAAGCCATTTCCTGGTTACGGGGGGCATGGGTGAGGAGGTTGCAGGGGCTTGGATTTATTCTTTTGTGAATTACCTTCTCAAATAATTTGCTTTGTAAAATACTTTCATTTTCTATTGATTTCTATGAATTTGTTATATGTCTAGATACTAATTCTTTCTCATGCGTGCCTTTCATATATATTTTATGCAAGTCTGTCAATTCACTTTATATAGGGTGAAAATATAATATTCTTAGAAATTTTCTGATAAGTTTACTAAAGTTTTGCTTTTTATAGTATTTAAGAAATTATTGTTAGTTTTTTGTTGTAAAGAGGATTCTAAATGTTTATATGAATAAACTAATTTTTATCACCATTGGTTGACTATTCTTTTCTTCCCCCCATGAATTTTCACTATCAATCCTTATATAGAAGAAAAGAATATCTTAGAAGATCAATTACTATGTTTGTATATTTGACTACATTTTAAGCTAAAACAAGAAAAAATGAGGACTGGCATGTATCATGATTGTTTTAGAAAAAATCTTCGATAAGATAGCCAATAACTTTATAGCCCTAAAGACCAGGAAGACAACACAAACACAGAAATCTGCAGCACTGAGGCCAGTGAAGGTGAAATGCAATGTGAATTGGTGAAAATAGAAATGATTTAGGATAGTCATATACCAATATTTCAATATTTTTTTAAAAATTATTCAGGGCAATGGGAGAGTAATGGGAACAACTGTACTTGAACAAGAATAAAAAAAAAAAACCCTTCCAATAATTTTACATTTGCAAGAAAGCTTCAATGCAGTAAAGTTTATTTTTATTTAAAAAAATTACTCTATTTTACATTGGTTTCTAAGTGACTAAAAGAATAGAAACAAACTACCTTTTGAAGAAATATTTTTTATTTTTTAAATTATATTTTGTTGATTATGCTATTACATAATCCTATTTTTCCCCTTTTATCCCCCCTCCACGCTGCAGCCCCCAATCCTCCAGCATCCCCCAGCCCTCCAGTATCCCCCTCCTTAGTTCATGTCTGTGGGCTGTACATGTAAGTTCTTTGAGTTCTCTGCTTCCTATAACATTTTTTTGTCTCTCCCCATCTCCTCCTACCAATTACACATCTTCTTCCCTGTACCTTTCCCCCACTATTCCTTCCCTACCCCTCCCCACTGAAACCCTCCTTATGGTGCCCGTTTCTCTGATTCTGTTCCTGTTCTAGTTGTTTGCTTAGTTTTTGTTGTCATTGTTTTTCTTTCTTTTATTTTTTTTAGGTTCATTTGTTGATAGTTGTGAGTCTGTTGTCATTTTACTGTTCATATTTTTTATCTTCCTTTTCTTTGATTTAACATTTCATATAATAATGGCTTGGTGATGATGAACTCCTTTAACTTGACCTTATTTGGGAAACACTTTATCTGCCCTTCCATTCTAAATGATAGCTTTGCTGGATAGAGTAATCTTGGAAGTAGGTCCTTGCCTTTCATGACTTCAAATACTTTTTTCCAACCCCTTCTTGCCTGCAAGTTTTCTTTTGAGAAATCAGCTGATAGCCTTATGGGCACTACTTTGTAGGTAACTTTTTTCTTCCCTCTTGCTTCTTTTGAGATTCTCTCTTTGTCTTTAATCTTGGGTAACTTAATGATGATGTGTTCCTCTTTGGGTCCAACTTCTCTGGGACTCTCTGGGCTTCCTGGACTTCCTGAAAGTCTATTTCCTTGGCCAGATTGGGGCAGTTTTCCTTCATTATTTGTTCAAATAAGTTTTCAATTTCTTGCTGTTGTTCTTCTCTTTCTGGCACCCCTATAATTCAGATATTGGAATGTTTCAGGGTGTTCCAGAGATTCCTCAGCCTCTCTTAATTTTTCTTTTTGTATTCTTGTTTCTTCATTCTGATCTGGTTGGATGTTTATTTCTTCCTTTCATTCCAAATTGTTGCTTTGAGTCCTGGTTTCTTTCCTGTCACTGTTGACTCCCTGAATATTTTGCTTTATTTCATTTTGGGTATCTTTCATTTGTTCTTTCATTTTTCGACCAAGCTCAATCAGTTCTGTGAGCATTTTGATCACTGGGGCTTTAAATTCTCCATCAGATAGGGTGGTTATCTCTTCCTCACTTAGCTCTCTTTCTGAAGTTTTGCTCTGTTCTTTCATTCGGGCCCTATTTCTTTGCTGGGGTCCTTGATAAGTTGTAAGGGGGCGGGGCCTTAGGTATTCACCTGGGCAGGGCCACCCTCCTTGCTGGGCTCTGGTGCTGCCTGAGTGAGGGGTCAGAGAGGGAACAATTCGGCTTGCCTGCTTGGCTCTAGCGCATGTGTGAGACTGGGAGCTTCTGCTATCAGGGCAACTGCTGTAGTATCCAGTCAGCTCTGAGTCTCAGTTTCCCCTTAAGTCAGCCCTGCCCCCACAGTCTGCTGCCTCACTGAGGTTTCTCTCCATTCACCACCTTACTGGTCTGGTTCTCTTTGACTTTTTCTTTAATTCCTTGGTTGTTGGAGTTCCCTGCAGTTTGATTTTCTGGCACTTCTGGTTGTTTATTAATTTTAGATTGGTAGTTTTTCTCCTTTTGGTTGTGCATGGAAGTGAAGGGTTTCTACCTACGCCTCCAGCTTGGCTGGAACTTGAAGAAATATTTTTTTCAAAGTTTTTTAGGTGACAATACAAGGAACAATGGGCACTGACTGCAGTAAGATAACTTGCTCCTGGTGGGAGGATAGCTAGTTTGTAATACTTCTATTAAAAACAAACAAACAAATATCTCTTGTCATGTGTCCTTTAAAAATTGAGTTTGTAGGAAAACATGCATTAATTTTTATCACTTTATAAAATATCATTATTTCTATAACTAATACATCTCATTTTTATCTATGATCAAAGAACAAAAGCAGTTATAAGAAAACATCTTAAATTAAAAAACAGTTGGAGAATTGAGCAAAGAACTAGTATGGTAAATTTATCATAAAATATAGTTTACATTTGTGTAGAAATATTAGCATTAATATGGAAATTCCTGACTATGACATGTAGTCTGTTAAGTACTATAACCAATAAGATACATATTCTTATGTAATATTACTATTATTATTCTTATGAGACTGTTTTTTTGTGAACACAAAAGTAAAGTGAAATATTTTATTGAGATTCATACATTTGATCACCATGGGGTCTTATGTAGATTTATTACTTTATGATCAGAAACAATAATTTGAAATAATTGTTATTTGAAAAATTATAGGACTAATAATTATACATAATTATTTGTCCATGTTTTGACAATTCCTGTCATTACAATTCTTCAAAATAGTAATTCTTTGAACTTGCAGTATTTGATTCATCTGTAGCATTAAGGTATATTGTCCTTTGAGCTAAGACACAGTGGTTTTCTTTCAAGTTAATGTGATTATAGGAAAAAGAGACAAAAGTAGATTTAAGTATCAACCAATTTGCTGTCTTTTACAGCAGTATACTTTAGAGTGTTCAGAAATTTGTCTACCAGAGGGTTATATATTGCCCCATTAAGTTAATGTAAACACATTTAATTGGTCACAGTCACATTAATTTTATAGGACATGATAGAAATATGTTGGTAATGTATCATCATATGCCAAACATTTTTTCTGTGGTGATTATTTTATCTTTGTTGCCACTGAAAAATATTGAGCAATATAATTTTTGTTAATTGGGCTAATATCCCACCAATCCACTGCAAACAGTTTTCTTCAAACAAGTTAGAAAGTGTGAAAGTCTTCAGTTCTTACCTCATAGAGTCATAGTGAGAATTAAATGAAAATAATTACTATTGTTATTCAATCAGTTAAAACAAAATGAAAGATGAACTGTTATTCATAAAGCTGTGTCCTTCCAAAATTACATTTCTCTCTCTCTAACCCCATTACTCATCCATATGCATACATAGACATACCACCTTGTAGTTACAGTTTTGTATTAAGCTTAAAAAGTGTATTTTATAAAATAAGTTTCTATGTTGCTAAATATGGATTTTATAATTTTCACATTTAATGTCTGTATATCAAATAATATGTGAATATTTATATTTACTTTTGGATATTTTAACATTTTTCAGGGTCATAAATAATTCTGCATTAAATTTTTCTTCCACCTCACTGTTAACAGTGTCGCATGATTTTAAAATCAAGTTTGATCGAGAAACAATGTCACCTAATTAATGTATCTGATAACATTTGATGTTGAACATATTCTCTTCCATTTATATACTAATTATATTTCTATTATGTGAATTAATTATGTTATTTGTCACTTAGATTTGTTTATATGTTTATAACGTATCTGAGTACATTTCTTATCAATTTTATAAATGATTATATAGCATAAGTAAAATCTGTGGCCTTAAGTGCTATAAATATTTTTATATAGGCCATATACCTCTTAATTCTGAAAATAAGTTTTCAGTTTCTTTATAGTAAATCCTGTCTATCTGTGGCTTTCTAATTTCTGCTACGACTTCAAAGCTTAAAATTCCCATCCCTTAGGAAAGCTTATAAATATTCAAGTATATCTTCATTTTCTAATTTAAATATTTTAACTATTAACTCTTAATACAATTAGAATCCATGTTGGTGTTTATCTATATGTGGAATATCCATTTTTGGTTAATTTAAAGCCCACTACATAAAGGATTCTTTATTTTTTCTCATATGTTTTGACTCGCCCATTTTAGGATACTCTAAATATACAATTGAATCTACTTTTAGCTTTTTATCCCATTTATTTCTATATCTATTTTCAAATTCCAGATTTAATTTGATCTACTTTGGTCTTATTTCTTAAGATTGAATTAAGTGTGTTAAGACTAATATACTTTCATTTTATTTCATGAGTTTTCATTATTTAAAAAATTCATAATTCAGTACCCTGATTTGTTCAATGTAAGAGTTAAAAAAATAACAATTCTTTCTGAATTTTAAAAGATAATATTGAGTATTAAATTTGAATTGATTCAAACTCTGAAAATTAATGAATTTATACCATTTCTGAAATATTTTTTTCAACTTTTTACCCATTTTATTAAGATGGTTTTATGGAATTTTAAACTTTTGATTTAGGGGATAATGATCTTCATTCTGTAAATTAAACACTGATAAGCACTTACTTGTAAGGAACAGGATTCTTTTCCTTTAAAGAATTCTTCAGAAAAGCTACAGATAAAAATATTATTGTGTCCAAAAAGCTTACATTCTACTGAGCAATTTTATGATTGCAAAATAGCTGAACTAAAGACCCTATTTTGAACCCAAATTCCTCCTTTATATTAGTGGCCATTCACCCCTTTGGTCTGTTTCTGAACTTCAGAATAATGTTATATAAAGTTTAGCTCAAATCAGAAAGAAAAAATAAGCTCATTTTATAGAGACATTTTCTGAAACACTTGCATGCGTATGTGATAGGAGTATAGTTGGGGGAAAAAAGAGAAGAAATATTTTCTAAAATGGGATGACTTTATGAAACTGCTCAGTCTGCACAACAGTATCTTGTATTTTACTTGAATGAAGTTGTTAAACAACATCTCTGTTTACATATACTCTTGTGTGGTTATCAGCCCAATCAAAAACTCGCTCATTGTTTTTTAATTCAAAAGTGATTAGCAAATGCTGAGAAGTCACCTTATCTCACTGAAACACAGGTACCAACTCAGAGTAAATATTTTGGTAAACAATTATTCTGTCCTTGCATATTCAGCAGTCTGCTAAATTATGCATAATCTTGCATAAGTAATAAGTGAAGGTAGCTTAAATTCCATCTTTTTTTTAACCTGACCTATTTCTTTCAGTGCTGTTAGCTGCTTAAATCATGTATGAGCTTTCTGTAAGGCTTCAATGAGTAGCTCGGGTGGAGAAGCTTCAGTAATAAATTTCAGAAGAAGACAAGTTTTTTGACAGGCATAATGCAACACATACAGAGTCTGGAACTCACACTCTGGGAATTTAGAGCAATCCTCGCAAAGCAGCTTTTCCCTGTTACATTAATAGAGAAAATGAAGTATGAAAGTCCTCAGGAATTACTGCTAGGTGTAATTTAAATAATTTACCAGAAGACAGTTCAGCACATGCATAGAACAGGGGCATACAGAGTTTGCCATAAGCAGTTTATAAATAAACTATATTCTGCTGAAGTAAGTCAGGCATAAATTATAACTAGTCCTTTTGTGGCTATATCCCGTTCCTCATTGTAATAGTTATTTTAAAAAAATTCTGGGTTATGACCTCCTCCTGAAAATCACAGACATTGCCTGCCTTGTACCTTGCTTAGGAGCTGCCTTATGGATAATGATTTGGTGGCTATGAGATCAAAGTAAAATTACTACTGCTGGAAATTAAAAAAATTACATACTTGTAAACAGAATTGCAAAAAGAATTTCTCAGCCTGATTGAGGGGTAGGGGTTGAAATATGGCCAAAGACCATAAAGGAGATACCATTTTATAAAAGCTTTACACCTTATATGTAGAGACAAAAAGGATGTAGTTTCTATTTTTAGCCTCAAATATTGTCCCTTAAATTACCAGGCCAAGGTAAAAATGCCAAAAGAAACATATAACGAAGACTCAAAATTATGCAGAAATTTGTAAAACATGCACGTGGAGGTTAAAAAGTTTCTATTCCACAGAGCCTTGAGTTATTAAAGAGCAGATGGGCTATAATGGAAGTCAAGGTGTTCCTAAAATACACCGTTAGGGCTCTGGAAAGAGACTTTGTGTTTGCTCTACTCCTAAAACATCAAATTATAAACCAACATTCTGTAACTTTTACTTTCATTTAGCTTTCCTTTGATACAGAAAATGGACTCCTTGGGGAAAAAATAGTATACAGTGAATAGCAGTGTTCATGATGGGATATTACACAATAAACACAGAAAAATAATGTTCATCCTCATAAGTATTCTTTTAAACATACATAAATCACACTTCCTAGGTTGTTCTCTCTCTCCCTCTCCCTCACTCTCTCATTCTAGATATATAATTTATCTATTATCTATCTGTCATCTATGTGTAATATAAAGGAGCAATTTTGGTTCAAAATAGGGAGAGTGAAGATATCTAGATACACAGATGTATAGAATGTAGATTATATATACTATACATCTATATCTAAAGAAAAAGTTATATATGGGTTAAAATTTTGTCTGGGAATGAATGCTCAACATACAGGTGCTACAATTAGAGCTCAGATGCTGCTAGAGGAGATAGTGGGAACATAGAAAATATATTGCAATAATTATGCTTTATTTTCAGAGTCAATTTTGTAATAATGGCCTCATAACTTGAAAACACCTGTTAATAACGGAAATGCTTTTATGAGCCTTGATCTATAATGTGGAATGAAAGTACAGTTTTATTTGTCCATGTCTATAATGGAGAAGAAAGACTTGAGGTACTTGCCATTCTGACATTCATATCTGGGCTGTGATTGACTTATATGATCTTTATATGTGATTCTATATCTTCATCAAGATATATTGGCTGTGATGTTAGGTATGCTTTAGAAAGCTTGGCCCAGGTTGTGAGATGAAGATTTGCTGAAGAACTAATGTTCAACATGATGACTATAGTTAAGTCTTGATTGTGTACTTGAAATTTGCTGAGAGAGTAGATCTTAAGCATTCTCACCAAAAAATAAAAGTCGAAAGTAACTATGTAAAGTGATAAATGCATTAATTAACTTGATTGTGGTCATCATCTCACAATAAACACATACATCACATTACCATGTACACTTCAAATATATTAGTTTTATTGCTCAACTGTACTTCAGTTAAACAGGGGGGAGAGGAAATATTGACTGAAAACCCTAAAATTGGCAACTTGGCTAATATGGGTTAGAATCTAAAATCTCAACCTAGTGTTAGAAATAACTAAATTAAATAGCCAAAATGGATATGTAACCTACAGAAATATTGAGAAATTTGTATGAGACAAAATGAGAAATGCCCTAAGGCTTCTCTGGGTTGTACTTACCTGAATAGAAGAAGTAAAAAAAAATTCTAATACATTTTTGCCTTTGATAAGCAATCAAGATTAACATGTGTGAAATTATAATGAGATTATTGCTAAAACATTTAGCCTGTGTGCCTCACTCACACAAGGTGCATGCTTACATAGCTATTGTAGATGCTAGTCTCACAATGTCATTTGCATAATGTTTAATGTTTTTGCATTTTGTTAAGGGAATTTAAAGAAGTCTGAGAAAATACTGAGAAAGTCTGAGAAAAAGCATTTACACAATGCTTATTTACATCATGCTAATATTCATATTCATCTAAGAATAATATTTGATTCGATGGGTGTGAGATTTGGGTGCAGCACTAGTTGATGGGATTTGGGAGGCATGGTTAGTCAAGAATAAAGGTATTAGCAGTACCTGGTGCTGCTGAGGAAGGGAATCCCACACTGAACCACCAGAAGGAATCTTGCAAAATAGGAGATATTAAGATTCCCTTGGGCTACTTGAAGAAGGGGGTATATATCCGAGATAAAGGAAGAAGTGAGATTAGCCTAAGAACACATTATGCACATGTGCACAGCCCACGCTCACAGAGCATGATGTGGTGAAGGCAGGGGAGGGGCCACTGGAGGGGACAAATGGAGGGGTGAATTGGGGACATCTGTAATAGTGTCAGCAACGTAAAAAATTGTCTATCCAGTCAAAAGCAGGAGTTTGGTAAATAGTATTTTGTAAGTTTTAAAGTAATCCTGTACACTGATCCTGGAAATACTGTTTTAGTATCATTTCTGACTCCATTATAGCCTTTATGAACTCTGCTTAATTTTATCTGTTTTTAACTTAATCAATACACCTTAAAACTAAGATAAAAGGACAAAAACCATACAAAACCATAAATATATACCAATATCACAAAAATAATATTTTCTTTGGAACATAGAATGATACATTGTAGATATTGAATAATGGTAGAATGAATAAATAAGTTTTTCCTATGCAATTTTACTATATCCTGTCCCTGAAAAATAAGCTAAAGAATCAAGAATGTTCTACTCCTATTCTTGCTACCTTTCTGCAACTAAACTTTAGTTTAATTACAAAAATGTTGGTAGCAAACAATATCATGTTTGGCTTTTTACCCATTAATTTTTAGTTCAAAAGGAATTTTGATATGTATAGTGTACTACCCATTGAGTCACTACATACCAAGAGGAACTGGAGGTTATTTTTTTAAATTTATTTTTATTTTTATTTTTGTTGTTCAAGTACAGTTGTCTGCATGGAACTGGAGAGCATTATGCTAAGTGAAATAAGTCAGGTGGTGAATGACAAATAATACCACATGATCTCACCTTTAAGTGGAAACTAATCAACAAAACAAACAAGCAAGCAAAATATAACCAGAGACATTGAAATAAAGAACAAATTGACAGTAACCAGAGGGGAGGTGGGAGGGGATAATGGAGGAAAAGGAGGGCAGGGTTTTCAGGAACAACTATAAACTACACATGGACAAAACCAAGGGAGGATGGAATCAGGAGAGGGAGGTGGGGATGACTGGGTGGGGGGGTGTTTGAAATTACTTATGATCTGGAGTTAACAACAGAAATATTATACATTAGCATGAAAAATAGCATTAGCTTTGGCTTGTGTGGCTCAATGCATTGAGTGCTGGTCTCTGAACTGAAAGGTTGCTGGTTCGATTCCCAGTTAGAGCACATGCCTCAGTTTCATGCCAGTCCCCCAGTTGGGGGTGTGCAGGAAGCAACCAATTGATGTATATCTTATACATCCATGTTTCTCTCCCTCTTTTCCCCTCTCTCTAAATAAATAAATAAAATCTTTAAAAAAAAAGAAAAGTAGCATTAGATTTGCCTTTGGAAATACTTTCTTTACAAGGTTCTTTTTATGAAACATTTAAAAGTAAGTTCTAAGTTTTCAATTACTTCTGTAGTCAAATGCAACTTGTGACATACACTGTATAATAAAGAAGTGTTTCTTTGATGTATAATTGGAGCATATACAGAGATATAATTTTCTTTGTTCCAATTTCTGCTTGAGGTAGCTATAAACAGTTAAAAATATAGCATCATTTGAACTTTTAAAAACAATGTTCTTCAGAAATATTTTTATTATTGAATTGAGCCTTTAGTAGATTAGGTAATGTTAATATGAAATATTTTTCTTAATATGCAATAAATAGGTTGTAGACCTGATAAAAACAGTTTAGTTAAAAGAATTCCATTAGCATCATTACAGTGATAGAGAAAATAATGTGCAAAGTAGAGTCACTGTCATGATCCTGACCTTGTGATACAAATTAAAATAAAGAAAAGTGTCATATTTCTCTGTGGTTCAAATTGGGTTCACCTAATAGAACTCTGACAAAAGCAAATGTTTTGTCACTTAGTCTGTTGCCAAGAACATTTTAGTGCATAATTAATGATAATACACTCTTTAATGTGTGTATGTGAATGAACACAAAGTTGCTGCTGGTGCTACAAAAACAATATCATGTTCGGTGTGAAGAGAGCAGCACAGTATCTACTAAAATAATGAGCTGTGGAAAGGATAGTGGAAGATGTCAGGAGCACAATAAACATGATTAGAGGGGACTAGGAAAGAAGAACGCTATTAAGCACCATCAGTATTTTTCTTTTAAAATAGGAAAGTATGTCTTCAGTGGATTTTTTTATGACTCTTCTTGCCATGTTGTTCGTAAATATCATGGAATATGCAGTCAGTTGCTTAGTTTGCATCTCTCTCTTGTATGCTCACCCCTTTTTCTCTGTTCAGTTCTTAAGACCTGGTGTTCTCCAGAATAGTGCTTATTGTGCAAACATCACCTGGGGAGCATGTTAACATGCAGATGCTGATCCAACAGATCTTGGATAGGGCCTAAACTTTGCATTTCAAACTAGTTCACAGGACATGCCCTTGTTGCACATCCATGGGCTACACGTGAGTGACAGGTTAGGCAACTGTCCTTGGGATTCTTCTAGATAGATACAGATTCTTGGTCAGGTAGTCCCTGCCATGTATTTAAATATATCCTCTGTGATCATGATTTGTGATTCTGTATCCCCAGCCTTAACTCTTATAATCTTCAAACTCTTCAGTTCTACATGATGAAAACTAAAGTCATTATTGTCACCCTCAAACCCAATTTACTGCTTTATGCACTGTTACATTAATAATACTACCATTCTTCGAGTTGGTTAAAGTGGCCAAATTAACAGATATTGCTTCGAAAGTTAGGTAATATATCAGCATGATTTGCCAGTAAGTAAGGTAGCCAAGATTCGAGCATGTGTTATCTGATTGAAAGTCTGTATCCATTCGCTGTGTTTGACTGTCTTTTCTATAATAACCTTCCCCTTCTTTACCTACTGCTGATGTCACACTCAGTCATAAAGTGTATTTCATCTGTGCAATCTTTTCCAGTTTTTCAAGGAAATGTAATTTCTTCTTTCCTCTATGAATCCACAGCAGTTTTATATGCATTCCAGTTGTCGATTGAGGTATCTGTTATAACACCTTGGTGTTTAAGCTTTTGGAATTTCTGGACTGTTTTTTTTACTTGTTGATTTTACCTGATATTTACCTGTTAATTTTTTAATTAGAAAACATGAGAATACATAACATTCTAAAAAATAAATCAAATGGTATAGATATATACAAAAAAAGACAATCCCTGTGGCTACCAAATTTCACTTCTTTGCATTATCTATGCACATATTTAAATTAAATATCCAGTTTATATTTTCCTATGATTTTATCTTTGTTTTGTTTTTATTGTTTATTTAAATCTATTTATTACTCAGTTTTTCTTTATGTCAAGTTGATTATGTTACTTTGTATACAGTAAGATTCATGATCTTTAGGTATAGTTATATTGTTTTGAATAAACATAAAATAGCTACATAACCACTATCATAATGAAGAGATAGAATATTATGTCACCAAAAAAAGCAAAACCATTAACCTTTGTAGGTGATCAACCTCCTGGAAACCACTTACCTGATTTCTCTTTCTATTTCTTTATCTTTTCCAAAATGCTATATAAATAAAATTTCACAGTATATGATGGTGTCTAGCTGTTTTCATGTAGCATAATTGTGAAATTCATTCATGTAGTGCACATATCAACATTTATTACTTTTTATTGTTGAGTAGTAGTCTGTTATAAAAATGAACTACATTATTTAGTCCATGCACCAGTTGAAGGACATTTGGGTTGTTGCCAGGGTTTGGTGATCATAAATATACTATAAATATACAGTTACAGGTCTTTGTGTGGACATATATTTTCATATTTTCTTGTATAAATAACCAGATGGCATTGATGACTTGTATAGTTAGCCACTGATTTCTAGGTGGCTATAAAATTCGAATCCCTACCAACAATGTATGGAAGTTGTAGTTGTTCCTCATCCTTGTCAGCACTTGATATTGCCAAGCTGTTGTTTGTTTAACTATTTTATATGTATGTAGTGATACTGCATTGTGGTTTTAATTTACATTTTTAATGACTAATGATGAGAATCTGTCCATATACCAATTTGCCATCTGTACCTCTGAATAGAAGTATCCATTGAAGCCTTTCACCCTTTTGAAATATTAGATTATTGATTTTCTTATTATTGAGTTGGAGGGGTTTTCCAGATACAAGTCCTTTCTCAAATGTGTTTTGCTAATTTTTCTCTTGGTCTGTGGCAAACTTTTTAACTTGAATGATATCTAATTTATTCAGTTTTTAAGTTTGCTTTTTGCATTCTATTTAAAAAACAATCATATAACCCAAAGTTGCAATGATGATTTTTTTGGTATATTTTCTTTTAGATTAGATATTTTAGAATTTTATGCTTTACTTTTAGTCTAGGATTCTTTTGTATTTTGTTTCATATGGTGTAAAGTTAGGATCTAAGTTCATTTTTTTCTAAGTATGCAATTGTCCTAGCATGATATATAGAAAAAAATCATACTTTCCTTCTCAGCACTATCTCCATAACTTTGTCAAATACCAATTGGCCATCTATTATATATTAATTCTCTATTTTTGTGTAACATATTACCACAGAAATTAGTGGCCACTCACAAACATTTATTATCTCACATTTTCCATGGGTAAGGATCCAGGAGGAGCTTTGCTAAGGAATGTGCCTCATGTTTCTCACAGGGCTGCAATCTAACTGTTGACCAAGGTTTTTTTTTAAATAAAATATTTTTAATTTATTTTAATTGTTGTTCAAGTAGAGTTTTCTGCTTTTTACCCCCATCCCAGACCACCTCTCCAGACCTCCCCACCTCCCTCCTGTTTCCACCACACTGCCTTGTTATTGCGCATGTGTCCTTTATACTTGTTCCTGCAAACCCCCTTTTCCCCTGAAATTCCCTCCCATCTCCCCTCTGAACACTGTCAGCCTGTTCTCTATTTCAGTGTCTTTGGTTATATTTTGCTTGCTTGTTTGTTTTGCTGATTAGGTTCCTGTTAAAGGTGAGATTATATGGTATTTGTCTTTCAACACCTGACTTATTTCACTTAGCATAATACTTTCCAGTTCCATCCATGCTGTTGCAAAGGGTAGGAGCTCCTTCTTTCTTTCTGCTGCATAGAATTCCATTGTGTAAATGTACCATGGTTTTTTGATCCATTCATTTACTGATGGGCACCTGGGTTGCTTCCAGCACTTGGTTATTGTAAATTGTGCTGCTATGAACATTGGGGTGCATAGGTTCTTTTGGACTGGTGTTTCAGGGTTCTTAGGATATAATCCTAGCAGTGGAATTGCTGGGTCAAAAGGCAGATCCATTTTTAGTTTCCTGAGAAAATTCCATACTGTTTTCCATAGTGGTTGTACCAGTCTGCAATCCCACCAATCCTAGTGGACTAGGGTTCCCTATTCTCCAAAACCTCTCCAGCACTTGTTGTTTGTTACTTTGTTTATAATGGCCATGCTGACCGATGTGAAGTGGTATCTCATTGTGGCCAAGGTTTTAATCAAGACTTAAACAAGGGAGGGTCTGCTACTAAGCTTCCTCACATGGTGATTGTCAGGCCTTAGGCCTTCATTGGTTATTGGCCAGAGACACCACTTTCTAGTGAGGTGGGCCTCTCTACAGAGACAGGTTTCTTCCTACAGAGTGAAAAATCTGCTTGCAAGAGAGCACCTAGGATGGAAGCTACTGACTTTTTACACCTAACCTTAGAAGTGATATCTCATCACTTCTGTTGTATTATATTAATTAGAAATGAAGCAGTAAGAACAGCTGTAGTCAAAGGGGAGGAATTTCCAAACAGTTTGAATATCAGGAAAATGAATCTTCACAAATTATCTTAAAGGCTGTCTACTGCACATGGGTTTATTTCTGGTTCCATTGATCCATAGGTCTATCTTCATTCCAGTACCACATTATCTTGATTACTGTAGCTTTAGAATAAGTCTCAAATTTAGGTAAAATGTATTCTCCAATATTTCCTCCCATAATTGCTTTTATTACTCTGAATCTTTTTAAATAAACATTTTACCATCAATTTGGCCATTTTTACAAAGAACTAGTGGAAATTTTGTTCAGAATTGTGCCAAGATTATATACATTTGGAAAGAATTCATATCTCAATATTGAGTCTTCTAATTCATAAAAAACCTCTTATGTCTTCTTTGATTTCAGTCAAAAAGTTTAGAACTTTTTGGTATTTAATCTTTAACATACATTTTTAGATATAGCCCTAAGTATTTAATACTTTCTGGCACTATGTAAAATGATATTCTTTATTTCAGTTTTAACTATTTATTGCTACACATAGAAATTTTACTGAATTTTAAAATTTGACTTCATAAACTGCACTCTTGATGAACACACCTGTTAGTTCTAAGTCTCTCTTTTCTAGGTTTTACATGGTTTCTATGTGGATGATCATGGTATCTGCGAGTTTTTAAAAAAAGCTTTTCTGTACCTTTTGAATCTAAATGTCTTTTATTTCTTTTTAAAATTGCATTAACTATGATTCCAGTATAGTTTTGAATAGAAGTGGTGTAACTGGATATAATCATTTTATTCCTGATTTTCAGGAAAAGTATTTTGTCTTTAATAAATATGATTTTCACTAGATTAGTTGTAGGTTTCTAATAGAAACATTTTATCAGATTGAAGAAATTTATTTATAAAATGCTAAACATTTTTATCATAGATGTTGAAATTTTAAAAATTATCCATCTACTGAGATGACTTTTTCAATCTATTGATGTTGATTATCATTGAGTTACATTATCTACATTTGGAATGTTGAAACAGCCTTGCATACCACATGCCTGGAATAAATCACAATGGTCATAATATACCTGATACATAATTTGGTAGACAATGCATATGGTACATAATGCAATTTTTCATATTCACACACATACATATGCTCACATATATAAGTAATACACATACATGAATGTATATATATGGTCTGTCTAGAAAAAGTCCAGTCATTTTTAAAATAACAAGCGCAGTTTGCATGGCATCAATGTAACCTGCCAGCCAAGGAGAGTGGACTGGAAAGCTCATGCATAAATGATGACGACTTCACTGTATTAATCAGTGGGGGTGGTAGACGCCATTGAGTGAGCATGTGTATTGTGTGTCCATTACATTCAAAATGACTGAGCAATAGAGCAACAAATCTGCAATAAATTTTGCATTTGGCTTGAACATTCCTCTGCAGAAACTATTCAGACTATTTGGAAGGCCGCAGCTATGGGCAACCAGTGATTGGCAGCTTCATCAGGAAAACATGCCCATTCGTGTATCATGTCTGGTGCAGAGGTTTTCAGTGAAACATCAAATCACCCAGGTGACTCAGCCCCACTACAGCCCAGATTTGATGCCCTGCAACTTCTGGCTTTCCCCAAAACTAAAATCACTTTTGAAAGGGAAGAGATTTCAGACTGCCAATGAGATTCAAGAAAATACAACAGAGCAGCTGATAGTGATTGGGAGAACTATGTGAGGTCCCAAGGTACCTATTCTGAAGGGAACTGAAGTGCCATTGTCCTATGTACAATGTTTCTTGTATCTTGTATCCTCTTCAATAAATGTCTGTATTTTTCTTATTACATGGTTGGATACCTTCTCAATGGACACTATATGTTAATATATACATCAATTAATATGTACAATAATATATATGTGAAGGATATATGTTATATAACATATGTTATGTATGTTATATATATGGTGTATGTATAAATTTATGCATTTATATATTTGAGAGCAAGAGAGAAAGAGCTCTGACTGTGAAAAGCTTTTTGTACTAGTCTTATGTTAATATAGCATGACATGTAAAGGCATTAAAATTTTAATATCATTCTTTGACTTGATGACTATAGTCATATGAGAAGAAGAATTTAGTTGTGGTGTTGAGAACTTTTTAAAGAAGGAAGAATCCAAGATAATGGATGGACTTATTTAGAAGGTTATGTTCAAAGTCTAGGTATGAGACAAGATGACATGAACCAGAGGATTAATAGGATTAACAAAATGAATAATCTGTGGCAGGAGTAAGATTTAGCAAAAAAAAAATGCAACTTGATTAGAAAAAAAATAATAATGGAAAAAGCTCTAGAGAAAGGAAGATGTCATGAATGACTTTAAAAAAGTTGAGTCTGAGTGATCAAGAGAATAATGGTACTATTGATTAATGTGAATGTCTACCAGTCCATAATACAACCAACCAACTCAGTAGCTTGGCTGGTAGGAGGAAGAGTAAGGAGGAGGAGTTGGGAAGCAAAATATTGGTGAATTGAATAGAAAATGGAGATAGAGATTGCAGAAGTGAATCTGAGCCAGTGATATTAGAGCAATTCTCAATACTATGGGAGAACCACATTAGGGCCATAGGCAGTGTGTTTCTGCAAATTATTCATCATGGCTTCCAAGTGTTGGAAAGCTCTAGCAACAGGCTGGCCAGTATATAGTCAGAAATGAAAGGATCCCTTTTCCATAAAAAATGTGAGGTAGGAAGCTATGTAAAAAGGAAATCAAAGTAACCAAGAGAAGCAGGGGTATCTGTATATATTATGGGTGAAAATATTGCAGAATTTGACCCTTAAGAAGTGCCATTTCAAAGAAGTAGGCAGATGAGAAATATGTTGAATATTTTATGAAATGATGAAAGTAGAATTGGTAATACTGCAAGCCAGTTTGTTAGTTGGCTTTATTTGCATACCAGTAACAACCTTAATGGAGAAAAATGCAGGGCAATTTCACACATTATGTGAGAGAGAGAGAGAGAGATATATATACATATATATCACATATATACACACATATATACACAATATGTAATATGTTACTTATATATAAACATTTATTAATATTAATTATGATTCACATTTATAATTAATGTTTATATATCAATTATCATATATTAACAAGTACTCTTATTAATGTATACTAATATCCATATTAATGTATATTTATATGAGAAAGGTACTTTCAAAAATTATATCAACTTAAAATTATTTTGTCCAATTTAAAAATTATTGTTCCAAACTGCAAACCAACTTACCCTTTTCAACAGTTCTACAGTTATTTTCCAACTTTAACTTCTGGCCTTCCCTTTTTCTTTCTTTCATTTTCCTTTTTCTTTTTGAATTCTTTAAAAAAAATTTACCTACTTTTAGTCTTTCTTTTTTGTCCCCAGTTATTTCCTTTTACTTTCTTGAATTTCACTTGGAAATAACAATGTTTCTTAGGTTATAAGTATGCATTATATGACATTAAACAAATGTATATAAAGGATCTACTATTAAACATTTGTAAAGACAAAGTACAGCCATACACTATGTAATAGTGTTTTGCTCAGTGCCAGACCACACATATTATGCTGTTATACCAGGTAGCCTAGGTGTGTAGCAGGCTATACCAGCTAAGTTTGTGTAACTGCACTTAGTATGTTTGCATGAGGACAGACTCACTTAATGACACATTTCTCAAAATGTGTATCCCTGTGTTTTAGCCATGCATGACTTGCAGGCAAAAGATGACTGCCTTTGTGAAGATTATATTCTAACACACTCTACTAAAAATAATGTAATAATAAATAATGCAAATTAAATAAAAATAGTATCTTAGATAATACATTCCATGAAATAAAAGCATTAAGTGAAACAGGGCTGTAGAATGGGGGCATAAGGAGAATAAAGGATGGGAGGCAGGTGGCAATTTTAACTATGTTAGGGTAGGGCTCACTGGGTGGGAGTCACTTGAACAGACATTGAAGTTGGTAAGAAAAAAGACATGCATTAGCTAAGGACTGATCATTACAGGCAGCAGGAACAGCTAATCCAAAGCTTGAAGACTGAGTTATGGTTATTGTGCAAGGAGCAACAGGGTGATGGAGGGGGTGGAACAGAATGAACAAGAACGTAAGAGAATATGAAGTCACAGAGGTGCAGGGACTAGGTCATACAGGATCTTGCAGGCTACTGACTCTTTATAGAGAACAGATATAAAATCATTAGAGTTTGAGCAGGGGAGTGACGGATTCAACACCAGTTTTAAAAGAATTGAATCACTTTGGGTGCTGCATTGGAAAAAGGCTGTAAGAAATTAGGGGATAGAGAATAGAGATCAGTTGTGAGGCTGGTTTGGGAAAGAAAAATCTGGATGTTCTGTTGATTGTATTTAGTGTATGAAGGAAAGCAGAGAGTTGAAAATGGCTTACAGTATCTGGCCTGAGCAATCAGAGGGGTGGAGTGGTTAGGGAAGGTTGTGCATAAAATAGATGTCAGGGAAAGTATTAGGAGTCAGTTTAAGATGTTTTAAACTTAAGTTTCTAATAGACTTCCAAGTAGAGATACTATATAGATAGTTGGATGTAAGAGCCTGGAGTTAATGAAGTAAGTCTGAGCTGAAGATAAAATATGGCAGTCATGTGTGTGTAGATGATAGTTAAAGCCTGGGTGAGATTTTCAGATACTGAATGAGACAAGAGAATGAATGTGGCTAGAGGCAAGAACAAAGGAACAGTGTGAGCCCTGGTATCCTTCATCATCAGGATGTTAGGGAGAGGGGAACCAGCAAAGTGGATTGAGGAGGAGCCATCACTGGGGCTGGAAGAAGACTAAGTGTAAACAGTATATTAAATATGACAGAGACTTACTGATTTAAATGCTTCTGATGGCTACAATAATTGAGAATTGAGATTTTTCATTGTGGACATCATTTATTACCTACAAGACCATTTTGGATAGTGGTGGGGGAGAAAACATGACTAGAATGAGCTTAAGAGAAAAATGAGATAAGAAAAATTAAAGAAGGATTATAGATAATTTTTTGAAGAATTTTTCCTATGAATTGAGGAAAGGAACTGGAAATGAATATAGAGCTAAGAATAATTTTTATTATTTTTAATCAAAGAAATAATCAGCATGTTTATATGGCTGAAGGAAAAAATAGAAGTTGATGAAGCAGATCAAGGGGGGAAATTCCTGGAGCAATACGCCCAAACAGACAATAAATTCTGAGGTCTAACACAAAAATGGAGGTGAGAGCCTTACACGCTCTGGGAGTCCATCCAAAGTAACAGAAAGAAAGTTACATACATGAGTATAGGTCATGGTGGCTGAGTAGATACAGTAGTTGGAGCTCAAAGAAGTTATCTTCTGTTTGCTTGTATTTTCTCATGAAATAGAGAGCAGGGTTTTTGCCTGAGAGTCAAAATGGGGGAAGAGTAACATGTTAAATGTTTGAGAAAAGAAGTTACAGAATACTTACCCAGGAAAGTGGACTAGTGAATGGGCAAGTGAAATGTAGGACTGCTGGACACCTGTATGAGGGCCCTTGAAGTTCATGGTCATAAACTTAAACTGAGATTAGACACCTGGTCTCTGTGGTTGTGGGGCCTTTCTCCAGCTACATGCAGTGTGACTGCAGGAATAGAAGTAGTCTTAAGAGTTACATTCTTTTCCTAAAATACATGCTGAAGAAAGGAAAGGGCAAGAAAGTCAGAAGTGTATGGGAAATGAAATGAAAGGAGGAACTTAGACCAATGATTTCATTCACAGCAAAATCCAAATCCAAAGGGGCAGTGACTTCAGTATCTTTTCAGAACAAATTTCAACATACAGAATGATTTTTGCTAGGAAAAAATTGAGAAGTGGCAATAAAATAAATGTAGGAAGGGGGTGATAAAAGGAAAGACGGGAATACTGGAACTATATTATAGCTGAATCTAGATAGTTTTAATCACATTTGTGATCTTCTGAGGACAACTATCCTTCTATTCCTATTTTATTTTCCTACTTGCAGGCTTTCTGTAACTCTAATATAGCATTCTTAGGTGGGCAGTTTAGCTGTCAATAAGGATGTACTTTTAGTTGAAATAATCAACAACATTTCTGTCTCCCCTGTAGCACTATTTTAGGCACCCATTTAAATGTGAAACAGGACTCTTCAATAAAAAATGCCTGTGGACACAAGGTCAAAAGTTCAACCCCACCATGGTGCTGAAATTTAAATACAGGAAAGTAGTAAAGAGCCATTCATCAATCATTCAAATTGGGTATATTTAATGGATTTATGACAAAATTCAATGTTCTTTTCAAGAGTATTTCCATGTCAAAATGTAGAGCCTTGTTAATGATATTCAGCTCTTGTCAGTCACTTTAGGAAATGCTACAATAAGCACTAGAATATGATTATTGTATAATATAATAATTTTTTGCTTCTTGCCCCATGTCAAACCAAATGCTCACTTATCTTTAGTGCTGTGACTGTCAGCAGTCTCAGTCTCCTGATGTTCCAGGTGCTGCTGAACTAGTTCAGAATGTTTCGTTTGTGATAGCAATCTCATGGTTGGCTAAAACATTAAAGTTTGTAAATAAAACTACATATACTCATTTGAATCATGAACCTTATTTTCACTTATAAGCTGGGAAGGGAAGCATGGCAGGGAGCCACATCCTTTCCTGGCATTACTTAGATGACCTTTACTGCACTTGATCAGGGTATGAGTCACTGTTTCTGAGAATTAGAGTTTTTGCAGCGTGGTCACCTTGTTGAAAGGGAACTGAAGATGTAATTCCTTAGTCACACCTCTATGATCTCAGTGTCTGCTGTAGAGTTGATAGAAAAAAATTAAACAAAAATTATAGTCCAAAACTTAATACATGAAATGATAAATATTTTCTGTTTAAAAAAGGGAAAATGCTCTGTCATGGCATATAAGATTCATTTTCTGTTGTAGTACCTATCCATGAAGAATTTTAAAAGAATTTTAAGCTATTGGTCTCCATTCTCAGTTTGTGAGTAACTTTTATGAGGTTAAGTACACTTCTGCTTGTACTTGGTTATGTAAGTGTTATACTTTATCTGTCTGTGTTGCTATCAGAATATAAGAAGAGGAAGGGATGAAATGGAGGAGTTGATGAATATTTAATAATGCTTTTAATCAGTCCCACCAAATAAACATTTCTCTTGTTGCTTTGCAAATGAGATTTTCCTATCATAAGAGCTTACAGATGGTAATTTTTCTTTTCCCTAGTGAAAATATTGGGAGTCTGGTTGGACTGGTAAATGATTTTATAATCATTAATGAATTTTCATGACTGATACAATGTAAACAAAAATAATGTTGAAATGTGCCTTTTTGGTGAAGTTGCTATCAAAATATATATTGCATCTTTTCCTGTAATATTCACTTCTTAAAGGCATAATCTTTCACATTTTGAGGTTTAACTTACAGGATTCCCTATATGCCCCCTAACCACTTTAGTTGTCACTTTTGGTAGTTGTGGAAATAAGTAGCAGCAAAGAGAAATACAAGCTATTGAGGGCATTTCAGATTGTGATTAGATTGAACCATGCCAGTGAGTTCATTGTGGTTAGAGATGTTAAGATTTTCTAAAAGAAAATTCACTCTATGCAGACAACTGTAATTGAACAACAATAAAATAATTAAAAAGAAAAAAAAAGAAAATCTACTTTAGTGGTACCTCTTTCAGTAATGCAAACAAAAATGAACCATAGCTGAGAAAACAATCAATATGGGGGGGCAAGTAGTATTATTATATACAGTATTGTTGAAAAGCAAGGCATTATGTCCCATTAAGCCAGTAGCACATGTCCAGAACTAACTAGGTATTTTCTGTTCTGATCAATTGCCTTCAGGATCACTAGAGTTGTCCTTGCTGGATTGAGAGATTCAAAAGGAAATTCTTGTAGTTGTCTGTTTATTCTCATGTTGACCAACTTTAATTCCTTGTAATTCTTACACTCCTTCATAAATACTTCTCCAATTTTAGAGTGAAGAATTTTTAAAAGTTCAGTAGATTGATTCCTCAGGGTCTCTAGAAAGTTGTGGAAATGACATGTTGATTTCGATGTTGTTTTGCTATATTATGTGTGCATGTATTTATGAATTGAAACATTTTTCTGAGGCACTGTGTAAGGCAGATTGGTAAGGACAGGTAGGTGAATAATTCTAAATCTTTTCCAATACCCATGTTCCTGTTAAATCTCTTGCAATTTTTCTCAATCTTCCAAATTCATTTTTCAAGAAGTTTTCAGATGACTTTGTATTGGAAAGCTTAAAAAAAAGCCTGGATTTTCATCAGAAAATTACATTTATAGTTCGTCTGAAAGTGTTTATCTATAGAATTACCCACAGTTCATCTCCTAGGTTGGTTCTACCTTTCACCTCAATCAAGGAAAAGTCATCATTTATGACATAATCCAAAATCTATACACCCCAGAGAGGTGATGCCCAGCCATTTTGTGCTGTTAAGAGGGATCTGATATTTTATCTTTTAAGCAGTTAAGAATTTGAAAGACAAGTTTTTCCTTCATCCTATAAATAATATTTTTAAAGGGAATTTAGCAGAAATCAAAGAGAAGCACAGCTCATTCTCTTTACTTTAAAAATATACTCTGTATAGTTCACTTTATTTAAATGCATTTCTTCAAACTCAAAACAAAGAGGGGGACTGGAAAAAAGCTCTGTTTCGAAAAGGCAGCATGTAAACACAGTAATTATGAAAGATTTCTTCCTAAACAAAACATTTTGATTACAGTATGAATTAATACTCATAGATGTAGCCTTTAAAAAAGTCTAGCCACCCTTTTGCTTATTTTTAAAACAGGTAGTTAATTATAAAGTAAAAACTGAAAACTTTATAAATAGAAACTGATGCTGAAGAGCTAACTTTTAAAAAAAATAGACTATATATAGAACAGTTTAAAGTTCAGAGGGAAAAAAAGAGTGGAAGATACAGAGATTGTTCATATACCCTCTGCCCCCCACTGTTGAACAGCCCAGCTCACTGTCGAAATCTCCCACTAGAGTGGCAAGTTTGTTGCATCAATGGACCCACGTTGACACATCCTTATCACCCAAGTCAGTAGTTGACACTAGAGGTTACTCCAGATGTTGTATGTTTCTATGGGCTTTGAAAAATATGTAATGAAATGTATCCACTATTATAGAATTATATAGAGTAGATGTACTGCCATAATATCCTTTCTACTCTACCTATTCATCCTCCCTGACCCCAATCACTGGAAACTGCTAGTTCTTTTACCACCCCCATAGTTTTTCCTCTTCTAGAGTGTCGTCTACTTAGAATCATAAAATATGTAGGTTTTTTGGATTGAAGTTTTTCACTTCGTCATGTGTTCAGGTTTCCTCCATGCATTTTCATGGGCTATTCCATGAACTGATTTTGAACACTGAACTAACTATATTTCCCTGTTGGATGTGCCACTGTTCATTTACACATTCACCTGCTGAAGGATACTAAGTTGCCTCTAAGTTTTGACAGTAATGAAAAACTGCTGTAAACACATGTGTACAGGTTGTGTGGATGTAAGTTTTCAACTCTTTTGGGTAAATACAAAGAAGCACATTTGCTGGATTGCATGTAAAGACTATGTATAGTTTTGCAAGAAATTTCCAAAATGTCTTTCATGGTTGCAGTACTATTTTGCATTCCCATCAGCAATGATTGGGGGTTCCTGTTGCTCCACATTCTCACTAGCATTTGTTGTTAGTATTTTGGATTTTGGCCATTCTAAAAGATACGTGATAGTATCCCACTTTTGTTTTATCTACATGTGATATACAATATCGTCTTTTCTTGAAGATTTTATTTCTTTATTTTTAGAGCAGGGAAAGGAAGAGAAAGAGAAGGAGAGAAACATCAATGTGTGGTTGCTTCTTGTGTGCCCCCTACTGGGGACCTGACCTGCAACCCACACATGTGTCCTGACTGGGAATCAAGCTTGTAACCCATTGATTCTCAGGCTGGCACTCAATCCATTGAGCCACACCACCCAGGCCTCTTTTTTTTTTTTTTTTTTTTTTCAAATCTGCCCGTTTCTTATCTCTGTATCTTCTTTGGTGAAGTATCTGTTCAGGTCTTTGGTACATTTTTAATCATTGTTAGTTTTCTTAGTGTTAAATTTTAAGAGTCTTTTGTATATTTTACAAAGCATTCCTTTATCAGCTACATCTTTGCAAATACTATCTCCCAATCTGTAGCTTGTCTTCTCATTCCCTTGACAGTGTCTATCACAAAATAGAAGTTTTTAATTTAAATGAAGTTTAGCTTGTCAATAACTTCTTTTATAGATTCTCCCTTTGATGTTGGATCTGAAAAGGCATCACCATACCTGAGGTCATTTAGCTTTTCTCCTATGTTATCTTCTAGGAGTTTTATTTTGTATTATACAGTTAGGTCTGTGATGCAGTTTGAACTAATTTTTGTAAAGAATACAAGGTCTGTGTCTAGGTTCATTTATTTGCATTTGGATTTGTAGTTGTTCCAGCATCATTGTTGAAAAGACTTTTTTTGCATATTTATATTGCCTTTGTTTTTTGTAAAATTGACTGTATTTATGTGGCTCTACTCGAGGTTCTCTATGGAGTGCCACTAATCTATTTGTCTGTTCTTTCACTGATAAAACAGTCTCGATTATTGTTTAAGATAAGTGGTTTAAGTCTTGAAGATGGATAGTGTCACTCATGTGACTTGGACCTTTTTCTTCAACATTGTGTTGGCTATTCTGGGTTTTTGCATGAACATACCATTTGAGAATCAATTTGTTAATATCTATGAAATAACTTTCTGGGAATTTGACTGGAATTATGTTCAATCTGTACATCAAGTTGGAAAGAACTGATATTTTGGCAATATCATCTTCCTATCCATGAACATGGAATATTGCTTTGTTTATTGTGTTACTTTGCTTTATTTCATTATAGTTTTGTAGCTTCCTATATATAGGTCTTGCACGTATTTAGTTAGATTTCTACCTAAACATTTTATTTGGGGGTGCCAAGGTAAATGGTACTGTGTTTTAAATTTCAAATTCCACTAATTCATTACTGGTATATAAGAAAGCAAATGACTTTGGTGTATTAATTTTGTGTCCTACAACCTTGCTGTAACCATTTTTTTTTTTAGTACAGAGAGTTTGGTTTTTAGTGATCTGGATTTTCTACATAAATGACCATATCATTTGCAAACAGAGATATTCCTTTCGGCCTTTCCCAATTTGTAACCTTTTGTTTCCTTTGCTTGCCCTATTGTGTTAACTAGGGTATCTAGCAGTATTTTGAAAAGTGTGCTGAGAGGGAACATCCTTGCTTTGTTATTGATCATAGGGGGAAAGCTTAAAATTTCTTACTATTAAGTATTTTGTTGACTGTAGGTTTCTTAAAGGTATAATTTATTACATTGGGGAGGAGTCCCCTATACCTATTTTTTTCCATTTTTTATCATGAATACATTTTATGTTTTGTCAGATGCTTTTTCTGCATATCTATTGATATGTCTTGTGATTTTTCTTCTTAGTCTGTTGATAGGATGGATTACATTAATGGATTTTCAAATGTTGATACAAACTTGCATGACGGGGTAAATCCAGATTGGCTGTCATGTATAATTCTCATTTTACATTGTTGAATTTGAGTTTCTAATATTTTAAGGGATATTTTGTATGAGTTTTGACAGATTGTGTTTTTCAAGGAATTGGTGCATTTCACCTATGTTATCCAATTTGGGGACATAGAGTATTTCATATTATTCTTTACTATTCTTTTATGCAAAGAATCAGTAGTAATGGCCCATTTACTTTCTGGTATTAGTAATTTGCCTTTTCTCTTTTTTCCCCATAGTTAGCCTGGCTAGAGGCTTTTTAGTTTTTTGATCACCTCAAAGAACCAACTTTTGGTTGTGTTGATTTTCTCTATTGATTTATTATTTTCAATTTTATTGATTTCTATTCTAACTTTTTTCTTGATGGATTTTTACTTTTATTACATTTATTGGGGTGACATTGATTAACAAGGTTATATAAGTTTCAAGTGTACAGTTCTATGACACATCATCTGTATATTGTATTGTGTGCCCACTACCCAAAGTCAGGTCTTCTGTCATCATATCTTTGACCCCCTTTACTCTTTACTCTGCCCCTACCACCTTCCCACTGGTAACCTGTTGTCTGTCTGTGAGGTTTTTTTGTTGGTTTTCTTGTTTGCTCATTTTTTGCTTTCAGTTTTGTATCCAACAAATGAGTGAGATCGTAAGTTCTTAATTTTTTCTGTCTGACTTATTTCACCTAGCTTAATATTCTCAAGATCCATTCACATTGTTGCACATGGCAGTATTTCATCTTTTCTTATTAAGTAGTATTCCATTGTATATATCCAGTCATCTAGCAGCAGACACTTTAGTTGTTTCCATGTTTTAACCACTTTGAATATTGCTGCAGTGATCTTCGATGTGTGTATATCTTTGCAAATAAATATAATGTAGAGGGGTTGCTGGGTCATATAGTAACTCTGTTCTTTGTATATTTGAGGAGCCTGCACATTGTTTCCAGTGGCTGTACCAGTTTACATTCCCACCAGCAGTGAGTGAGGGTTCTTTTTTCTCCACAGCCTCTGCAACACTTGTAATTACTTCTCTTGTAATAACAACTTTTAATAGGAACTTGTAAATTAAAGTTTAAGTTTCCTATCCTGACACTGTGTCCTGCAGAGGTTTGCTGCTAATGGGTTTCTGCTACAGTAAGCTGTGATTCTCAGTTTTCCCCTGTCTCTTTAATTTGGGGGGCAGCAGTGGTTTGTTCTGACACATCTGAGAAGGCTTGTTGATGCTTAAACTTGGTCAGTTTTTCACTCGTTAGGGCAGAGTGATGACTGCCAAGTTACATGCTGGCCTGGAAACTGGGATTTCCAGCTAACTTTTTAAATCTGGTTTTGTTACCCCTTAAAGTGGAATTAAATGTAAAAGTATTTCCGAACCCTTAACTATATAAGTGATAATGTTCTCCTTTTATTCTGCAATCCCCTAAAGAGAGTATTGTTTATAAATATATCACCCTGTTTCATGTGATGGTTTGATTTTGTATTTTCCTTAGCCCTTCCCTTTGAAAAGTTATTTGAGAACAATGAGAGCCGCTCAGGTGGCAATGGCTAGTAAGAGGCTTTGATAGGTATAGTGATAAAATCATGCTTTTTGGAAATATTTTTTTTCTTTATGTAGGAGGGGAATTTCTTTAATGAAAATTTCTACTAACAGGTAATACTTTTTTCCATTCTTTTATCATTTATTAAAGTATCTAGTATTTCATTGGATAATTCTGTAACTCTTCCTGAATTTATACTCATATTGGAGTGTTACTCATATATTTTCAGTGGACCACTAGTTAGTCTAATATTCTTTAATTCAGTGAGGTTTATGTACCTTGTGAAGAGCTGTTCTACTAATAACACTCAGAAAGTGAAAAATACAGCATATGTGGACAATTTGGATCATTTCTTATTCTTCATAGGCTTTCTAATAAGCCATTTTTTAATGTGAAATACTATAGCTTCATGGCCAAGAGCACATTTTTAAGGAAGCAGACCTTTATTAACTATTTCATGACTCAGTTTCCTTAACTCTAGCATCAAATAAAACTAAGATATATAAAGTACTTTATGATGATATAAAATTGTATGTGTGTTTGAAATAATGCACTGAGTGCTTAATGGATATTAGTTATTAATAACCACAGTAGTATAGTTATAGCCAGGCTGGTAAGAAATCAGTGACAAAACATTGTGGATTAACCTGATGTATTGGGCCTAGAAAGATGGAGCTCTTAGATAATTGATTTATTCAGCAAATATTTATTATGTGTCAAACACTGTATTCCATGCTGGGGTTATAAATAACTGTAATATAATTTGATTGTTTTAAAAGAGACACATAAAACCTACTCTGGGAGCACTGTGTGGGGATTAATTAATTCTGTCTAGGAGAGTCACAGACAGCTTCACAGAGGGAAAGGCATTGGAATTAGGTCTCTAGAGATGTGCATGGTTAGCTAAGGAGAGAATGAAGAGAAGATAAAAAGAGACTTTCCAGACAGACGGCACAGTGTGAACAAGAGAATGAGGCATGAAAGTGCCTGGTGTGTTAAGGATTGGATAGATAGTTTATCCTGACTGGCTGACAGAGTGTATAGGGGGAATGGTAAGCAATGAGTATGGAAAAATCAGTTGAGGACATATTATGAAGGAGTTTTATATCTTGCCAAAGACTTTATATTCATGCTGAAAACAATAGGATGCTGATTGAGAGCCCCAGTTATTCATTAACTTATTCCTTCAGCAAGTATTTATTGAACAGTTACTTAGTGCTGGTCCCATTCTAGGCACTGGGAATTGAGCAGTAAGCAAAAGACAAAATATTTTTCCCTCACAGACCTCACAGGCTAGTGTGGAGTAGCAGACAATAAGCAAAATAAAATGAACTAAAATATACAAATGTAGATGATAATAAATGCTAATGTGAAAAATAAATCAGAGAGGACAGACAGACAACATTGAAGCAAAAGCTGCAATTTTAGATATGATGGCCAAACAGTGTGTGGTGGTTAAAAGGTGACTGTGGGCCGGACCTGAAGGAGAAAGTAAATGACTCATGTGGATATCTGGAGAGAACACAAGTGGAAAGGTCAAAGTGTGCCTGATACAGTCACAGAGCCTCAAAGAGGCTAGTATTGCTGGGGCAGAGTAAACAAGGGGAAAAAGCTAAAAGGTTAGGCAGAAGGATGGTAGAGGAGGGAGGTAAGGAATTAAGATCACAAAGGACCTGGTGGGCCGATTTTAGGATTGGATTTTATCCTGAGCAGAGAATGAAATGGGATCACTTGAACTGCTTTGCAAAGACTAAGTATGGGTATGGGAGGTGAAGGGTGGAAATAGTAGACTGCTGAAACAGAAGGTAAGAAAAGGTAATGGCTTGGAGCAGAATGACAGTGGTAGAAAGGATGACAAAAGAACTGTTTTAGAGTAAGAAGAGCCCATGGGGTTTCCAGCTGGGCTGATGGAAGTGTGAGGTGTTAGAGGAAGTATCCTTGTTGGTACAAAGGTTTCCAGTCGCCCTGACTTCGCTTCTTCTTCCTACAGACACGTGGACTTAATCAGCCTATTTTCCTTATTTAGGCTTCCACCATTGCTTTCCTAGTTTTATCATTTAAAATTTTATCTGGGAAGGACATAGGATTTCTGGCTCTTTACTGTATTAAAGACAACTGTAGGGGTTTTACTGTAAATCAGTATGTACTAACAGGCCATGTATAATACAAATAAGAACAAATAAACTATGAAGTATATATAAATTATTTACAGTAATAATACTTGGTAAGCTGTACTTCATTTTCTCTGAGAAGGTAAATGAGACTTATTAGGAATTCTCTACTGTTTTCCTTTGACGTGAGGTTCTTCTTTCCCTTTCCTTCATGAAAGTCATATAGCCTTTCTCAAGAAGACAAGGTTTTCCTTCCTGATGCAGATACAATCCTGGTAGAATGATAGGTGCTCCTCTCTTTATTCAGGAGCATGTTCATCTCTGTTGACTTCTACTGGGTAATAACGCCCAATGGCAAATGCAAGTTTTACGGCTCCTGGAGCTAAGCACCTTTAAGATACCCTCTTTAGGAAAAGGACTTCACAATTATGGATATGAGATTTTTAGAACTCCTCTCCTTGAGACTTGGAAGATACCTGTGTAAATAAGAACCTAAAGTTACATTTTATTGGCCACAGAGTAAACCTGATTTTAGTGATACCCTTTCACCATGTCCCCATTCACCCAGGAGCAATCTTAGTCTGTTAACTTCATAGAATCCACAGACTTTGGGGCAGGAGAGTACTGTGCTCTGATCTGGTGTATGATTTAGAAAGAAAACTATCATACAGTGTAAGGGTATTTTGGTACTAGAAGCTATATATCAGGATGATTCTTCAAAATTGTTTCCTATTATTCTCCCCTTCTTCAATAAGCATCTTTTGACATTTTCACATCTGGGACTTTAACTTCCCATGCAATAAAAATTATTTTTACATACTGTTCTATAATGAAAACCTGATGTGCTCTTCATCATGTTTTCCAACTCCTTAAACTTTCCAGAAAATATCCTTAAAACAAAACACTGTGTGACAAAGACACTTTACTTTCAGTGGAATCTTCCTGTTTGTTTTGTTTTCTGTCCATAGAAAATAGTTGTGAACTCCATAAAACACAGGAAGTGATATGGTGCAAATTAGTATTTCTGGAGCACCAGGTAAGTTCTTGTCTGCTATGAAGCCATGACTCTCAGGGGTGGCTGCAGACTTTTGTGGTTTTCATAAAAAAATGCTGCTGAGGCTCTTCATCTGTATGCACTACTGAAAATATTTTTAACATTGATTTTCCTCCAGCATTGATCTACTACCTGACGCCATCAATAATGAGGTTTGTTGGCTGATTTCTTAGGCTGTCTGGAATTTTTTTTCCTTGTTGGCAGAAGAGACATTGGTAGTGAGACAGGAATAAATGTTGGTAACTTAAACTTGGGAATTTGCAACCAACACTTCGACTCTAGTAAATCATTCCACCCAGCCCTTCCTCCTCTCCCTCTTGTTCACCTATCACTTTATTACTTTGATAGGAAGTCTTCCATCCAGTTGGCCTCCTGAGTATTGCTATTTTTCAGTTTGGTATGCATTGAAATGCAAATTAAATGGGGCAATTATCTGTGGTAAAGTGTTTTCTTGATGTTGGAAGAATGCTTTTCCTTTTGCTTCCCTTAAAATTCTGAAAGCATCTAAAAAGCTGATTCAACTCAAGTACTTAGTGAGAAACCAATTCTATAAACTATGCCACTTTCATTTATTGAAGTTAGCCTATGTTTGGGCCTAAAGGGAGAATTTTTTGAAACACATGTCTATTTCACTGTGGCAGAATGCTTCCCTTTACAAAGCAATAATATGGGGAAAAACATAAAAAGGAGATAGTCAGCATTCCCACATCCCTTGTAAAATAACATGAAAATGCAGATAACCTCTGTCAAGGTCTTGCTCCTGGACAAAATTATATACCAAAATTTGACAAAGCACGTTCTGGGAGATACATATTCATTATTATGCATGAACTTAACTAAATATTGATCACTCTGAGAGGAACAGATGGAAACAGCCATTTTTCTGGATTCCAGATATTGAATTATGAGAGGTCAGGGAAAAAGTTCTCACTGATAGGTCAAGACAAAATAATTTAAGAAATAAGAAGGGGTGGATTTTATATGTGATATATGTGTTTGAAAAAAATCTTTTTTTTGCCTTTGTGCAGTTATTGAAAGTTGTAATCATAGACTTTTACTGAAAACACAGGTTAGATATAAGATATTTTAGTGTGTTATTCCTTTATTATGAATGCATATAACCATCTATTTCAGTTAATTATATTTTTGTGTAACAAAATAATTTTATGCATTTATTCTTTCTTTTAAATAGTTATAAACTTAACAACTTAACATGTACTTGTTTCAACTGTTTACATCTACAAGATTAATGTAATTTTATATGTAGCACACACTTTTATTACCCATGTGAAAGGTACCTCCTGGAATTCCACAGCACCACAAACTAGACAACTGCATCCTGAGGCCCTGACACACTCAGAAGCATAATTGATGTCATTGGGTATTTAAATACTTGGTTTCATTAAATCTGCCAGATCACTCTGTAGCCCAGCATTTGGCCTCCTCACAACACTTAGTGCTATCCTACTCTCTAGTTTTGGGGAGCTTTTAGTGTCATCTTTCTGGCCTTTTCCATTCATGCCAGCCTGTACTATGTGGTCCCCTCTGATTTGAAGATACTGGCATTCTCTGATGCTACAACCTAAACACCTTTCCTTCCTCCAGGATTTCTCATATTAGGTTCCAGGATCCACCACTGTCCCTGTCCCTTCTGAGACATCTCTTGGGTTGAGTTTAGAGGAGGAAAAGTGAGCTAATGAGCTAATACGGGGACAATGAAATATTTTGGAAACATGCATTGTCCAGAGTGTTTGTCTATGTGTGTATACACAAATATGAAATTTGAATCTGCTGGTATGATCTTATTTTTTTATTGAAACTGTGTTTTTGCCTCCACCTCTCTTCTATTTCAACAGCAGTCACTCCACCTCTGTTCTGAGTGGTTTGAATCCTCCCCCTCTTCTGTGTCCCTTACACAGTGTTACTTTCTTCTCTCTAGATATTGGGTCTCAGGTCCGACTTCTGGGATGCAACAAGTAGCAGCAATCCCATAAGTGAGGATACACATAGGGGCCAGTAGGTTTGGCAAGTGGTCTGTTCTCCCAAGGTAACGGTAAAATGCTTCCTTACTCCCTATATCTGCAAAAGCTAAAGCTCTCCTCACCTCAGTTGTAATAAATATTTAGTGTTCCTGGTCAGCATCCTTCTGACTCCATGGAGGTCAGTCTGTTTAGGTGGTCCTTGCAGGAATGTTCATACAGGATGCCCTGCCCATTCTTTCACAGGTTTGGAGATTACCAGCCAGTAGTTGGGAGACAGATAATTTAAGGGGGAAGGTACAACAGGGTCAAATGCTGAAAGAATTTATTTATTTTATTCAATTTATTGGGATGACACTGGTTAACAAAATTATACAAGTTTCAGGTACACAACTCTACAACACATCATCTGTACACTGTATTGTATGTTCACTACCCCAAGTGACATATCCATTCCTCACCATTTATCCCTCTATAATTTCTTCCACCTCCTTCCGCTCTACCCCCCACCCATTCTCAGCAGTTACCACACTCTTATCCATGTCCATGAATTTTTCTCTCTCTCTTTTTTTCTTTTTTGCTCAATCCATCCACCACCCTCCACCAAACCCCTCTGCCTGATAGCTGCCAGCCTGTTCTCTGAGTCTGTCTCTGTTTTGCCTGTTCATTTTGTTCATTAGATTTCACATATGGGTGAAAATATGTGGTGCTTGTCTTTCTTGGACTGACTTATTTCACTTAGTATAATACTCTCCAGGCATATCCATACTGTCACAAAGGGTAAAATTTTCTTCTTTTTTATGGCTGCATAGTATTCCATTGTGCACATGTACCACAGCTCTTTTATTCACTAATCTACTGATGGACACTTGTGCTGCTTCCAAATCTTGGCTTGTACATATGCTGCAGTGAATATAGCGGTGCATATATTCTTTCAAATTAGTGTTTCTAGTTTCTTCAGATAAATTGCCATAAGTGGAATCATGGAGCCATAAAGCAGTTACATTTTTAGTTTTTTGAGGAAACTCCACACTCTTTTCCACAGTGGCTGCACCAGTCTGCATTCCCACCAATAGTGCATCAAGGTTCCCTTTTCTCCACATCGTCATCAACACCTGATGTTTGTTGATTTATTAATGATAGCCAGTTTGTTAAGTGTGAGATGACATCTCATCATGGTTTTAATGTGCATTTCTCCAATGTTTAGTGACATTGAAAATTGTTTCATATTTCTGTTGGCCATCCATATGTCCTCTTTGGAGAAGTGTCTGTTCAGGTCTTTTGCACATTTTTTAATTGGGTTATTTGCTGTGTTGGTGTTGAGTTTTATAAGTTCTTTATAAATTTTGGATATAAACTCATTATCAGATGTATCATTGGCAATATATTCTTTTATTCAGTGGGTTGTCTTTTCATTTAGTTGATGGTTTCCTTTGCTGTGCAATAACTTTTTAATTTGATGTAGTTCTTTTTGTTTATTAATATATTTTTGCTTCCCTTGTCTGAGAAAATATATCAGAAAAGATATTGCTATGAGAAATGTCTAAGAACTAGAAAAATATCTTTGAAATTTAGCATTTTGAAGATGATTCATCCTTTTCCCCCATAGTAATATCATCAAATTTCATAAAGAAAGCAAGGAACAAGAATGAAACTATAGAAATTGGTAATAAGAACTGTTCTTCCTGTGGAATTGCTGATAAAAATGATATGCAAGTATAAAAACACAAGCACTAGAGGTAGACTCAGGGTCAAGGTCAAGAGATATTTTTAATTTCATTGATGGGGATCCTGAATATGTTTATACAGATGGAGCAAGGACAGAGAGCATTTGGAAATACAGGAGAGGGAGGGAGTGCCAAGGACACAGAGTTCTGGGGCTAGTGGGAGGAAATCATAATAACTAAGGTAAAGAATTTATCTGGAACAGAGTAAAGGACACTTCTGAGACAACTGGAAGTGAGGTCAGAGGGAGTTAAGCTGCAGAGAAATTTGTAGATATATTGGCAAGAAGTTGAGGAAATAACAGACAGTCTGTTTTCTCAGTAAACTATGAGGCAGGGTTACTGGCAAGAAAAAAATGAAGGGTTGCAATGAGTGAAGCAGTGGTGTGCTGGCATATCATAGGCTAGTGAGAACTGACTGCCAAGTTCTCAGGAATTTTTACAAGTCAGTTGTTAAGCACACCCATTTTTACAATGTAAATTGTATAAATATACAGTTAGTTATATTTACACAAAGGCAATAAATACTCAATGTTTATCACTTCCTAATTATTTTAATAAATTTATTATTATCTATGCCCTTGAGGTTATTTTTATCAATTGTTCCTGAGAACAGAAACAATGTTGTATCAGGTGGAAATAACATAAAAGGTGTGTGACTTACTACACAGCTTATGAAACACAGAGCTTCCTCACTCTGTGTTTAGTGATGTCACAGGGGTACCTTGATATGGGCCACAGTAGGAGGATTTGCAGTTTGAAAATCAGCTAATGCTACAAACCAGGGCTTTTTTTGTTTTGTTTTTCAAAAAGCTGTTGATTAAATGTACACTGGCACATCATTAGGGAACATTTTTGAGGAAGACAGTGAGTAGTTTTAATGGGCACTAGAGAAACAGGAAAAACTGACTACTGACTGATTGAGGAAGGCCAAAGCCTCCTGGGCTGGGCTGAAGTTAGGGAATACATCTGTAAAAGCAGTGTATCCCACAAGCAACCCAGGCTGGGAACAGCAAAAGTGCTGGTTGAATTCCTTGGATGCTGGGCCTAGAGTGCAAAGGTGAGTGGTTGAACTGGGACATCTTGAGGCCCGAGACGGTTATAGAGAACAGTGAATCCAAGAGGAAACTGACATACTAAGAGAAAAGGGTGGTAGTGTGGAACAAGAAACAAAGAGGAGATGAAATGATGCAGAGGAAATGATATAAAGTGCAGAATTGCAATCAAAGAGTGGGGTTTTAGAGTTTATTATTTCGGACAGAGCCATTTCCAGATGTTGGGTATGACGGTATTTACGAGACTGCTCACATTGTCAAGACCGTAGATACAGTGGGATTTGAGGAGGAATCATAGATTTGGATTGTTCATGAGTTGATCATATGAGCTAAAGATACCAGGAGTGATGGCAGGAATTGGAGTGAAGAACTAAAAATGACATAGGACTGAAAGTGGAAAAATAAGGATGATGTGGGTATTGGAGTAGAGATCCAGCATGGAGCTGGACCAAATAGCTCTACAGTTCCTTGTGTCTGAGAAAATCATTCAGTGAGAGAGGCTTCTCTGGGAATATATGGGCAAGGCTATTTTACCAGCCACAATCACCCTTAGGCAAAAGCTGCTCTGAATATAGACACTGTTTTAGTGTGTATAAGGAAAATTATTTTAATATAAAATATTATTTTTTAAAGATTGTATTTATTTACTTTTAGAGAGAGGGGAAGGGAGGGAGAAAGAGAGGGAGAGAAACCTCAATGTGTGACAGATACATCAATCGGTTGCCTCTCACTTGCCCCCAACTAGGGACCTGACCTGCAACCCATGACCTGCATGTGCCCTGACTGGGAGTCAAACCAGCAACCTTTTGGTTCACAGGCCAGCACTCAATCCACTGAGCCACATCAGCCAGGGCAATGTAAAAATAATTTAATACTGTATGAAATAGAATTTGCTTAATATTCTGTAGCATTTCTTATAAAACTGATTCCAGTTGTGCTAATGGTTTGGAAACTGTGGAAAGGATGTCTTATTTAAAAAAATAATTTTTCTACCTCACTGATTTCCTACCTCTTCTGGCCACTGAAGAGATAGGGAATCTTTTCTTTTTCTCTTACCTGTTCATAAACAACTAAACAATCAAGACAATACTTGGCTTACTTTTCTCTCTCAAATTCCTAAGCATTTTTTGTATTCTTGGTATTCCATTATATTTTCCAGAATTAATATAGCATTTGTTATGTTTCCTTCTATTTACTATTCCCTTTAGGTATCATTTGCCTCTTCCACCTTTAGTGAGAGCATCATATTAACCTTGGTAAAGCTTTAGCTTTCAATATTGACTTTCCTTGTTGATACAAAGGCATACATGTATATAAGATAATTTTATTATTTTAAAAATATTTTATTTATTTATTTTTAGAGAGAGGGAAAGGGAAGGGGAAAGGGAGGGAGAAAGAGAGGGAGAGAAAAATCGATGAGAGAGAGAAACATCAATTGTCTCTTGAATGCGCCCTGACTTGGGACTGAACCTACTACCAGGGCAAGTGCCTTCATCGGGAATTGAACCGATTACGTTTCACCTTGCAGGAGGACACCCAGTGAACTGAACCTCACTGTTCAGAACAAATCATTTTATTAGAATGTTACATCCTCTTGTAGCAGTTTTAGCCATTATTTTTCACCAATGTTTTGAAAGCAGATCATTAGCTCATATGTTTTAATTGATGTACTCTTCAAAATGTGGGTGATATCATTGAACATGTGTATTTGTAATAATAAATTTTCCAAAACCTTCTGTGTAAATCTTTTGTTTGGTGCGACTCAATGCGGAATTAAAATCCAGCAGTATAACAACAGGTTATTCTCTTTCTACATTGTTTCATTAGTTATAAATATGAATGGTTTTAACAAGGGACAATGGCTTAACCCAAAAGATTGATCTGGGACCTTTTGATAGGTCAGTATGTGGATATCAAAGACATTTGTTTTTCAAATCTCATTAGCAGAGAGTTTTTTACACAAGGCTATGTAAAAAGGGAGAAGAAAAGCATCCGTGTGTGTGTGTGAATTCACGAGAAATAATCTGTTTTATACACAATACCGCCACTCAAATTGCATTTTATTCTCTACCTGAAGGTAAATACAGCTGATAATTAGTCATGATATTTCTTTGTAGTTTAGTCTAATTTTTGTCATTGCTACCTGAGTATGTTGGGAGTTTGATAAGCCATCAAAAAAAAGAAAATAGTCATTTTCAAGTCCAGGCCAAGTATGGGAGAACAGTTTGGGAAATTTGACCATCAACGAAGTGCCAGGTGGTCAAAGAGTGAAGAATCACTTCCATAATGGTGGGAAGCACTTCGAAAAGATTATCAGATTTGGGGCCCCACAGAAATGAGTTTCATCTTGGCTTTGCCTTACTCTATGATCTTTGGCAAGCTATTTGCTATTACTAAATCTCAGATAGGATCTATAATTTGGAGATAATATCTGTCTCAACTGTTTTGGAAAGAATTATTCGAGGCATTTAGAAAAATAAAAAAAACAAACCTTGCGGTGTACCTGGCATAGATATGAGTTCCTATGTCTCCACATCCTTGAAAGTAAAAAATTGCTTTGCAGCAATCTACCAGATTGCTAACAAGTTGTGGTATCTATACGTGTAATTTCTAAAATTTGAATTAGAATTCAGTATTCTACCTAACTAAAAAACTTGAAATTAAGTAAGTGGTTACTTTTTACAATTCAGATTTCTTAAAAGTACAGGTAAATTTTAAGAAATACCTACATAGAAAACAATATATTTTAGTGAAAAAGAAATGTTGCAGCAGTGGCATTCATCTAATACTCTAGTGGAATAGTCGTCATAGCTGAGCTGGCAATTCATTCTCTTATGAAAGATTCGCTGCTGTATTCTTACCTCTGGGAAAATATTCTATTAATCTTTACCCAATGATTAAACTGTAGGTTTTTATTTTTAATCTTAGATTTTTAAATTATAAAATATTTCACTGCCTGAAGATTATCACTTTTAATCTTAATAATCTAATAACTATTATTGATCTCACTAAAATATCTTACTTTCTTCTCTGGTATTGTTCTCTGTTAGATTAAAATCTTAATGGGACATCATAAAATAGTTTCTCCTCTTGTTTTAAAGACCTGCTAAGATAATCATCGTATACTGTTGGCCAATTCATTTAATGTTATTGCAGATGATTTATTATACATATATTCTCTCATATCAACTCTTTCTATCAAATAATACCTTGAAATTAAAAAAATTTATTGGAATTTACACATAATTGATGACACAGTAACGCTATTTGAGAAGTGGAGAAAAATATGTACATTAACTTTCCAGTAAAGTACATCTTAATTGAAATTTTTGGGTTTCATATTATTTTTGTCTAAATCATGAAAATTAATTACAATGTTTTTAGGAAAATTTACTTCATTCTATATATAATTAAAGTGGCCATTACAAAGCAGACCTATTTGTTTTGTATGTCTTATACTGACAATTACAAAATGTCATATGAATTTATTTAAAATATATAATATATAATATTCCTCTAATATCAATATTAACTTTGTTATAATTGAGGTTGCAAATGAAAATTTTAAATGGAAAAATGCTGATTTTTCCAAGTAAAATGAACAAAAAATGGCAATTGGCTGAAATTTCTTTTAAGCATATGAAGGATCACATTATAGCTTTGCTTAAAGACTATTAGTTTCTGTTTGTGGTGTTTAGAATGTCTAAGCTTCTTTAACAGAAAACAATCTTTTGCAAAAATATCTAATACAATCCTAGTGTTGGTTGCTAGAAGATTTGATGCAAATTAATCAGTAAACACTAAGCAACTAGCTACCTGAGGGAGAAGGGGAGTTGGAGAGATTCATAAACTGGCCAGCAGGGAAACTGCTGATGGGAAATGACTGGTGAGGGTTTTTACACGCACACCCTTGTGGTATGTGTAAAGCGGTGTTATGCTGCGATGTGATTCTTTTCCCTCTTTCATTCTTGTATGTAAGGAGGGAAAAGAAAGCAGGAAAAATTGGAAGATAAAGAGGGTCTTTTCAGTTAAGGTGAGTTTGATTTTTTCTGTTGAACTTCAGCAAGTCAGCTAGGGTTAGATTAATTCATTATTAAGAACAAATGAGGAATGGTGGAGGGTACCTAATCCTACATAGATATTTGTATTTAAAGTTTACTCTGTGTTATGTATCACATTTAGAAATAATACTACTATAAACTACAACAACAAAACAGTTTGTGTTACCCTAAAATTTTGAATGGGACAACATTCTAGGATATTTTAGAAGAATTAAGCACAAACACCTACCTATTTTAAAAGAAAATTATGCTTTAAAATATCAACAAAATAAGAATATTTTTTTTTAATTTTAATGGAAGTCAGGTGTGTTCCACAGAGACCTGTAGGTCACTGATTGGCGTTCGTATCTGTGGCTGCAGAGCGCCAGTGCTGGTAGAGCTGGGCCGTTTCCATACCAGGAAGCAGTTTCTCTGGTTTACTGGGTCTGCATTACCTTCTAACCTGAAGTCCTTTCAAACAAGCTTTTGGTTTTTCCCCTTTGAAGAGAACCAAACCTGAAATTCAGCTTATGAAATGTAACTTTGTAATGAATTTTTGAGAACATAAATGCTTTATGTTTATAAATAGGTATGTATGTATATATAAAAGCACAGAAATATCACACAAAAGCTACAAAGGAGGTAAAATAATAAAAAACATGTTTATTAGTTGCACATAAACTTATTCAGATACTTTTTAAAACAAGAAAAATTTGATATGGTCAGATGGTTTATTATTTTTGTACTAAAATAAATACTTTAACTTTTATCAGAAAGTTCCTTATGCAACTTCTCTTTTAAATGATTTTCACATACACATACTAAAGTTATATCGTGTATTTCAGTCATAATCCAAAGTTAAAATTTGTAATTCTCAGAATTTTGCCAGACATGATGCTAATCTAAGATCTAGGATGTTGACTAAGAATGTTAATTTTTTTGTATAAAACTGTGATGTGTCCAATAAGTGTAGCTTGCTGCTTCAGTTTTAAATTATCTGGCAATAATTTATATAGAATATTGTCTTATTTCTTTTCTTTCAGTCTTTTTATGTAATGCTCAGGATAAATAAATCTACCAGTGTAGAGAACACAAAAAATATATAATTAACATGGTTGCTAGAAACTGTGAACCTTAATATGAGAGCTTGGGCTCCTGACCTCAAAGAGATATCACCTGCTTTCAGAGTTAAAATTAAAACAAACATGAGAAACAGTAAGTGAAGATGGTACATTTTTTGGTACGGATCACATTCTACAGGGTGTTTGGCGACTTCTAGGCACCAGAGCAGGCCCCACAGGGGATGGAACTGGAGTGGAACCTGAAGAATACGGAGGGAGTGGAGGCAGCTGTAGAGCCTTAGGGTTACAATATGTTTTAAAATTAATTGTTGAATAAGCAAATGATATCAGCTTATTCGCCTTTACAAATAGTATTGAAATGATATTTTTTGCAAATGATATTAAATGTATTCATTTTTGATATAATCACACAGCATATACTCTAAGAGCTCAACACAAAATTAACAAGGTGTTTTTTGTGATTAATAAAAATACAGTTATATGTTAAAAATACATTAATTTTATATGTAGTAAAATTTATGGTTATTAAAGTACTATCCAAAGAGAAATATCAGTTTGGAACAAAAGCTAATTAAGGGAACTTGTATAATTAAGGGAACTTTATTGAATAGCTATTTACCCAAATTATTTTTCAAAATAAACAAGGTTATTACTATTGTTTCAAAATATCTGTATAAAATATATATTAAAAATTTAAAAAGTACAAGATCTAAAAATATTAAATGAAAATATTGAACTAATATTTTCTGATACCAGCATACTGATCTCTTGAAGATAGAGGTAATCTACATATTCAGTGTAAGTGGACCACTGATTTTACTCTTTTTCAAAGGGAAATTCAGGTCACCTTAATGCTTTATCATTTTTTTTTACATTTGATCATGTGAAAAAGGCCATATTGTGTGGATGTAATTTAGTTGTAGTAATAACTACTTATATGAAAATTGTCCATCTAAGTGTTTGTAGTGGCTGTATAAAGGCCATCTTAATTTTATTGCAAATTTCTCTCTCATGTGCTAGTGTGTCTCACCGGTGCTAACACAGCCTTTCTAAACCTGAACTCCCCTAATTTAGTCTTCCTCAGGTGTATCACATAGTGGTCCGCAACATCACATTTCACCCAGGTATACAAGACCAGTTTTTGGGCATCAGGCTTGACCCTCACCTCTGACAGCCATTTGACTTCAAATTTCTGTTACACATACTCCTATCTACTCCTGCACTACTTCTATCATTGTTCCTGATTTCATCCATGTGATGGTTACTTTTGTATGTCAGTTTGACAGAGGGGCGCAGACATCTGGTCAGTTATTCTGGGTGTGTCTGTGAGGGTGTTTCTGGATGAGATTAACAATTGAATCAGTAGACTGAGTAAATCAGATTTCTCTCCCTAAAGGGAGTGGGCCCCATTCGATCAGTTCCAAGCCTGAGTAGAACAAAAAGGTTGGTCCTCCCAGGAGTAAGAGGGAATTCATCCTGTCTTCAAGTTTTCTCCTGCCTTTGGACTCAAACTGAAACATCAGCTCTCCCTGGGTCTCCAGTTTGCCAACTGCAAATTGTATCCCGCTGGTTCTGTGTCTCTGGAAAACTCTGACTAATACAAAATCCTTGGCATTTTTATTCTGAATTTTGTAGTACTCTTAATTACTCTTCAGTTTTTTGCCCTTCCCTTATGTTTTTTCATATATCTGCCATAATTATATTTCTCAAATGCACATTTCTCAGGCCTTTGCTTAAAAATTTCCTGGCTTCTCATCTACTTCTAGGAAAGCACAACTGCTAACAAATCAAGTGAAGCACCTCAGTGTTTCAGGCCACCCTAGGTTCTTCTTCCTTCCAGCAAAACTGGAAAAGTGTGTTTCCTGAACCCAGCTGCTATATCTTTACATGTTCTATAGCATCTACCTCTGCTGTCACTTTTTCCACTCCACTCGCCCACTGTCCACTTGCCTAATTCTTGCACTTCCTTAACACATGGCTTATGTGGTATAATATTTCCTCCTGGAAATAGCCTCTTAGTTTCTTCTTGTACCATCTTTTTGAATTCTTTTATAGCATGGAATTGTAATATTTGATTTTTCACACTTATATTTCAGATGAAATAACAAAATCCTTGAGGAGGGGAATCAGACCAAATTATTTCACTCAGTTCCTAGCACAAAGCAGATCATATAGTAGGTATTAGCTAAAGTTTTGCTGAATAAATGAATGAATGTACCCCATCCATGTCAATTTCATTTTTAACATTATTTTCATATATAACATAGAAAAGTCATTTCAGAAATTCATATAATTAGTTCTCTCTGTATTTGGCATATTCTTTATTTTTCCTGCTGACATTTATGAACTTCATTAATGGAATCCCCTATTGTCTAGTTTAAGATTGGGTTCAGCAGATACAGGCAAAAGATTGAAGGGTACAAGTTGAGGGAGATTGAGGTTTTATTCCCATGGGGCCCTGCCAAACATGGCAGTAGATGCATTTCTCTCCCAAAGCTCCAGGTGGCTTTCTGCCTTGGGTTTAGTACCTGCTTCTTTCCCTTGTCCTGCAGACCTGGGTGCCAACAACTCTCCACTACTCTTAGCTGGAAGGTGCTTTACCTTCTATTGCTAGTTTCATTTAAGCTTGTTCATCAGTTCCTTAAACTTTTCTTAATTACTCTGTTGGACAGTTCTACCAACTTCTTGCCAGGACTGTGACTGATGCAGTATTGAGCATCCCCCAAGCCCCCATGTAATCTAGTTTAAGAATCCACAATGATTGTATGATAATTCTAGCAATCAGGTCATTTGCTGGGCTCATCAAACACATTAAATGTAGCAGTAAGTATACAGGAGTCTGAGCCATCATATGATGGGAAATCTAGTATTATTTTGTAAAGGTAACTAAAAGAATCTTACAGCTTCAAAATGCTTTTCAGTTTAAAATGTAGTTTCAGATACATTAACTCATTTATAAATATTGTAGAGTCAAATAGAAATACTGCAAATACACAGTTTTAAAAAGTTCTCTTCAATTTTATTAAAAATTTAAAAAATAATTTAAATTATATTCTTGTAAAAATAATCTTTTTCAACATTATTAGGAATATTGCATTACTCCAACTCAACAGTCAGTAAAAATCGCGTTAGTGTGGCCTCCTCAAGTTGTTGGCGGCCACCCTAACTCAAGAGCGCCAGGGCACCCCGTGCACCATTGGGTGTGCTTCACTCATGCTCCTTTGCGCACATTAAAGGTAATACTTGAAAAAATAGTGTTCTCTCGAGTGTTGCAGGCAATGTGTATGAGCCCATCCCAGAAGGAAAGCAAACTACCCTTGTTCATTTAGAGTTGTTATCTTTCTTCACATCTGACTCCCAGGAAATCACTGAAGCACCCAGGGTAGTCTGGCCCATGAGGTAGTGGCGAGCACAATATCATTTTATTCTTCCCTTTTAGCATTTTTGATCACACCTGTAAATATGATAGCTATAGTCTTAAAAAGGGAGGAGGGGATGGATATACTTTCACAACTGAACTTCACTTTTGAGAAAGAAAAAACTTTGTTTCTGGGAAATTCATCCAAAACCAGTACAGTCTCCAAGATTTTCATATTCCAGAGGTCAAATTATCATATGCATTAAGGTAAAAGGACTAATTAAGTTGCCCATGAAAGCTACTTTTAGAGTTTTTAAAATTACATATGCTTCTTGCAGAAACTACTGAATTTTCTGAGCTTCTTCAGCTTCATATTGTGTAAGTAGAATACATTTGAAGAACACCTCTGAATAGATTCTCCAGTGTTTTTTTAAAAATATAGTACCTTTTATACATTTGGTAGGATACCGAAAAGACATTCCTTTTAAGTGCGCAATTTAAATTTGATAAAAGTACACAGAGAGATTGGTCTCTGGATTGTATCAATGTACCTAGTCCCATGCCCATATTAAAGCAACAGAACAGAGATAGCAGAACACAAAGGGAATTTAATGCATAAACCTTACCTTGCTAACTTCAAATCTAGATTGAGACTCTGTCGTGTCCCGAAAGATGGGGTCTTGTGGGACATATAGCCTTTGTGGCAACTACTGAGTTCTGTGTTTGTAACCTGATAGCAGCCATAGACCATATTTTAAAAAATGGTGTGACTGTATTCCAATAAACATTTATTTAGAAAGCCAGACTGTGGGCCAGATATGGCCCAGGAGCCATTCTTTGCAAGTCCCTAATCAAGAAAATAATACATAACTATGGCCTAAAGATGGAACTCACTGTCTTTTGCCAACCAAATTTTAAGCAGGAATAATGCTCCCTCCCCAGGATTCACTGCTCAAGTGAGTATATAAATAAAATTCAACGATAGTGGTATTACTTTCTCACATTCTGACCTAACAACTCCCACAGTGAGAGGGGAAAATGAAATTTTAGTAATTTATTTTTTCTTGTTTTGATGCATTAGATTGTATTTAATTTTATATAATAAAAACAAATTCATACTATAAAATGATACAGTTAATTATGAACATTGGTATGTAATAGTCAAACTGAGATGTACAAAATGAGGTAGATATTTTTTTATTTAGTAGGTACACCCATTAAGTAGGTCAGTGGCATAGGGACAGATGTGGCATTTGATAGATCCCACTCTTGTGGAAGAAAGGGAGTTTTTAAAGTCTCCATTACACAGTGTCACATTATATAAAGTTATTGCTACATCCGGTGACACAGAAGAAACTGATATTACATGACCTGATGCAAATTCAAATGGAAAATTTGGACCATACAAATGGATTAAACACCCTTGAAAATCGTATGGAGTACAATTCCAAAGGATTTCTGGTCATTCAGAAATGCTATTATCTCTCAGCTAAGAAATGTAGACTGTTTTGTTAGTGATCACACTGAAGCGTGAAATTGGGGAGGAAGACTATTAATGGGTCAGGTAAGGTGAGAAATCAGAAATATTATTTTAAGGTGGAATGTTGTGACAAATATGTGGCAAAATGTAAAATTACCTCTCAGAAAAATCTGTGTTTATTTTCAGTCACTATTTATGGTATGGAAAACGTATTATGGCTGGAAAATCTCACATGAAAAGTTCTTAGCCTAAAAAACTCACTAACCTTCTCAGAATAGGTCTATCATTGTCTATGCATGCTACAGAAGTCTTCTTGGAAAGCAATTTTTGTGTCATTTAGCATGTATACTTGTTTCTAGAATAGCATTTTGTGATTTTTTAAAAACGTATTTTTCATTTTTCTAGTTATTGTAAAACTGCTGTGAACATATAATTGAGGGATGAGTCAACAAACATGTTAAGGCTGGAATACTTCATTAACATAATAAGTGTTTACTACCTTGCAGACTCTCTACTGATTGAAAGATATTCCTGATTGAGGTAGATGGTTGTCCATCAGAAGAATTAAGCTCGCTCTTTTTCAATTTATTTTTAAAAGATTTTATTTATTTAATGTTAGAGAGAGGTGAAGGGAAGGAGAAGGAAAGGGAGAGAAATAGCAATGTGTGGTTGTCTCTCAAGCACCCCAACTGGGGACCTGGCCCACAATCCAGGGAATGTGCCCTGACTGGGAATCAAACAGGCAACCATTTGGTTTGCAGGCCTGTGCTCAATCCACTGAGCTACACCAGCCAGAGCAAGCTCTTTCTTTTTTTAATGTTCTGAATATATAATGTTAGGTTACTTAATTGAAACTACTTTCTTTAACTTCCTTTAAGAAAAGTACTACTTCATTCTTCTTATCCCTTCAGTACTTATTTTGATATTTAATATAGAATATCAGGAAAATGAAGTCAGTAATAATTGAAGATTTTTAGTTGGTATATCTTACATGAAGATGTGTATTAGATTGTTTTTAGTAAAAGATATTTACTGTGAAAAATTAGAAATAGCTAAATTTTTAAATATAATATATAGCTACGGAACAGTAAAAAATTAGTAGAAAGGAATAAAATCTTTGCAATGAAAATTTTTTTAAATTTTATTTTAATTGTTGTTCAAGTACAATTTTCTGTCTTTTACTCCCATCCCAGCCCACCCACCCAGCCCTCCCCACCTCCCCCCCATTTCCAACCCCCCTTGTTTTTGTCCATGTGTCTTTTTTACTTGTTCCTGAAAACCCTTCCCCTTTTCCCCTGAAATTTCCTCCCCTCTCCACATTCACTGTCAGCCTGTTCTCTATTTCAGTGCCTTTGGTTATATTTTGCTTGTTTCTTTGTTTTGTTGATTAGATTCCTGTTAAAGGCGAGATCATATGGTATTTGTCTTTCACCGCCTGGCTTATTTCGCTTAGCATAATGCTTTCC
>CM052541.1:143215306-143381832 GCA_028533065.1 Trachops cirrhosus
GTCCCTTTTTCTCCACAACCTCTCCAACACTTGTTTGTTGCTTTGTTTATGATGGTCATTCTGACTGGTGTGAAGTGGTATCTCATTGTAGTTTTAATTTGCATCTCTCTGATAGCTAGCGATATTGAGTATCTTTTCATGTGTCTCTGGATCCTCTGTATGTCCTCCTTGGAGAAGTGTCTGTTCAAGTCCTTTGCCCATTTTTTAATTGGGTTGCTTGTCTTAGAGTGGAGTCATGTAAGTGCTTTATATATTTTGGAGATTAAACCCTTGTCTGAGGTATCATTGGCAAATATGTTTTTCCATACAGTTGGTTCTCTTTTTATTTTAATACTATTTTCTTTCACTGTGCAGAAGCTTTTTATTTTGATGAGATCCTATTTGTTTATTCTTTCCTTTATGTCCCTTGCTCTGGGGGACATAGCAATAAAAATGTTGCTGCGTAAAATATCTGAGATTTTCCTGCCTATGTTCTCCTCTAGGACTTTAATAGTGTCATGGCTTATATTTAAATTAAATATTAAATATTAAATATTAAATTTTATCCACCTTGAATTTTTTTTGTGTATGGTGTAGGTTGGTGCTCGAGTTTCATTTTTTTGCATGTAGCTGTTCAGTTCTCCCAACATCATTTGTTGAAGAGGCTATTGTTACTCCATTATATGTTGCTGCCCCCTTTGTCAAATATTAATTGACCGTACAGACTTGGGTTTATTTCTAGGCTCTCTGTTGTGTTCCATTGGTCCATGTGCCAGTTTTTATGCCAGTACCAGGCTGTTTTGATTACAGTGGCCTTGTAATACAGTTTGGTATCAGGTATTGCAATGAAAATTTAAATACTCTGATGATATTGTAAGAATTACATTTAACAAGATAATTTTGGTTGAATTCTTCATTTATCACAATTGTAGCACCACCACCCCTTTGTTTCATTATCAGCAATTAACAATGCTTTACACTTTGAGGCATGAAGCAAGCTGTGTTCACCTTTTTATTTCTACCCTCTGCCTACTCACCTAAATACCATAGTCATTGGCCAGTCTCTCTTTAAATATCATGAGTGTGCAACACATGTGTTTTAGAATAAATGAGCCTAGTCAGGAGGCCGGACCTGCACATGATGCTCTCTCTGGGGATGATGCTATGAAATTATTTTATAGTGACTACTCTTAGGCATTTAATTATTAAAATGCTCTCACCTGCTATGTAATATTATTCTAAAATAATGCCATCAGAGAGCCAGTTCAGTGTACTTTAAATGCATTCATGAAAACTGTCATGGAATATTCTCATTTTTAATTCTTAATATACTTAAAATAATTGACTATTTGATTTGTACATTTGTGTGTATTTCTCAGCTTATTTAATATCTTATTCTAAGAATGTTTCAAGGCTCTAAATCTCAAATATATTTCTTTAAAAAGCATGTAATGTATTTACCAAATGCTACAAATTTAAAATTCATTTTGTTTGAAATGAGTATCTATTATTCAAAATAATAGTTGAAATATATATAGCCCTGATATTTCAAAATATTAACCTTTCACTGAATTGATTAAAAGCATATAATCTGACTTTGAAGTATTTTGAAAACCTGACTACTGAAAATCAATCAAATTATATTTGTTGTTTGGTAATGTAAAACAGTTGCTTCATTTTTCAAAGACTGATTGTCCCATGCACCCTGCCAATGAATAGATTTAGTAGAAACCATAAGCTATACAGAGGATCATTAATAAGAGAGAATCAGAAACAAAGAAAAGTTAGTGGATTAATTATGGTAGGTATGATTTATACATCTGTTTAGGCAGTCAGGGGAATACAAAAGAGAATTTGAGAGGTACTAAAAATCTAAACCAAATTTAAGAAACTCAAATAAGGATAGAATTTTTTCAGAGAATGATGAACATTTATTAAATATTTTTATGTAAATGCAGACTTGGAGATGGACATTAAACTACATTTGTTTTTGTTTTTTTTTTAAGGCAGCATGAACATCTTACCTAAATACTCATAATTAGCAGTACCACAGAACCAAGCCATAGAGATGGGGCCACAAGGTAAAGGTGCACGAGTTTAAAAGCGCTAGTTAAAAAAAGTATCCAGGGAAAAAAATGACATATTTTCAATGTGATAGTTGTGCCTCTTTAAGTGGCATGTTCTGAAATACTTTTTACAAAACATTTTTGCTAAGTTTTTAAATATAATTATAGTCACAATGTTTATGATGAGATACTTTAGTCTTTTCATTTTCTACATTTGATTTTGAATTTTTTCTTTGTGGTCAGTTATTTGATTGGTTATTTTAAGTATTTCATGGGTACATAAATATTGCATGGCTGTTCAACCTATTCAATTATTTTGTTTATTGCATAGTATAGTTACTCTACATCCTTACTTAATTTTACTAAGTCTATGTGGTTTCAAAGGATAGTCTCCCTACTGTGTATATCTGATTCTGTTCTGCTTTCTTTCAAATTCGTGAGTGGCTTCCCATGCCAGCAGAATAAAACCCAAATTTCTCTGAATGACAGAAAAAGCCCTTTATGCTCCTAATTGCTTTCAGTCCCCCCATGCCTCTATATCTAATATACTGTCCGCTGATCCATACTGGAATATCTCATGGTTTACTAAACTTAGCATACTCCCTTACACTTCTGTAACTTTCTCTATTTCCCCTTGACTTTAAAGTCCCTTTTCTTAGTACATCTGGCAAAATTAGAGTCATTACTCAAAACTCATTTTAGTTATAATCTCTGGATCTCCTCCAATGTGTTTATTTACGTCATAATGATGCTGTTCAGTACAGTCACCACTAGCTATGTGTAGCTATTTAAATTTAAATTAAAATAAAATAACATTTGAAAATTTATTTTCTTAGTAGTGTCAGTCATATTTCAAGTGCTTAGTGTCCACATACAACTAGTTGCTGCCTCATTGGACACCATGGATATAAAATATTTTCATCATCACTAAAAGTGCTACAGGATAGCACTACCTTAAATCATAATCATCAAATTGCATTGTAAAGAGCAGTTATTTTATTTCTCTGTTTCTCTATCTGGAGATCCTTTAAAGTAAATGGCCTAGATCATTGGTCTGTAGAGCACATAGAAAGCAGGGAATTTTATGTACTGCACATACGAACACTCATAACCATCTTTAAAAGGGAAGCACAGTGAACTATGTAACCTCGGGGGATAAGCAGAATTATTAAGACACAGAAAACATCCCTAGGGAAAGGACTTTTGAGTCATGGGACTAAGTACTCTCAGCAAACCATACTTAAAATCTGAAGGGAGGGAGACCTAAGTTCTACTGTCACTGCTGCCGCAAAGATCATGAGGGCCTTAAGCAGAGGTTATCTTAGAAAACATCAACAAAGAATAATGCCTCTTAGGCTTCCAGCATATTTTGTACAGTCACAACTAGATATTGAAATAAAAGTATTGATTATTTAAATGTTATGAGACTAAACAATACCAGAAATTGTTAGAAGAAGCTGAGAGCTTCTATTTCATATATCAGCTGTGACAAGGAGCTGACCACTATGGGCATATATAGTCCCACATGGGCAATAGATGCAGGTGAGAGAACCAGAGTGGAAAAATAAAATCTCTGAATTTCAACCATAAGAGAGCACAATTCTAAACACTATTATTAAACCAATAATCTGTGTAGGGATTATGGGTAATTAGAATTTTTGTTAAACTAGATTTGTGCCTTAGAATTAGTTATTGTATTTAAATATATGCATATATCATTACAATAAGGTATGCATAGTTCTTTTGTAATTTGAATTCCATTATATTATTTAAAGTCCACAAGTTATCTTTAGAAAGCTAGCATGAAAAGACCTTTGTAGTTCCAATTATGATTAGGACCCAGAAAGTTGCAAGAGAATTGTACTTCCACCCTAGAATTAAGAAAAAAGCAGATAATTTCCCAAATCACAACTTTTTCTGAGACCATCAGAGAGTTGAGGTTGTAAGTCAACCAATTAAACTGAATTCCAAATAACGACCAGATCTTCCAAGAAGAAATAGACATATAAACTTCTTTCTTGTTTGTCAAGTATAGAAAGAGACAGTCAGTTTTCAAGTTGCTAACAAAATATCAGCTAAAATGTTGATTTCTTAAGGCTTCCTGAGAACTAGGAAGCCAGTTTAGAATAGCCGGAAACCAAAGACACATGAAGTTTCACACTAACTCAAGAGCTCTTTTCTAAAGGTTTCCACTGGTGCTCTTAAGAAAGACTGAAGGCAAGGAAGAAACTGGAGAGAGTTCCCTCAATGACACAGGCATGCAGGAAGTGGTCCGCCAATACTGGGATGCAGGGCCAAAGCCACGCATCTTCCCAGCAGCTCCCTAGGACACAGTGAAAGCTTTGAGCTGGAAGAGGAGCAGCAACCGCATGTCATCAGGGATCAGGCAAAAATTCCATTGCTTCTGGGATGGGACAAAAAGCAAAGCACACACCTATCTCTGGAACAGTGGTAGGAAGTGTACTTTTCCCAAGGATACAGGCAAAAATCCATTGCTTCTGGAAAGGGGTCAGAAGCAAAGAGTCTTTATTCCTAGGAAAGAGGTTAGAAACTGGTTTTGATCTAGGATGTTTTATTGATACCAAGCAGAGGTCTGCTTTCATTGGAGAAAGGGCAAGAAACTACCCGCTAAGATCAGTCACTGATACTGGCACAGATTTCGACGGCTATGGAAAGGAAAACACACGAACTCCAAGGAAGCCTAGCCCAAAGAGCATAGCAGTGAGATTCCTGGCTTTCCTTTTTGCTGCATTTATTCCAGACAGGGTACTAGAGAAGTTGGCAACCTGGAAATGCTAACAGACAAAGACAAAAAAAAAAAAGCCCCAAGAAACAGCTAAGTTCTCAAGTCAAAATATCAGGAAAGGGGCAACCTAGTAAGACAGAAAAGTTTTAGACAATAATTGCTATAATGTAGCCAAAAATTATAGGGAAAAAGTGGCCACACTCTTGGCAGTAATGGTCAGATTGAGAACCAAGACTTCTCCTGTTACCAGGCTGTAAATGAGCTTCCCACACTCTCTGTCTCCTCAAGGTTTCAAGCAAGGCTGAATGGAGAGCCAAGACTTCTACCCTTTGCCTAGCAGTAGAGAGCACTGTTCCTTCTGTAGTGTCAGTGGAGACCACAGGGGTAGAGTGCACTTTCACCTCCACCAGATAATAAGACACTCCTGTCCCTGCTCAGTAGGATGGTGTCAGAGGAATTCTCTTGGAGAGTCAGCACTTTCACCAGCACGCTGCAGTCACAAAGTCACCACCACATAGTCTCAGTGGAGGCTCTGTTGGAGTAATAATGAGGCAACCTTGCCTCTCTCAGTCAGTGTCTACTGGTGGAAACCTAGTGAGGAACCTGGATATCCACTTCCCTCACTGGAGTGGTATCAGAGGGATACTAAAACGCAAGGTTTTAATAAGACCCAGTCTCTCATAATATATAAACAAACGGTCCTGGTTTTACTTGAAAATCACTTGTCATGTGAAGAACAGGGAACAGTTCAAATTTAATAAGAAAAGACAACCAGCAGATGCTAACACCAAGATGACAGAGATGTTAGAATTACCTGACAAAAATTTTAAGGCACCCATTGTAAAAATGCTTCAATAAGCAGTTACAAACGTGCTTGAAACAATTGAAAAAATTAAAAATTCTTGTCATAATATCAAAGAAAGAGAAGATATGAGAAAAACAAATGGAAATTTTAGAATGGAAAAATAAAAACCCAAGAGAATGGATTCATCAGTAGAACACAGAGCACAGAAAAAGACCTAGTAAACTTGACTTAGAACAATGGAAATTTACCAAATTGAACAACAGAGAGAAATTAGACAAAGAAAACAAAACAAAAAAACACAGAGCCTCAGGAAATTGTGGGATGGAACATTCACAAAATATCTAAAATGTATGTTAGTTGAGTCCCAGAGGAGGGTAGAAAAAGGTAGGACTGAAAACATATTCAAAAATAATAGCTGAAAATTTCCAAAACTTGGGAAAAGTCATAAGCCTACAGATTCAAGAAGTGAGTGAATTCCAATCAAGATATATGTAAAGGAAGTCACACCAAGACATATCATAATCAAGCTTCTTAAACTCATGAAAAAGAAAAAATGTTCAGAGTAGTCAGAGAAAGACTACACTTTATCTAAAGCAAGATAAATGATAGTAGATTTATCATCAGAAACCACTGGAGTCAGAGAAATAAGGACAAGAATTTTCAAGTGCTGAAAGAAAAGTGTCAATCCAGAACCTATCGTCAGTGAAAATATGCTTTAGGATGAAGGGGGAAACACATCATTCTCAAATGAAGAAAACACAGAGTTTGTCACCAGCAGACCTACAAAGGAATAATGAAACAGAGTGTGCAAAGAGAAAGAAAATGATAAAAGAAGGAATCTTGGAACTTCTGGAAGGAAGAGTAAAACATACAGGTAAATGTAATAGACTTTTCTAGAGTTTTCTTAATTAAATTTGACTATTGAATTAAAATTATAGCACTTATGTGGTTCTAAATGTATGCAAGACAAAGGACGTAGAGGAGGCACAAGATTCCTAATCTTCACTAATACTGGTAAAATGGTGACAGCAGTAGACTGTGATAAGTTATGTATATATAATACCTGGAATAACCACTCAAAAACCTATCTATACAGAACAAGTTTTATTATAAATTACGTCTCAAAACAAAAATACTAAGAAGTTATACAAAGAAATACATTAAAAAGACACATAAATAAAATTCAGTTAAAAGTGTACGTAACTCACAGGAAGGAAGGAAAAAGAAAACAGAAAAATTTAGAGCAAATATAAAAAAATGAATAAAATGGCAGATTCAAGCCCTAACTGATAAAAAATTATGTTAAATTAACACCAAAGAAAAGAGAAAGGTAGACTGTGAAACAAGAAAACAAACAAACAAAAAACCCATCACTTACCTGTATGCTGTAATTAAGAAACTAGCTTTGAGTATAGTAATTTAGATAAGTTGAAAGTAAAAGGATGTGAAGAAATATAAAGTGCAAATAATAAAAATAAACAATACTGCCTATGTTAATATCAGATGAAGTTCACTTCAGAGAAAAGAAAATTATTGAGAGCAGGGACTCACATTACATAATGATAAGAAGATTATAAGATCAAATTAACATTTATAGAACATACTTAGTAAAGATAGTAAAATATACATTGTTTCAAAGCACTCACAGGTTTAATGTAATCCCCATAAAAATGCAAGCAAGATTTTTGTAGGCATAGAGAAGACTAAACTAATTTTAAACTTCATATGGAAAGTCTTAGAAATTAGAATAGCTAAAATATGTGAAAACTAAGTAATGCAGATGTCACTCTAATTTCAAAACTTATATAGCTACAGTAATCTTAACTGTGTTCTATTGGCAGAGGGAGAGACATGTAGAAAAATGGAATGGAATAGAGGACCCCACAATTCCCTACACAAGTGCAGCCTCTGATTTTTCACGAAGTTTCTAAAGCAATTCAAGTGAGGAAGCATAGCATTTTCAATAAATGGGTCTGGAGTTATTGGATATCCAGAGACAAAGTAATGAATGTCTACCTAAACCTCAACATACCTTATTCAACACTAACTGAAAATGCATTATATATTTTTACATGCAAATATAAAAAATTAGAAGAAAACACAGGAAAAAATCAGGACCTAGGTCTTAGTGAAAAGTTCTTAAGACATGATACTAAAAGCATGATCTATAAAAGAAAAACGTAGATAAATTAGACTGTGTCAAAATTAAACATTATTACCCTGCAAAAGACTCGGTTAAAAGGTTGAAAAGATAAGCTACAGGCTGGGAGAAATTATTCATAGTTTCCCTACTAAAGAAGACCTGGTATCTGGAGTATATAAAGAATTCAGCAAAAGGGCAAAAGGCGTGGACAGATATTTTATGAAAGAGGACATACTGATGGCGAGTAAGCACACATTTACAAATGCTCGAGATCACTGCCATAAGGGAAATGCAGATGAAGACCTCAGTCAGATAGTACATGCTCAGTAGGATCTGGTGGGGAAAATGACTATACCAAATGCCGGTGGGATGCACAGAAACCGGATCTCTCCTACATTGCTGGTAGGAATGTAAAATAGTGCAGCCGCTCTAAAGTGATTCATTAGTATTTTTTTAAGTTAACTATACATTTACAATACAACATAATCATTTCACTTCTGAGCATTCCAGAGAAATTTTAAAACCTATGCCTACACTAAACATGTACATGATTTTCATAGGAGTTTAGTTTTAATATACAAAATCTGTAAATGACCAATGTCCTTCAATAGGTAAATGGTTAAATTGTGGCACATCTTAGGAAATACCACTCAGCAATAATGTATGCAACGTCTTAGATGGATCCCAAGAGCATTGTGTTGAGTGGGAAAAAGTGTTCACATATATAACATTTTCTAAATGACAAAAGTCTGGAAATTGAAAACAAATTCATGCTTGCCAGGGGTGAGGGTGAGAGGTTGAGTGTGTCTGTATAAAGAAGCAGTATGAGGGAGACTTTAGTGCTGATGGAACAGTTCTCTATCTTGATCATGGTGGTACTTGTACAAATATACACCTGATAAAATGATAAAGAAAGATACACATGCATTGTATCGATGTCAGTGTCTGCTTTTGATACCGTACTATAATTATTCAAAATATAACAATTATTCAAAAGAATCTGAGTGAAAGGTACATGGGACCTCTCTGTACTACTGTCCTCACAACTTCTTGTGAATTTATAATTATCACAAAATAATTTTTTGTAAAAACAATGAATCATTAAGCTGTGAGATACCTTCAAGAAGCCTAACACATATATACCGAAGTCTAAGGTATTAAATTTTTTGGAAGAGAAGAGAGAGGAGGGGAGCAAAATTTCATTTAAAGTGATAATGGTAAAAATAATATCCCAATGTGAGGAAATATACCTAAAGCTAAGAAATTCAGTGGAACTTAAGCACAACAAACAAGATAAGAATTGTATGCAGGCACATTATAACCAAATAGCTCAAAATAGTGATAAAGAGAAAAAATTTTAAGAGTGTTCATAGAAAAACAACCTGGACTTCAGTGTCCTCCAACTTTTCATGAACCTCACCACAGACATAAGTCTGGGCTAGTTAGTCATTTTCCAGACACTTTTGAAATATAACTATCAGTCAGTGTGCTGGAGAAGAGAGTATATCTTGGCTTTATCCTTAGTGCAGTGCTGGCCTAGACTAGGTGTGCGGACTTTTGAAAAAAGAATTGTGACTTAGAATGTGTGTTCACAGGAGAGGGATACCATTTATATGAAAAACTACTTCAAGAAAATGACAAATCTATTAGAATTTTAAAAATTATTTTAGATATTGTTGTGGTCAAATAACAAAAAATCTGGGTCTACATGTTAAAAATACCTTTTTGAATAGTTTTTACTGAGTTTTAGGTCAGGCGGTTCCAGTATCACCAACATTTATGCTTATGATCTTCCTAAATATACTTGTCAATTTCTGACACTTTTTACTTTTGGGTTGAAAAGTAGTGAACTTTTCAAAATTCTCTAAATATTGCTGACCTTAACTGGGCATTTAATGTTAAGCAGAATCTATTCTCTGTCTACCTGGAGTAATTTCTAGCCACATATATATGCACAGGGGTCCAAGTGAATAAAGTACTTTCACCTTTATTAAGTGATTTTGGTGCTGAACTAGTTGTTATATATTTAAGTTAAAATTATTTTGATTCTTTACATATTTAGGAAAATTAGTTTTGCTTTGAGCACTTATGTTCAGTTTCCCATGATTCTCAGCTCACTTTATTCTTTGAAAGCAAAATACAAATCATTATTTACATTTACTTCAAAGAAATTATATTGGTCATCAAAGAACGTGTATAAAGGACCCATGGACAAAGCCAAAAGCAAGGTAGGATTAAGGGTGGGAGGTGATGGTGGGTGGGCAGGGAAAATGGGGGGGAATGTAGACAACTCTACTTGAACAACAATACAAAATTATATTTTTATAAATGTATAGTTTTGCTTTCACTTTATGTCTCTCATTTTTATTTTCTATAAATTTTGAAAGCAGAATAAGTATAGTTTTGTTATCATCATTATGAGAAGGTACTTATATTCTCCATATTTGGCTATCAAATAATAATTTCCATACTGTTAGTTTTAACTTAAGAAATAATCAAAACAAAACCCTCAAATCTCTGAGAGTTACCTAGAATTTATAGGTCTATAGCAACTAAGGATAAACTGATAGAGTCAAAAATTTTTTAGTAGAGTTTTTGCTCTGCTGCCTTTTTTTCTTAAAGAAAATCTTTTCTAAACCCATCCCAGAATTATAATCTCTTAATTAATTTGGTACTCCATACAGAGGAGTCCCAAGTGAAAGGGAGTTGCTGTTTTTGCCATGGTACCCAGAAGGATGCCTTTAGTTTGCCAAACAACATTCTGTCACTAATGTGAAGCCTGTTGACAAACTGTTGTTTGTATGTGGTCAGTGTGATGCCAAGTCCATTGTCGCACTATGGGAATCCTGGCTGTGCCCCAGTGGCTGTGCAAATCTTTGTAGACAGATACTTTTGGGGCAAAAAATAAAGGTAAAAACCTCTTTTCACTTTTATTTGGTTCTTAACTGATGTTTTGTGAAGATAGGAAAATAAGAGGTGATCAAACAACTTTATAAGAACTGTAATTCTAAAAACTTAGACATATAGTTGGCTTTTAATTCCTTTAGCTGTTAATCAAGAGGCTAATTATACAAGGTAATAGTTAGGTATGTATCAGCTTGAAAGTATTACCATTCTCCTTGTCATAAAAAAAATAGCAAAGTAGGAGCTTTATGGGTGTTCCTTATCCTCTAAATCAGTGGTTGTCAACCAGGCATGATTTTATCCTCCCAGGGAATTTGGCAATGTCTACAGACGCTTTTAGTTGTCACTGCCGGGGGAAGGGTGATGGTACATAGTGGGCAGAGGCCAGACATGCTGCTGAACATCCTCCAATGCACAGGACTGCCCCTTACAGCAAAAAGTTACCTGGCCCCAAATGTCAAGTGACGAGTTTGAGAAATTATGATCTATATTAAATGGTTATAGAAAATTACATTAGGAAGTTATAAAAACTCAGTAATATTTAGAGAAAATATTATTATTATAGATAGAAATTAAAAAGGGAACTAAAGGAATGGGAATAACATTCATATTAGCTGGAAAAAACAAAGAGGGAAGAATGAGAAAAAACATGATGAGTTCACGATTAGAAATAGAAAGCAGGAAGAGGTAGGAAGAAGAAAAGAAAAATCAGTATAAACCAAAACCAAAAATATGAGAATGGAAATAATCTTTTATATATGACTAATTGCAAGACATGTACAGGAATTGACTAAAATGACATGGTGAAAGATTGGGAATATATATATTTCATGTATAAGAAATACACAATTAAAATGGCATACAGAGCTTACAAATATGTAGATATCAAACACTGTCCCAAACAATGCCATTGTAGCAAAATTAATAATGGATTCTTCAGGTTTTTAAGGTAAAACCATTATTAGAGTAAAAAGAAACATTACAAGGCACTAAAAGTAACCATATACCAAGATGATATAAAAAACTGAATCTGTATACATTAATCAAATAACCTTGAAATGTGTAACACAAATACTGATAAAATGACAGGGGGAAGTGGACAAATCCACAGTATAACAGATTGAATGTCCTGCTAAAAATGGATAGATTAATCAGATCACAAGTCAAAAAGAATATTTATTTATTTACTTGTTTGTTTTTACAAGTTTAGTTTTTATTATATTTTCCCATTACCATTTATTCCCCCATATACCCTCTTCCACCTTCATCCCTCTGCACACCTACTATTACCACACTATCTCACTGTTGTGCGTGTCCATGAGTTCTTTTTTTGCAGGAAGGGGGGCTCCTTCCATCCACCCCTAATGTCACCACCCAATAGCTGTCATCCTGCTCTCTATGAGTCTGTCTCTATTTTGCTTGTTCATTCAGTTTGTTCATTAGATTCCACATATGAATGAAGTCATATGGTATTTGTCTTTCTCTGGCTGGTTTATTTCACTGAGCATTAATATTCTTCAGGACCATCCATGCTGTTGCAAAGGTTAAAATTCTCTTCTTTTTTATGGCCAAGTAGTATTCCATTGTGTAAATGTACCATATCTGTTTTATCCATTCATCTACTGATGGGCACTTGGGTTGCTTCCAAATTTTGGCTGTTGTAAATAATGCTGCAGTGAACATAGGGGTGCTTAAATTCTTTTGAATCAGTGTTTCAGGTTTCTTTGGATAAATTCTCAGAAGTGTAATCACCGGCTTATAACAAACTCCATTTTTAATATTTGAGGAAAATTCATACTGCTTTCCACAGTGGCTGCACCAATCTGCATTCCTACCCACAGTGAAGAAAGGTTCCACTTGCTAAACATCCTTGCCAGCACTTGTGCTTTATAGATTTATTGATGATAGCCATCTCACAGGTGTGAGGTGAGATCTCAGTGTGGTTTTAATTTGTATTTCCCTGGTGATTAGTGATGTTGAGCATCTTTTCCCCTGTCTATTGGCCATCTGTAAATCCTTGTTGGAAAAGTGTCTATTTAGGCCTTTTGCCCATTTTTTAACAGGATTAGTGTGTGTGTATGGTCTTTTTTTTGTGGTTTTGTAACTTCTTTATAAATTTTGGATATCTACTCTTTAATAGGTGTATCATTGGTGGATATGTTCTCCCATTTAGTGGGTTATCTTTTTATTTTATTGATGGTTTCCTTTGCTGTGCAAAAACTTTTTAGTTTGATGTAGTCCCATTCAGTTATTTTTTTTCTTTTACTTCCCTTGCCTGAGGGGATATATCAGGAAAAAAAATATTGCTACAAGCTGTATGTAAGATTCTGCTACCTATGTTTTCCTTTAGGATTTTTATGGTTTCAAGTCTGACATTTAAGTCTTTAATATATTTTGAATTTATTCTTGTGTGTGGTGTAAGAAGCTGATCTAGTTTCATTTTTCTGCACGTATCTGCCCAATTTTCTTGACACCATTTATTGAATAAACTATTTTTATTCCATTGTATCTTTTTGCTTCCTCTGTCAAATATTAATTAACTGTAAATGTATGGGTTTATTTCTGGGCTCTCTATTCTATTCCATTGATCTTATGTCCCTGTTTTTATGCCAGTACCAGACTGTTTTGGTTACTATGGCCTTGTAGTACAGTTCGATATTAGGTAGCTTGATTCCTCCAGCTTTGATCACTGCTCTTACTCAGGGCCTTGTGTGGCTCCCATAAATTTTTGAAATATTTGTTCTACTTCTGTGAAATTCCTTGTTAGTATTTTGGTAGTAATTGCATTGAATCTATAGATTGCTTTGGGTAGTATGGACATTTTAATGTTAATGTTAATTCTTTCTATCTATGGTATATGCTTCCACTATTTTATCTCCTTCAAATTATTTTTTAGTGTCTTATAATTTTCTGAGTACAGGTATTTTACATTCTTGGTTCAATTTATTCCTAGGTATTTCATTCTTTTTGAAGCAACTGTGAATGAATTTGTATTCTTAATTTCTTTTTCATATAGTTCATTATTGGCATATAAAACACAAGTGATCTGGATATTAATTTTGTGTCCTGTTACTTTACTGAATTAATTTATCAGTTCTAGTAATTTCTTGGTGGAATCTTTAGGGTTCCCTATACACAGTATCATGTTATCTGCAAATAATGACAGTTTTATTTCTTCCTTTCCAATAAGGATACCTTTTATTCCTTCTTGTTGTCTGAGTGCTGTGGCTAAGACTTCCAGTACTGTGTTGAATAAAAGAGGTGAAAGGGGACATCCCTGTCTTTTTCCCAATCTTAAGGGGAAAGATTGTAGTTTTTGCTTGTTGGGTATGATACTGACAGTGGGTTGTCATATATGGATTTTACTATGTTTAGGTATGTTTCCTCTATTCCCACTTTGCTGAGAGCATTTGTCATAAATGCGTGCTGGGTTTTATCAAATGCTTTTCCTGCATCTGTTGATATGGTCATGGGGTTATTATCCTTCATTTTGTTTATGTGGTATACATGTTTATTGATTGTACATATTGTACCATCCTTGTATAATGGAATAAATCCCACTTGATCATGGTGTATGATTTTCTTATGTATTTCTATATGCAATTTAGTATTATTTTGCTGAGGATTTAACACCTATGTTCATCAGGATATTGGCCTATAACTTTCTTTCTTTGTAGTGTCTTTAACTGATTTTTAAATTAGGATAATGCTGACTTCATAAGATGAGCTTGGAAGTCTTTCCTCCTGTCGAATATTTTGGAATAATTTGAGGAGGAGAGGTATTCTTGGAATGTTTGATAAAATTCACCTTGAAGCTATCTGGTTTAGGACTTCTATTTTTTGATTGCTGCTTCAATTTCACTAGGTGTAATCTGTCTATTCAGATTCTCTGATCTGAATGTTCCAGAAATTTATCCATTTTATCCCGGTTATCCAGTTTGTTGGCATATACTTGTTTATAATATTTTACAATCCTTTGTATTTCTTTGGCGTCAGTTGCTATTTCTTTCATTTCTGATTTTATTTACTTGGGTTCTTTCTCTCTTATTTTTTTTTTCTTTCTCATGAATCGGGTTAAAGTTTGTCAGTCTTGTTTAGTTTTTCAAGGAATGAGCTCTTCGACTTACTGATTTTTTTGTATCTTTTTTTTAGGTTCTATTTCATTTATTTCTGCTCTGGTCTTTATTATTTCTTTTCTTCCACTCACTTCAGGCTTTGTTGTTCTTTTTCAAGTTCCTTTAAGTGTGAAGTTAGATTTTTTTTTACTTGAGCTTTTTCTTGCTTTTTTGAGAGAGGCCTGTAACGCCATGAATTTCCCTCTTAGGAGTGCGTTTGCAGTGTCCCACAGATTTTGGATTGTTGTATCCTCATTTTCATTTGTTTCAAGGTATCTTTTGATTTTTTTCTTTGATCTCCTTGTTGACCAACTCATTGTTTAATAAAGTTATTCAACTTCCATGTCTTTCTGTGTTTTTCAGTGTTCTTGTGATCAGTTTCTAGTTTCATAACATTGTGGTCAGAGAAGATGCTTGTTATGATTTCTATCTTCTTAAATTTATTGAGTCTTGTTTTGTGTCCTAACATATGGTCTCTCCTAGAAAGCATTCCAAGTGCACTTGAAAAGTATATCTATTCTGCTGCTTTGGGGTGAGACACTCTGAAAATATCAATTAAATCCATTCGATTTTGCAGAGATGTCCAACCCACAGCTTGTGGGCCACATGAGGCCCAGGATGTCTATGAATGCGGCCCCACACAAAATTCTAAATTTACTTAAAACCTTTTTTTTTTTTGCTCATCAGTTTTCATTAATGTTTGTATATTTAATGTGTGGCCCAAGACAACTCTTCTTCCAGTATGGCCCAGAGATGCCAAAAGGTTGGGCTCCCCTGACAGTGTCCCGTTTAAATCCATTGTCTCCCTTTTGATTTTCTGTCTGGAAGATCTATCCACTGAAGTCTTTGGGGTGTTAAAATCCCCAGCTGCAACTGTATTTGTGTCAGCCTCTCTCTTTATGTCCATCAAGGTTTGCTTTACATATTCAGGTGCTCCTGTGTTGTGTATAAATGTTTACTAGGGTTATATCCTCTTGTTGGGTTGTTCCTTTTATCATTATGTAGTGTCTTTCTTTGTCTCTTCCTATAGCCTTGGTTTTAAAGTCTATTTTGTTGGATATAAGTACTGCTACCCCAGCTTTGTCTTTGTTTTCCATTTGCATGAAATATCTTTTTCCAACCCTTTTCCTTTTAGTCTGTGTGTATCTTTCCATTTGAGGTGGGTATCGTGGAGGCAGGGCATATATGGGGCTTGTTATCCATTCAGATACCCTGCTCCTTTTGGTGGGAGCATTTATGCCATTTACACTTAAGGTAATTATTGATAGATATATTGTAGTGCCATTTTATTGTTACACTGTTTTCCTGTTTCTTTTCTTGTTCCTTTTCTTCTCCTAGAAAGCAAGCCCTTTAATATTTGTTGCAGTACTGGTTTCATCTTAACAATCTCCTTTAGCTTTTTCTTGTCTGGGAAGCTCCTTATTTCTTCGATTTTAAATGATAGACTTGCTGGGTAGAGTAACCTTGGTTGTAGGTCTTGCTTTTCATCACCTTGAATGTTTCACCCTTTGCCCTTCTGACCTGAAACGTTGCTGTTGAGGATTCAGATGACAGTTTAATTGGTGTTCCCTTGTAGGTACCTACATGCTTTTCTCTTACAGTTTTTAGGATTTTCTCATTGTCTTTAAGGCTTGTTGTTTTAATTATGATGTGTCTCGGTATAGGCCTCCTTGGGTCCAACTTGTTTGGGACTCACTGAACTTCCTGGACTTGTGTGACTTATTCCTTCATCAGATTAGGGAAGTTTTTGGTCATTATTTCTTTTAAAAGGTTCTTGATCCTGTTACTGAAAAGCAATTGTGGTCCTATTGCCCACTGCCACCCTCTAGGCAAAATTTCAGAGGCAAAGGTTTGGTGATAAAGACAGGAGTTTTTATTCAAAAGCTTCACAATTTTTGAATACCAGTTATCCACATGAATTAGTCACTTAGGCCTATAAATTAAGACCAAACTCTAACTCTTTAGTTACAGCTTTAATCACTTAAGCCTATCAGTGGCTAAACTCTTTAACACCTGAGTTCTCCTATCATTGCTTCTGTTAGTTTTAATTATCTTATTTCTATAGGGTTAATTTACAAACTAAAACAGCATAACACATAAAAGCTACACAATTTTGGAAGAATGGCAGGCTTCTGCCTCGGAGCCTGCTCTCTCTAGAACATCCAAAGAAGAATAGCCCTGCCGCACTCTGCCAGGCCCACCTGATCCTAGGCTGTGTCTGGAGTTTCTTCCCATGCAACATACTGTCGTTCAGGAAACAGGCAGCTGTATCACAATCATCCAGGCACCCTCAAGGAAGAAGAGTCTGAGAGTCAGAGCCAGCCTGTCCAGGAGCCCTTCTTTTACTCCAGATCCTCCTGCCCATAATTCCTTGCACTCTAGAGGCATTCAGCTTCTCAGCCAATCTAGTCCTAGGCTGTTTACCATGGCCTTGGGCAGCCTCCTCCTACAGGCTCTTCCTGCTACTCAGTGATCTGATCAGATCTCTCCCAATCAACCCCTTGCTCTCTCTCTTCTCCTTCTGGTATTCCTGTGATGGGGATGTTGATACACTTCATGTGTCCACAATGCTCTTAATCTCTCCTCATTTTTTAAATTATTATTATTTTTTGCTGCTCTTCCTGGGTGTTTTTTTCTCCCTTGTCTTTCCAAACACTGATTTGATCCTCTGCTTCATCTAATCTAGTGTGTTTATTCCTTCTAATGTATTACTTATTTCAAATACTGCATTCTTTATTTCTGATGGTCCTTTTTTATGGTTTCTGTTCTTTTTTCATGCTTCTGAGTATCCTTATAATCATTACTCTAACCTCTCTATCTGGTAAATTGCTTGCCTCCATTGTCTTTAGTTCTCTGGAGAATTCTCTTGTTCTTTCATTTAGGGTCTGGTTTTTTTGTCTTCCCATTTTGGCTGCTTCCCTGTGTTTTCAGCCTTAGCTGTTAAACTAATCAGCTATTAAACAGATCAGTTGTTAGCATACTCAAGCTGTAAGCAGCAGCCCAGCTTAAGCACCACAGGGTGGGGCTATTGCTTCCCCTCAGGCTGATGCCACTTGGAGAGGAGTGGTCTGCCTGAGAAAGGTGGCTTTTGAAGTATGGGGAATGACTCAGCATGAGGATCCTTCTAGCTGTTTCGCTTGTTCCCTTCCCATAGCCATGAGCCCCAGACTCTCCTCAAGTGACTCTCGGCTACCCTGCCCTCCCTCTGCGAGAGCCCAGGGCAAGTGACTACAAGTGGAATTTCTGCGTGTTGTCCCTTTAAGAGGCTCTCTGCATTTCCAGATGTCTCTACCAGGCGGACAGAAACCCTGCTGCTTTTTACAGCTGGGTTCCTTTTCGACTCTGGTACTGTAGGCCCAGGAGGCCAGTGTGTGGTTTAGACATCATGCTTCTCAGGGGGAAGCCCCCGCCCTCCGACTGCTGAGATATCCCTCCAGAACTTTGGCTGCTGCCCATGGGAGCCCAGGCAGCCCTCTCCTGACTCCTCCACAGTGCCTCTTGTTGTGGTGAAGTGGTTTCTTCTGTCTCTCCGTGGTTATATGGCTTCTCTCCAGGTAGCGTTTAGTTGGTTATTCAGGATAATTTCTCTACAATTTAGTTGTAATTCCGGATTGGTCCTGGGAGGAAGTCAGTGTAGCTTCCACTTACTCCTCCACTATCTTGGATCTGGCTATAGAGCATTTAATCTAAAAACCCACACTCCAGAAGTGGTTAATGAAAGTACTGCAGTCATCTTTGACTTCCGCCTACACCAGAGACTTTGCTAATTATCATGAGTTTTGGAAATGAGTTTTCTTTGAAATGTTTATTAATTATTAGCATTGTGGATGTTAAAAATGGATTCTCATCAATGATATTAGTGGCATTTGACATACATTGATCAGCTGGAGTATTTTATATACTCTGTGCTCCTTATACGTGGGCATGGTAAGAAAGTCTAGACAGTACGATAACCCAGTCCCTTAGGGAAGGCAACGTAGATTAGCTACCTCAACTGTGGGTATGCTTACCCGAATTCTGCTGTGAAACATTGTCACATTTGCTTCAAGTGAAACTTTACTGCAAGGTGTTTTAGGAATACCGAAGGTAACAGAACTGGGACTTTCAAGAAACTTACAGAGTAACTGGTGCATAGACATGATTGTTGCTGATCATCTCTATTAATGAAATGCTTCAATTGGAGATGCAAAGATCTACAAAAATAAGCTTAAGAATAGAGTATGGCCAGATTGTCTAAGGATAGTCACAAAAATACCTAAGAGTAATTTACCCTAGCCCCAGCCAATAGTGAGTATACCTTCTTTATAAATTCATGTAAAATATTTATTGAAAGTAGTGATCACTTACTAGGTCAAAAAGTAATTCCCAACAGATTTCAAGAAATTAATTAGTTATAGGCCAAGTTTTCTTACTGAAACGTAAGTGCAAAATAAATGAACAGTAAAATAAATATAAAAATACTAAAAAATTCTCCTGTGAGAATGAGTTAAAAGTAACTCATTGTTTAAGAAAATATAACCATGAGAATGATGGCCCATTTAAAATTAAATGATAAAATGTATATCAAAACATGCAGCTTATATGGTAGTTATAGATTCATACACTTGTATGTAGTAAAAGTGTAAAAATATGGATTGTATACAGATCAAATTCATGGTACTGGTTTATTTTAGAGAGGGAGAGAAAAATAGACTTTGAAGGGTAAATATTAGGAACTTCAACTTTATCTGTAAGTTATGATTTCTTAAACAAACTGAAAAAAGTAAAGAAGATGCTATATATTTTGTAAAATTACCTTTTGTTTATTTTGAGTAGAATACCATATATTATATTTTGGGTTTCTCTTCATTTTAAAGTATCCAAATAATAAAATGTATTAAAGTAGTATTTTAAAGTATGTCAATTTTACCTGGAAATCTTTCTATAGCACAAAACATCTCAAGCACTGAACTCTGACTGAAAGTAGTAAAAGTTAAGGTAATATTCGATTTTATGACACAAATATGTTTGTCAGCCTTTTGCCCCAAAATAAGGTGTATTTTGGAATTTGTAGCACTATTTCAAAAAAAAATTGAGGCTTCTCACCACTTAGATTGTATAGCTGTTTTAAGAAATTCAACATTATGAGATTATATTTTCCTAAATTTCTCAACTAGAAGTCTACTAAAAATTCAACATTTACTGTTTGTCAAGCAGATTATTAATTATCCATGTATGAAATGACCACAACAGAAAAGAATGTATTTATAATACATTCATTCTAGTACTTGCATGTTATACAAATGACTTAGGTCATTTGTTTTTTCTTCATGAATTTATAATTTTTTAGACAGATAAATCTAAAATTTTATTATGTCCTTGAAATTAAAGTTTCTTCTACAATATCTTCAAATGTTCAGATATTATCCTTATGTTCAATATTTAGTATTTTCTTTCCAACATTTTTAAACTTGTTTTAAATGTTAATGAGAAATAATACCAGCTGATGTTTTTTGATATTTACTATATGCCAGGTAGTATTCTAAGTCATACGCATAAATGCACACACACTCACACACCCATATACACATATAAATATATGTATATATACACACATATGCATGTGTATGTTTGTACACATGTGTATGTATACATATATTCATTTACTTAAATAACTGATCCCCTGAACCAACATAAGACACTTTAGTGATTTTTTTGTGTGTATGTGCCTGTTAAACAGCTTCAGCCAGGAAATGTTACCTTATTTGCATATGCCTTCTGGGAGTCCCCCAAATATATCTGTTTCATTGTAGTGCAGAATACTGGTTGTGAATCATTGCTCTAAAAGTTGGAATTGTCCTTAAAAGAACAGGTAGACTTAATAGAAATGCTGAGGGAAATAGAGCACTTTTTGCTTATTTTCAAATAAGCATCTTGTTTCCTTTTTAAAAATTGGACATTGTGATGGCACAGAAGAGTCACCAATATTTACCAAAATAATGAAAAGTAAAGTAAATTAAGTATTATTTACAGTTGGGAAATGAGAATTGAATAAGAATATTTGACAGGAAAATATGATGGATATAAATAATTGAAACATATCTGTTTTGAAGTGAATGTTTTCAGCATTTCATTTTTCCATTCACTTGTTCACTTAGCAGAATTGCATTCAAAGCCCACTATTTATTATCATGAGCCTTGGAATCATCCACATTTTACTTATTGTATTTGGACTTTCTTTAACATAAGAGTTCAGACTTTATTAATTTATGTCTTTACATTTAAATATTTTAAATAAAATATTAAGGCTATTCTACAGTAATAGTCCAATGTTTAGCTCATAGAAGAGAGCATTTTACTTACACTGTAACAGATTTAATGAGAAATTAAGTAAACTAGAGAAGTAGTTAGTTCTTTTTGTGCACAAACCAGTTTATAGTTTGTTCTTTCTCCTTGAAAATATTTAATATAGAAGAAAATGTGAAACACAGAAGGTATTAAGTCTAAAGATATCCACAGTAATTCATAATTTGTGGTGTCAGAGACATTTTATGGAGGAAATTTTACTTCAGAGGAAATAATCTATTCACCTATTCATTTTCTAAGACTACTATAATGTAAGAACCTCCTAATGATGTCTTTTAAATGGTATTATTTGTACTACTTTATACATATGTATCATTCTACTTTATTTTGATGCCATCAGTTTTCACTATCAGTTGTAATTTTAATCTACTCTCTATTTTTCCTCAAAGTGTTCTTCAGAATTTGATTTTAAAATACTTTTTACTGCTATATTTTCTTATTTATCCTTTATACATACTTACTACTTTTATTCACATAATTATATTTGCTCTATGGCATTACATAACTAGCATATAGATTTGTCTCATAAACTAAAACTATCGCTCTTATTTGAAAGGAAAAATTGAAGGAAGCAAATGTAGAATATGCAAGTATATGATTTCAAGATTTTATTGAGCATATTGATATTTTAAATGTTTTTAAAATAATGATGTGGCTAACCAGCTAAATTTATAAAAATATAGCAATAGGTAAAAACCAAGGGTGAAGTTGTATTGTGTCCTCCACATGAGCTACATTGCTACCCTTAACTGCACATCTTTTAAGTGGCTGCTGTACTCCCTAGGCTGGGGCTGGACATAAATGAGTAGAGTAGCAAAGGATGATACATAGAACCTGAGGGTTCTCTGTCTTTCTTCAGTCCATCTTTACCCAATCCATCCTTGCTTTATCCTTTATCTTGAAGGAGAGCTTTTGCTATCCCAGTTCCCAGATCTTCTATGAAATTTGAAGAAAGAGAAATCTGTAGAAACTTGAAGAAGGTGAAAATTAGTGAGTGGTACTAAAATAGTCTATCAGTTGAGGGTAGGAGGGATAGTAGAGCATGTGGTGTGGGTTGGAGCTGGAGGGAGAGCTCCTGCATTATCTGCAACTTCCCAAGTCTGGGGAGAGATATGGCTGTCTGGGTACACGAGGCTAAAAGATCTCCCGAAAAGATTCATTCTAACAAGATTTCTCTTGAGATACATTCTAATCAAACTCTCAAAAAATCAAAGACAAAGGATTCTGAAAGCAGCAAGAGAAAATACATAATACCTAGGTTGTGTTTTTTTTTGTTTTTTTTCCCTGGCTGGGACACATTCGGGAGGCAACCAGTAGAGGTTTCTCTTCCACATTGATGTTTCTTTCTCTTCCCCATTCCCCCTCTCTAATAAATAAGTAAATAAGTAAGTAAATAAATAAACACACAAAACCCCTAATCAAATATAAAAAAACCCTGAAAAAATATCAGATTTCTCAGTAGAACCTAGAAGGCCAGTAGAGAGTGGGATTATATATTCAATTTTTAAAAATGCCAACCAATGCCAACTTTCCTAAAAAAGTTATATTCCACAAACGAAGGAGAGATAAAGACTTCCCCAGGGGAATTTATCACCACAACTTCTGCCTAAAAAGAAATGCTAATGGAAGTTCTTCAAGTTGAAATGAAAAGACATTATTTGGTAGCATAAAACATGAAAATATAAAATTTACCAGTAAAGATAAATATATAGTAAAATTCAAAATACTCTGATACTGCAATTGTGATATATAAATGACTTTGAACTCTAGCATGTAGGTTAAAACAAAAATGTTAAATATAACTATATAATATTTTATAATGAATACACAATATAAAATATGTAAGTGGTGTCATTAAAAACATGAAATGTGAGGGGGGCAAGTAAATGTTATAAAACTTTTTTATGCACTTGAAGTTAAGTTGTTACTAGCTTACAAGAGACTCATGGTAATCACAAAGCTAAAACCTATAATAGATACACAGATGATAAGGAGAAAAAGATCAAAGCATATTGTTATAAGAAATCATCAGTCAACAAAGACAACAAAAGAGGGTGGTTTTTAGTTTGATGTAGTCAAGCCTGTTTATTTTAGGTTTTGTTGCCTGTGTCTTTGGTGTCTTATCCCAAAAAAAATCATTGCCTAGAACAATGTCAGGAAGCTTTCACACTATGTTTTCTTCTAGGATATTATGGTTTCAGGCTTTACATTTAAATCTTTAATGCAATTATGTTCATGTTTGTCAGTGGTATATGACAGAGGTCTAATCTCATTCTTTTGCGTGTGTATAAAAAGTTTTCCCAGCACCATTTATTGAAAAGACTATCACCATTGCATATTATTAGAGCCCTTGTAAAGATTATTTAACAGCATGTGTGTGAGCTTATTTTCTGGGCTCTCTATTCTATCCCAGAATCTCTGTACCTGCTTTTATGCAAGAATCATACTGCTTTGATTATTATAGGTTTGCAATATATTTTAAAGTCAGAAAGTTTGAGACATCCAGTTTTATTCCTCTTTAAAATTGCTTTGACCAGTCAGGATCTTCTGTGGTTCCATATGAATTTTAGAATTTTTTAAAAAATTTCTATTAGAACTGCCATTGGAATTTTCCTAGGGATTGCAATGAGTTTATAGATTGCTTTGGGTAATATGGAAGTTTTAACAATAGATAATTCTTCTGTTCCAAGATCACAGGATATCTTTCCTTTTATTTGTGTTTTCTTTCTTTTTTTTTTCATCAGTGGCATAGTTATCTGTGTACAGGTCTCTCACCTCCTTGGTTAAATTTGTTCTTTAGCATTTTATCATTTTTGATGCAATTGTAAATGGGATTCCTTTCTTAATTTATCTTTCAGGGAGTTAATTATTATAGAAAATGCAAGTCATTTTTGTATGTTGATTTTGTATTCTGCATCTTTACTGAATTCATTTATCAGTTTTTTGGTGGAGTCATTAGGATGTTCTGTATATAAAACTACATCACCTCAAACCCAATAGCAAAAAAACCCAAAATAAATTATCCATTAAAAATGGGAAAAAGACCCGAGTGAACATTATTCCAAAGAAGACATACAAATGGCTCATACATGTATGAAAAGTGCACAACATTGCCAATCATCAGAGAAACGCGAATCAAAACCAAAGTCAGATATCACCTCACACCTGTTATGATGTCTATTATCAAGAAGACAAGAGATTGCAAATTTTGGCAATGATGTGGAGGTAAAAAAAAAAAAAAACCATGTGTACTGTTCTTGGGAATGTAAATTCATGCAACCACTATGGAAAACAGTTTGGAGGTTCCTCAAAAAATTAAAAATAGAACTGCCATATGATCCAGCAATCCCACTCTTGGGCGTATATCTGAGGGAAATGAAATCAGTTTTGCAAAGAGATATCCTCACTCCCATGTTCACTGCAACATTATTCACAATAGCCATGAAATGGAAACAGCTTAAATGCCCTTCAACAGATACATGGATTTTTAAAATGTGGTAAACATACGCTGGGGTACTCTGTAGCCTTTGAAAAAAGGAAATCCTGCCACTTTGATAACATTGGTGAATCTGGAAGGCATTATGATACCTGAAATAAGCCAGATAGAGAAAGATAAGTACTGAATGGTATCACTTATATGTGAAATCTAAAAAGATTTTTTTTAAATCCAATTTTATAGGAACAGGGAATAGAATGGTGGTTGTCAGGTTTTGGGGGAAGGCAAATTAGGGAGGAGTCAATCAAAGGGTACAAACTTCTATTTACAAGAAAAGTTTTGAGGGTCTAATGTACAGCTTGGTGGCTATAATTAATAATATGGTACTATATACTTGAAAGGTGCTGAGAGTAGATGATTAATTTCATCATACACAAAAAAGTTAACTGTATGAGTTGATATATGTGTTAATTATCTTGATCTTGATAATTATTCCACAATGTACATGTATATTAAATCATCATATTGTACACTTTAAATATACACAACTACATTTGTCAGTTATTTCTCAAGAATATTGGGGGGAAAGGCAGAATATCAATGTTTGGAGGGGATCCCCATGAGATGGACTCTGAGTGGCCCTGGCAAGCTGATACTAGTTACTCTGATGGGACACAATGAGGCTGTTTCTAGGAGTGTAAGAAAAGATACCTGGAAACAGTAACTAATCACTGTTTCTGGAAGCAATTGGCACTGACAGGACCTAGATGGAGAATGGAAGGAGCAATCCTTTCTGCCTCTCTGTTATGGGCTTAATTGTGTTCCCTGCACATTTGTATGAAATACAGTCCCTGGTACCTTAGAATGTGACCTTATTTGGAGATAGGGTCATTACTGAGGTGATTAGTTAAGAAAAGATCATAAAGGAGTAGGGTGGACTCCAACCCAGTGTAACTGGGGTCCCAGTAAATGAGATAAATTTGGTCACAGAAACATGCATGCAAGTACACCATGTGAAGATGAATGCAGAAATTGGAGTGATGCTTCTATAAACCAAGGAGTGCCAGAGATTTCCAGCAAACCACCAGAAGTTAGAAGAGTCATGCAACATATTTTCTCTCATACACTCAGGGAACCAACCCTGCTGACATTTACTTCTGGCCTCCACAACCAATACAATGAAAGTGTGTTCTTTAAGTCAAAAATGAACAAGCAAAACCCCCAAAATGATCACCATCAATAACAGGGTAGATCAGATTGTGTACCTCTTGCTATAGCATGCAGTTAGAAAAACACAACGTCTCATATATTTCTGCTAAAAATGCATAACTTAAATCTAGTAATGAGGATGCATTAGACAATCCCAAACAGAGGGATTTTCTACAAAGTCACTGGCCTGCAATATGACTTCAAAGTGGCAGAGTCACCAAAAAGATACTGATGAACTGTACCAGATGAAAGGGGGCTAATGAGGCATGACAACTAGTACAGTACATGATTCTGAACTAGATCCTTTTGCTGTGAGACAATTGGTGAAACTGCACAGGGGTCTAAGGAGTAGGAGGCAGTAATTTCCTGACTGTATTGCAGCTATGTAAAAGAATGTACTTATTTATAAGAAATACAAAATAATTCAGATGTCAGGGGGCATCAGATTGACATGTTACTCTCAAATCTTTCAAGAAAAAAATTATTCTTGCCTACTGGTAATTTTTCTGTAAGTTTGATTGTCTTTAATCAAAATTATTCTTAAAAATTTTAAATACCTACAAATTGTGAGAGAATAAACTTTTCAGTTTGCATACTTTAGATCTGTTGATAGGTATGAATTATGGATTAGACCCTTTTCAAAGTTATTTGAAAGAGACAATTAAAGACAACTTTTTTTCAATTGCTATTTGGTGGTTTAACTGGTTTTGTAAATATGATTTCATGAATTGATTGAGCCACATAGGCTCAAATTAATTAGAGTTACAGGTTAAATCACAATTTACAGTGTAAATTGTTATGCTACTTAAACAGACATCACTAAAATTATATGTATGAGGTTGTAAATATGCATAAGTTATTAGAGGCAAATAGCAGAACTTATATTTATATACAACTTGTGCTAATGATGTCATTAAGAAGGAGCTGAAGTTTAGGATTTACTTCATTCATATTACTGAAGAGTCAAGCTTGAATCTGTGCAGTCACATAATAGAAAACCACCTATCTGTAGATGGAGGTATTTATAAAGTTTTTTCATATTTTGGTCTGATGTATTATGTGATTATTTGCACTTGACTTACAGAGACTTAGCAGTATCAAATACATTGCTGTATATAATAGTTATAAATGTTGTTGTAGTTATTCTATCTTTGAATGTAGATACTTAGTTTTAATTTTAAAAAGTTTCACTGTAAAAACAAAATTTTATCTACTATTTTATATTTTACTGAAATTTTAATGTACAGCTCTGAGATAACAGTGGAATAGAAAACACTTTTAGTGGAATTTATAATAAATATATCTGAGAAATATTTTAGAGCTAAATTTTGTTTATTCTCTGCTCAAAATAGATACTATATGGAGAGAAAATATTAGGAAATTATAACATGGTGCCATATATTTACAAAATTGTTCAAATGACTAGTGGTTTACAATAGATTAATTCTTGGTCACTTTTCCTTTCAGATAAATATGTCAGATGTCACATTATTAGACAGGAAAATGAGGTAACAGCACAGAGAAAGCTGTTATAAATACTGTTATTATTTATAGAGATAAGTAACAGGGAGGTTTTTGGAGAAATCTTTGGAAAGTCTGTAGCTCAAAGCTCTATTAAAAGCATAGTGATTTTTATTGGAGGAGGCCGAGAAATGACTACAGGCAACACAGTGTTTTCACAGTGATCCACTCAATAAAGATCAGCCCAGGCAGTCGAGCACTCCACTGAACACTTTGTAGTCAAACCTCGATGGTACATGGGCAAAGCCACGCATTCTGTTTTATTTAATCTCCAATTTACAAGGTAGCAATTGGAATGGTTTAAGTCTATTTTTTTTCCAGAGATTACTATTATAGGTTAAAATTACATAGATATTTTAGCCCCTTAGTTTATGAGAACTATCAAAATATCAAATTATACCATCAGCACCACAATGATCATTACAATGTGTGGTGGCATAGACTACGTTTTTTTGATTCAGAGCACTGTCAATACTTAATCATAACCCTTATAGGCAAATTTAATAGACTCAGTGTACTGCAAGTGAAAACCTCTACTTCATATTTTGTTGTATCTGCTTATATAGTATCCTTAGCCTTTAAATGCAAATATCATACCCGTGAGAGGTGGAGTTTGTAAAAGATATCACCAAATGCAAAATTTTCTGTACTAGTAAGTTATTTTTAAAAACTACTGCTAACTCATAGCTATCAATCACTCAGCTGACCAGTCAAATTGATTCAAAATGGTATTAAAAATCTTTATCAGTTTTCTATACATAAAAGTGTCTTTTCTTACTAGTAAAGGGAAGTTCTTAGATATTTTATTTGACTCTCCTTGACCTTTCTGCATATACTTATAATTTTGTTGCAATTTCTCTAAAGAGAAACAGAAGACAATTCTGGGAATTGTATGAGGTAAATATACCAAGTTTGGTTTGTATACGTTATTGAATGTAATTTTTTCATGTGTCTAGCCTAATGTCCCACAGCAGTGTCAAAAGATTTTTTTGAATTTCATTAAACTAGCTCATTATTAAATACTTGGATTTTTAAGTGGCATGGCAAAATACGGTCATTACAAAGCTTTTATAAAATAATATACCAAACATTTAGCTACAATTCTCTTTGTAAGAAACATGCACATTTTCAAGTTTTATTTTTCCATGAGAAGGTAAATTTCAAAGGTTTTGAAGAATAAAATTATAGTTTGAGTCTACTTTTTTTTCCCAGTCAGCTATAAAGGTATTTTGGTGCATATTGCTTAAGTGACTTTGCTTTCTTTTAATATGTCTTGTGATCTGATTTGCATAGCCAAAAACCATCCTACAAGTGGATTCTCATTTTCATTCTCATATTAATGACCAGGGAACCACTTTTGAGAATTGTATACTTCACAAAATACCCATGGAAAGAATGTGAGTTTCCGATAGCCTTCTAACTCTCAGCCTTCCTTCTCCCACTAATGAAAAATCCAGACAACCTTTGATACACAACTCATGTAACATCTGTTCAGAGAAGCCAAGCTCTCGGCCCAAATGTCAGTGAGCTTCACCTCCTCTACATGACCTCCATCTGCATCTCTCTCTGGTACCTCTATGGTCTATTACGTGCACCACTCCACGTTAGCAGTGGAGCCTGCATGTTTAGTTATGTTATACCTGCTCAACCAAATGTAAGCTCTTTCAAGTCAAAGATCATGACTCGTGACTTCTGTATATCTGCCATAAGTCCAAATTCAGAATTTTTAACATGGCAGTCATGAATTTTTAAATCTAGACAGAATCTTAGAAATAATGTCAACCGTATTAGACGATAAAGAGACCTAGACCTAACAGTTTAAAGGAAAGACTGAAAAACTGTTTGGTGGTTGATGAGTGCTGAATTTACTCCTGAGTGTTAGAAAGGATTTTTATTTTTTTCTCTTTTAAAAATATCTTCGAAGTGTATCCTTTTCAAACTTGATGCATCAGAGTCAACCAGAGGGCCTATTGAAACAGATTAAAGGGACTAAAGCACAGTGTTTCTGATTCCTGTCTGTGGTGGGGCCTGAGAATTTGCATTCCTAATAAGTTCCCAGTCAATGCTGATAGTACTAGCCTACCAATTATCTTTGGAATAGCATTTCTGCAAGACCAATTCTCACATGTAAATATTACCCCAATTATAGTTTTGCTATTTTTGAAAAAAGATATTTTAAAACTTTTATGTTAGATTGCCATCTTTTTAAATACATATCAACAGTTTCTATTCCCAACATGCTTTAAATTTTCTCCTAAGGATTCTACAATGTTTCAATTATAGTAATTATCAAAGCAAATAAATCATGTTTAAAGCTCCTTTCACTCACTTCAATAAAAATTCAGATTTTATGGGAAGGGACATCCTGGCTGCCACCAGGGCGGTGACCTCTTATCTACATTTAGCACTCTCACCCACAACTGAGAGCACAGCTAACTGTAGCAGCTTTCTGGAAGCAACTGTCAATCTCTACTAAAAACCTTAAAAATGTATGTACCTCTCACTTCATACTCTGGCTCCTAGTGATTTATCCTAAGAAAAGAGTAAACCAAGTGTTCAAAAGATAGAGATATTTTATTACCTGATTTAAAGATAGTTAACCAGGTGTATAAATGTGTCAAAATTCATCAAATCGTGCACTTAAAATAGGTACTTTTTTTTGTAAATTATACCTCAATAAAATCGATTGAGATTTCTCTTAAAATACCAGCAGAAAATTAGTTTTTTTTTTTAAAGCTGCAGTCATGGCCTTAACCCTACTCCACGATATAACGAGGGGCAGTGCTGAGTGAGAAACTGAGTGAGAGGCATTTGCTGTGGCCTTTGCAGTAAGTGTTGTAGCTGGAGAAGGCCGGCTGTACAGTGTGTGTGCACCCAGAAAATGAGAAGTAGCCTTGCAGCCACTTCCGTGGTTTTAAGTGTCAGAGGGTGCATGGCTATTTTAAGGACTCACCTACTGAAATTCCCACAGACAAGAGACCTTGATAAGGCTTTCAGAAAGGTACAGTGGTTCAAAGACCTAGGTTTTCAGCTCGGGTTCAAGAGTTCACTCTAAGGTCTCAGTCTGAGGCACTTTAAAGCCCACACACAGGTGATTTAATTGTCACACCCGCTTCAGAGAGAGTGAAGCAAATATACTAATGAAATGGGCAGGGTTGCTTTCCTAATCAGCTTTCTGGTATTGTAAATAGGCTTGCTATTTCTGCATGATCTCTCTGCTGTATCACTAAGACGATCAACTCCTTGAGAATCCTTACTCATCCTTCTGAGGGTTGGAGCCCTGCTTTACTCATCATTATTACTTAGTAATTATAGTAACAGTATTGAAATAATTCCTTACTGTTGAGTTTGTATTTTGAAAACTTTCAGTCTGATGGAAAAATACCAATGTAGTAATTTGAGAAGATATTAACAAGGGTGTATTTGGAAGGTATTTCCAACAGTAGTAGAAATTATTTTTAATAAAACTCTTTAAATAGCATCTATTTTATTCCTAAGTGACCTGTAAATCAGATTTCCTTAATTTTAAAATTAAAAAAAAACAATATTTTCCTCCCTATGTCCCAGAACTGCAGATGAATGTGCTTTCTAAAACTTTTGCCGAGTGAAGCTTAGCCATAGGCTGTGTTAAAGATAAATGAGGCAAAATACAAAATAGCCAGGATTGATTGTTTTACACGGTATTGCAAAATTAGGGCTAGTTACTTTTTCTTAATCTAAATACATATAGTCTGGAAAGATGCTTTGAGGTCAAATATTTTGTATAATGTTATTTTTTGTTCAAAGTAAAATAAAATCATGTTATCAACATGGGTTAAATTGGGAAATGCCTGCATTTGTGTGGATCTGCTAGTGTTTTTAAGTTAGTCCAGAAGAGCAAGGGGCTATAGACCTAAGAGTATAATATTAGTGCAGATATACCCAGAGGAACAACAGAAGAAAGTTTATAGGGAAAGAGCACTTTACTGCCTATACTTATTGAGCTTCCTGTTGACTCCCACATAAAGTCTAAATGATCTTCACTTGCCTTTTGTTGAAAACATTATTAACCTTAGTGCCCTCTCATTCTTTTTCAGTGGTACTATTTTGTATGATAAAGTGTTTTTCACCTTATATGAAGGCTAAGGATGTCTCTCATAGAATGCAAGTCTATGAAGTAGGTACTGTCAGAGAGATGAAGTGACTTGCCCTAGGCCACTCTGTTGATGATTTCAGAGAGAAATTTAAAGTCAGGTCCATCTGACTCCAGAGGCCAAGCAAATATGTCCATATATCAGAACTTCAGACATTTGTGCGTGCTTTTGAAATGTTCTTATTTAGTTTTGGCCATTGTTCCTCATACCTCTGTCTAAATCTTGGACAAATTTTTTTGAGTAAAATTGGTTTTAATCAGTTTTTAAGTTTTCCCTCTATAGAGTTATTTCTCAGTAGAAAATAATTAAATGTACTATGTATATTCCATAGTCATTTGTCTTATCTCAAATACCACCCTCTTAAAAGAAATTTTCCCTGACTCTCCTACCTGCTGTTGCCGTTACTCTGTAGTGATTATTGACTTTATTTTCTTAAAAATATTTTTCACTCTCTAAACTTTTATTATTTACTTATTTACATGAACCCTGGCTGTCTCTCCCTACTGGACTGTAAGCTTTCACAGAGCAAAAAACTCGTCTACTTATTCCACTTTTACCCTGGCATTTACGCCTCTGACACGGAAAAGGCTCACCACACTTTGGTTGAATGAGTAATCTCTAGGCACTTAACATTGGGTTAACAACTAGCAGGGGATGGCATCGCTCCCACACTTGGCTGAAGTTTCCCTGGTAAAAAAGCAGTGTACTTTTATTTCTAATCACTATTTTCCTACACAGTTTTTAAAATGGTTTTCAGTGTAACTAAGTCATTACTATGCTTTCTTTTCTCTAGAAATTATATAAATTTGAACAAAAGATGAAAAATCATGCTCTTTTGGTTAAATATAAACAGTTTACATTTTTAAGGTCTTCAGAACTGTTTTTCTGTATAGGTGCAAGATGTACAGATTGTTTCATTTTTAATTTCAGCCATTTATAGACATTTACTATTAGGGAAAAATGAGTATTAACATAGAAATCAAAAATGATCTCTGAGGGTTTTTTTTTCATAATCTAATACCATTCACATGGTACTTAGTTAAACTTGACTTTTTCTCATTTTTTCCAACTCAAGCATTTTTTTCTATTGGTAAGTAAACACTTATAGATTGTTTAATAAATGCAATTACAATCACACATTTAAAAGCTCAGTCACTTTGAAGTGCCTTGTTATGATAAACTGAGAAAAAGATTGACATTAAATATCATGAACAATTAACTGTTTCCTGGTGAATTAATTATGTTTTCTACCATGTTTAGTGATAATACCCTTTCTATGGGTTACAAGCAGAAAGCGAGAATAGACCACATGGTAGATGAGATCATAAACTGTGATGGGAAGTTCTCCAAGTTGGAAACATTATTGAAATACAAATAAACCCATGGGTCATTTTTTTTTTCAGTGAATTAGAGCTGATAAACCATAGACACATATATCTGAATATGTGCAATTGACTATATGAACATATATGTAATATATATGTGTGTATTTATCCTAACCTTGTTTTAAAGCATTTAAAGTGACTTTTTAAATAATAATATTTGTTACTCATAATAATGCTTCTTCAAAGCAGGTGTTAGTTATTTTTCACATTTTACCACAAAGAAAGTGGATCTTGGGGAGATTATATGACCTACCCAAGACTGAATAATTGATAAAAGTAGACTTGGACCTTGAATTCTGGTTATCTGACTGGAATTTCACTACCTAAAGGTAATAGAAATTAAACAGGAAAGAAAAATAAGACAAAATGCCCAAATCAAAATTTAACTTAGGTTTTAATTTGTCAGCTTTGCACTTTTGATTTTACCTTGTAAATTTTGTTGGAGTACAGTTCTCTCTCTCTTTTTTTTCCATATGTAAAGATCATTTATTATTTAAGCATTTTTTATTGATTATACTATTACAGTTTTCCCAATTTTTCCTCCTTTATCACCCCTCTCCCCTGCCCCTTCGGAGTACAGTTCTTAATAGTGTTCTTTTATTATTTAGTAATGTTTGTAGGCTACAACTCAATTTACTTTGCCGCTGTCATTAAAATTGACTGATTAAAAAAAGTAAAATTAAGACAATTACTGTCTCAGTTCAAGGTGTAGTTGCTGGCAACAGAATCCACTCTAGTCAGGTAATGGAATAATTATTTATTTCAGGGTATCAATTACCTTACAGAATTACTGGGACAGCCAGTGTACGGGCTTGAATGTGTACAAGCTAATAATGCAGACCCAGATACCCAAAGATTGTTTTGTGGAAATTTACCTGTTGCTGCTGCATCACAGCTTTTACAGGACTGTGGTTTTAACAGCTGCAGAAACACCATGCCTCACAACTGTGTTGGCTTCTGCAAACTTCACTCCAGCCCTACAGTTCTTACTAGATAGGAGCTAGTAAGCTTGTGGCATGTTTACTGATTGCATCAAGGGCTGTATGTAGCCATAGTACTGCAGTATAATATACTGTCTCAAAGCTCAGTGGCTTAAAATGACACTCATCCATTTTTTTTTTCTCACTCATCTACAAGGTGGCTGAAGTTAGCTCATGTAGGTAGAACTTGGTTGGGAAACTCTGCTTTGTGGTATAGATCTGGCTGGACTTCACTCTTTGTATTTTGGTTAAATTCATTCTGGATTCAGTTGTACTCATTTTGGGGCCAGGGCTGAGGGACAGCAGCTACTCAAGAGAAGCACTTTTCATGGTGATGGCAGAATGTAGGAGAGCAAGAGGAATACTCAGTGTCTCTTTCAGGCTAGTGTCAGAATGGGCAAATTCTCTTCTGCCACATGACTGAGTCCAAAGTCAAGATGAAATACTTTCCACCTCTAGTGGGAGGGACTACAAAGTCACATGGCAAAGGAATTGGATAAAGGGAATGATACAAAACTGGAATTCTTACATCTGTCACATTGGAAATTATTCATCAATCTGTCACACCTGGAAATATTTATCTGGGATTCTGCCCACAAAGAAAGAGAGGCACAATTGCAGAACTATGAAAATAGAGAATTTTCAAAAAAGTTTGGGCTGTGACAAAGAATAAAAGCATACCAAATACATTTAATGTAATGGAAAATTAAGAACTAGTATATACTTTATAGCTTCTATAAGCATAAAAATTAAAACACTAATGAAATTTCTGGGTTAAAATTGAGATTTCTCTCCAAATATTTCTATGTTGCATAAACAATATGTATGTGTGTAGTAGACAACATCATAGGTATAAGAGCATATATATAGCGATCTTATAAATTGTTGCACATTAAGAAAGGAGAAATAAGATATGTATAACACCAACATTTTTTATTTATAGCTATTATGTAGCAGACATGTGACTGCCTGCCAAGGATCAGGAGGAGACAATGATGTAGTTTCTGCTGGTGCAGTCTAGTGTGTACATGAAAAAATAGGGGTAAAGGCTCTAAGATATAAATTGGATAAAAAGTAAAATGTAGGCTTTACTTACCAAGTGGAAATTATATAATATAGTTCTGAACATGAGGAATTAACCAGTTACTCATTTTGTAAGACTCAGATCCTTGGTCTCATCTGATTCTAGATTACGCCATTTCCCCAGCTGCAGCTCCAGCCCCACTCGAAATCCTTGGCACCCTTACCAAGGTTCACAACACTTCCCATGACAACTTCTTCTCCAGGACCAGCCAGTACTTTCTCAGACTTGCTTGGCAGTGATTTTCTAGTTCTGGGCAGGTGGAATCACCTCTTACATCACAATACTATCATGTAGGGAAAGAAGAGAAATATCCCTCTTATTTCCTGCTTCTTCCTGACAGTGGGAAGGGCCTTCATTTCAAAGACAAGAAGTGGTCGACCTTTGTGTCAGCAGCTGCATCTTTCCACACCCAGGGAAGAGTCAAGCTATGACTGCATTTTAAGTATTTAAGTATTTTAAGCCAATTAGAAAGATGCCAGTACATTCAAGAGATGGTGAAACTACAAAAAAGGTAAAAAGATAAATATAAATAATTACCTTATATATGATTTCTTCAAGCACTGAGTTATGAAGGATTGGTGAAAAAGTTTTAATTTTAATTTGATTTTACCAAGTATAAGAAAGCTCTATTTTCTATTACTCTAATATATTTTACTTGCAGCTATGCTTATTTTATGATTACTTTAAATCATTTTCAAATATTTCAAGTACTATAAAACATTTTATGTTGTTAGCAACTTAGGCTATAAGCTAGATCATTTTGAAATGTTAACTGCTGTAACATTCAAGTGGTTAAAATTCTCCCCCAATGTCAGAAAATACCCCTAATTTTACAATGGATAATAATGGGATAAAAAGAAGTCTTTCTAAGGAATTGAGTTGTTAATGGACTTAATGGTGGACTTAGTAATGGGCAGGTACCATTACATAGAGGTAATCCAATGATCAGAATCAGCAAATGGTTACTCAATGTCTACTTTTTTGTTAGCTTTATTCTTCCAATACACTCTACAATAAATGCATTACAGTTAAAAATTTAGAGTCATCTGTCTGTTGCTTAAAATCATCTCAGGAACCACCAAGGGCACACACACCATACTTGTTCAGGTAAGCAGTGGGAAGTCCTTGAAAGATTTTCAGCAGGGAAATTGTAAGGCTGGATTTAGATTTTAACTAGGCTGCTTGACAGCTAATGAGGAATAGGTTTTTCCTATTAATTTTTTTTAAAACTGTTGATGTTTTTATAATTAATAAATTTTACTTTTTAGATCAATTTTAGATTCAGAGCAAAGTTGCATGGAAAGTACAGAGTTCCCATATACTCCCTGTACACACGCACACACACAGACTTCTCTACAAGCCACACGTTGGATACACATGTAACCTCCCCCGCTATCAGTATTCCCCACCATAGTGGTGTATTTGTTAGAATTGATGGTCCTGCATTAATGCAATATTATCACCCAAAGTCCACAGATTACATTAGGGTTCCCTCTTAATATTGTACATTTTTGGGGTTTTGACAAATGCAAATTATATGTATCCACCACGTGATATTGTACAGAATATTTTCACTGTGCTAAAAATCTTTGTCTACTCCCTATTCATTCCTGCCTCCTACATACTATTAATCTGCCCCCTGGAAACTATTAATCTTTGTATTATCTCCAAAGTTTTGCCTATTCCAATGTCATATAGTTGGACTCATGTAATAAGTAGCTTTTATAGGTTGGCTTCTTGCACTTAGTAACATGCATTTAAGTTTCTTTCATGTCATTTCATGACTTGATAATTTATTTCTTTTTAGCACTGAATAATATTCCATCGTCTGGATATACCATGGTATATCCATTCACTTATTGTAGGTCATTTTTGGTTTCTTCCAAGTTTCTTCAGTTATTTACTCAAGGAATTAAAGTAACATAGAATACAATTGCTGGATCATAGTATTGTAACTGAACACAGCCCTGGCAGTCTGCTGATATGAAAGCCAATACTTGAGAGGCAGGTGCTGATGTAAAGGAAGGTGATTTATTTGCAGCTGCTGGCCACCTGGAAAATGGGAGCCTCATGTCTCAAAGCCCATCTCCTGGAAGATGGGGGACTCATGTCACAAAACCCATCTCCACCTCTCACTGGAGGCAGGGATTTTCATAAGGAGGAAGACGGGAACAAAACAAAGAGACCAAGGGAAGAGTTGCAAAGTTCTCAATGTGCAAATGAGCACAGTCCATTCAGCTAAGGCAGGTGATGGTCCATTGTGCATCATCCTGGTTTAGTCATCCTGGCTTCACATCATCCTGGCTTCCTGTCATCTTGGCTCACATCATCTTGGCTTCATGTCATCTTGGCTCCATTGATGAAGGTCAGCAAATCTCTCAGAACTGTGGTGCTTGAAGGTCATTGTCTGTATCTTTTGAAGTTAGTTCCTAGGATTCTTATACAAACATGCTGTTATCTACAAGCTACATATTAGTTAGAGTCAACACTTACAAAAACAATGTCAAAGGAATGGTGGGGCGTGTTACAATTTCTCACCATTACAATTTTCTATTGTTACATGATAAGAATATGTTTAGTTTTATAAGAAACTGCCAAACTGTGTTCCAAAGTGGTTGAATTATTTTGCATTTCCCCCAGCAGTTTTATGAGGTTTCCTGTTGTTCCACATCCCTGCCAGGATTTGGTGTAGCCAGTGTTTTGGATTTTGATCATTCCAATAGGTATATAATGGTATCTTATTAATTTTCAATTCCCTAAAAACATATAATTTAAACATATTTTCATGTACTTGATTGCCATCTGTATATCTTCTTTGGTGAGGTGTCTGTTCAGGTTTTTGGACCATTTTTTAACATCAAGTTGTTAGTTATCTTATTGTCATTGACTTTGAAGAATTCCTTTTGTATTTGGAATAACAGACTTTTAGCAGATGTGTCCTTTGCAAATAATTTCTTACAACCTGGCTTGTTTTTCTTTTTCTTGACAGTGTCTTTCACAGAGGAGAAGTTTTTCATTTCAATGAAGTCAAGCTTATTAATTTTTTTCTTCATTGATCATACTTTTGTTGTTGTATCTGAAAGGTCATCACCATACCTAGATTTTCTGCTAGATCTTTCAGGAGTTTTATAGTTTTGAATTTTACATTTAGGTTTTTGATCAGTTTTCTGTTTATTTTTGTGAAGAGTGTAAGGTCTGTGTCTAGAATCAAATTTTGCACATGGATGTCAAGTTGTTCCAATATTTTTGTTGAAATGACTATTTTTGCTGTATTGTATTATCTTTGATCTTCCGTCAAAGATCAGTTGCCTGTATTCATGTGAATCTATTTCTGGGCCCTCTATTCTGTTTCATTGATCTATGCGTCTATTCTTTCACCGTTACCACACACCTTGATTACTGTATCTTTATAGTGATCTTGACATCAGGTAGTCTCAGCCCTTTGACTTTGTTCTTTTCCTTCAGTATGGAGCTGGCTACTCTAGGTCTTATGCCTCTGCATATAAACTTTAATATCAGTTTGTTGATATCCATGAAATAACTTATGGGAATTTGATTTGGATTATATTGAATCTATAGAATAAGTTTAGAAGAACGGAGATTTTGACAATATTTAGTCTTTCTGTCCATGAATTTTCCCTACAACCTCACTCTTCTGATAGATCAAAGAAAGTTCTTGATTTTTAAGTTTATTTAGCTTTTGAATCTTGTCAGGATGGAGTGACAACTTCCAAGGTCCTTATATCTGGACCAGAAACTGAGTCCCTGACTTTAATAGTTCTTTAAAAGGCTAATAATGTGTTAATTCTAAACAGACAATGAAGGGTTCAAAGTAACAAAATATTATTTTATAATTTTTTTCAGTTTTCCAGTAACAAACTAGGGGTGGGTAGACCAATCAAACTGTGGTGGAAAACCAGAGAGTGTTATTACAAGACTCAAAGGAATTAGTTATTGATGATCCATCTTTTCTGAGAATCTTGTAATTTAATCAGTCCCAGCAACTATATTAATAGATAGGTAGACTTAAGGTAATGATCTAATTAGTTTATTTTTCTAATATGCTGTAGTTTTATTTTATTTTATTTTTTTATTCTCAAACTGGAGTTCCCTATCCCAGGGGGGTATGCAAGGTTTTTTTGTAATTTTTTTAAACATCTAAATCTAATATTTATTATATTTTTTCCCATTGCTATTTAATGCACTTACATAACCCTCACCCCAGCAATCACCACACTGTTGTCCATGTCCATGAATCCTTTTTCCTTTTTGCTCAACCCCTCCCTCCCCTGCACCTGTCCTTCCACAATCTGTCATCTGATCCCTATCTATGAGTCTGTCTCTATTTTGCTTGTTAGTTCAGTTTGTTCATTAAATTCTACATATGAGTGAAATCATATGGTATTTGTCTTTCTCTGACTGGCTTATTTCATTTAGAATAATGTTCTCCAGGTCTATTCATACTGTCACAAAGAATAAAATTTTCTTCCTTTTTAATGGCTGAGTAGTATTCCTTTGTGTAAATGTCCCATAGTTGTTTTATCCACTCATCTGCGGATGGACACTTAGGAGGATTCCATATCTTGGTGCTTATAAATAGTACTGCAATGAATATAGGGGTGCTTACATTCTTTCAAATTAGTATTTTGCATTCCTTTGGATATATTCCCAAGGGTGGTATTACTGGGTCAAAAGGTTTCCAGTCTAATATTTAAATCTTTGATCCATCTTGAATTTATACTTGTGTGTGCTGTAAGAAGGTGGTCTAGTTTCATTCTTCTGTATATATGTGTCTAATTCTCCCAACACAATTTATTGAATAAACTATCCTTAGCCCATTGTATGTTCTTGCTTCCCTCTGTTGAAAATTAACTGACTATAAAGGTGTGGGTTTATTTCTGGGCTCTCTATTCTGTTCCATTGATCTATGTGTATGTTTTTATGCCACTGCCATCCTGTTTTGATTACTATGGCCTTATAGGCCTCAGTACCCATTTTATTGTTAAAGTATTTTCCTCTGTTTTTTTTTTTTCTTTCTCTTCTTCTTCTTCTTAAAGCAAGCCCTTTAACATTTGTTGCTATACTGGTTTGGTGTTAATAAACTCCTGCAGCTTTTTCTTCTCTGGGAAGCCCCTTATTTCTCCTTCAATTTTACATGATAGCTAGCCTTGCTGGATAAGTAGCCTTATTTGTAGGTCCTTGCTTTTCTTCAACTTGAATATTTCATGCCACTCCCTTTTGGACTGAAATATTTCTGTTGAGAAGTCATATGACAGTCTAATCGGTGCTCCCTTGTATATCTGCTTTTCTCTTGTAGCTTTTAGGGTTCTCTCCTTGTCTTTAAGCTTTGTCATTTTAATTATGGTGTATCTTGGTGTAGGCTCCTTTGGATCCAACTTATTTGGGACTCTCTGAGTTTCTTGGATTTGTGTGTCTTTTTCCTGTACAAGATTAGAAAAGTTTTTGGTCATTGTTTCTTTAAATAGGTTCTTGATCCCTTGCTAGCTTTCTTTTCTTTCTGGTGTTTCTATGATGCAGATGTTGTTATACTTCATGTTGTCCAAATTGCATCTTAAGCTCTCCTCATTTTGTTTTTGTTGTTGTTATTGTTGTTTAATTCTTTTTTTCTTTTTACTGCTCTGCCTGGGTGTTTTTTTTTTTTTCCTACCTTGTCTTCCAAATCACTGATTCAGTCCTCTGCTTCATCTAACCTACTGTTTATTCCTTCTTGTATATTATTTATTTCAGATATTGCCTTCCTTATTTCTGACTTGTCCTTTTTTATGGTTTCCATGTCTTTTTACTTACTGTTAAGTATCCTTATAATCATTACTCTAAACTCTCTAAAATTGCTTGCCTCCATTTCATTTAGCTTCTCTGGAGGATTCTCTTGTTCTTTCATTTGGGGTCTGTTTCTTTGACTTCCCTTTGGGCTTCTTCTTTGTATTTGTACCTGTGTATTATTAGGGAGATCTGCAAAGACTCTGGTGTAAGCCTTTGTCAGACACTGCTTGTGATTGGTCCTGGTCGACCTGTCTGGAGCTCTTAGCGATCCACAGCATGTGGCTCCCTCTGCTGGTCCTGTTTGTGTGCAGAGAGAACCAGTCTGTGCACGAGTGCTGACTTTCATCAGCACCAGGTCCTGGGGAGGGTCAGCTGAAATCTGATAGAGCTCCCAGAGATCTGCCTTAGTTGTTAAAGTAGTCAGTGATAGAGCCTGGAGCTGTAATCAGCAGCCTGGTTTAAGCTCCACAGGATGGGGCAGAGTAATTCCTGTGAGTATGTTTGTGCCTTCCCCTCATGCTGATACCACTTGGAGTGGAGTGCTCTACCTGAGAAAGATGGCTTCTGCAGTGACTCAGCACAGGGATCCTAGTGGCTGTTCCTACAGTACCCTCCCCAGAGCCACCAACCCCAGACTCGACTCTAACGTCTCTAGTCCACTCTGCCCTCCCTCTGCCAGAGCCTAGTATAAGTGGCTGCAAACGAAATTTTGTGCTTTCACCCCTTAAGTGGCTCTCTGCATCTCTAGTTGTCTCTCCCTGGCAGACAGAAACTCTGTTGCTTTTCTGGGTGTACCTGGTTTCCTTTCCAACTGCAGTGATGTAGGCTTGGGAGCCCAGCTTGCGGTTTAGACCCCACACTTCTCAGGGTGAACCCCCTAACTGCTGAACTATACCTCTGGAACTTCAGCTGCTGCCCATGGGAGCCCAGCCAATCATCTCGTGTCTCCTCTGCAATGCCTACCAGTCTCTTGGTGAAGTGGTTTCCTCTGCCTGTCCTTAGTTATAAGGCTTTTCTCAGCTAGTGTTCAGTTGGTTATTCTGGATGATTTCTTTACAATTTAGTTGTAATTCAAGATTGGTCCTGTGATCAGGTTAGTGTAGCTTCTGCTTACTACCCACCATGGGATACACTATATAATTACATTAAAATAGTATCAGGTTAACAGAAATAAATTTAATTTGAAAACATTGTATCACTGAAAAAGAAAATAGAAACAAAAACTTCTCTGAAAGAACCCTTAGGGAAAAGTATCTTCTTTTCCTCCCTTCCTTCCTCCCTCCCTCCCTTCCTTCCTTCCTTCCTTCCTTCCTTCCTTCCTTCCTTCCTTTTTTCCTTCTTTCTCTCTTTCTTTCTCTTTTTTCCCCTTTCCAAACAGTAGCATTATGAATTCTGTTCAGGTCTTAAATAATAGAAAATTAATACTTGAGGCTCATGAGTGCATCTCCTGTGATGAGCTTTTGCATAAACATTTTAATATGATATTGAAAGTTATGGATATTGCTAGAATTTTTCAGTTCACAGACTTTAAATGATGTATTATCTATCACATAAAAATTATAGAAAATTTGCATCCAGTTATTACAGAAATGTTGTCCTAGGTATGTCTTTAAAAGTCACATATTCTATTTTTCTGGCTTCCACTTAAAATAATCAAGACAGATGTAAGTAAAGTTTGCTTTCAAAGATCTCTAGAATATTTAAAGAATAGTCTTCAGCCTTCTTTAATACCACATTCCAGATTTTAATAATCCTTGCTGTTAAGAAAGTTTATACCAAATGTCTAAACTAAATCATTCCTGTTATACTAATAACATTCTTCTGAGTACTTCCATGGACAGAGGACTGCCATCCTTAAAGGTAAGGTACAAATGTTTGACAACCAAAGAGAATTTTTTTATGTTCTTTTTATTTTTGAGTTCAGTTATTAATTTGTTCAGGTAAGAGTTTTGAAGAATCAGATTATCTTTGGAGTAAAATCTAGACTCTCACATTCTCCTACTGATGTAACCATGAGCAAGTGATCTAATATTTCAGAGGCTCAATTTTCTCCTCTATAAAATAGGAATAATAATTCCAAGTTTAGCAGACTGTTGTGAGGATGCAAGACAAAACATATGTAAACTGAGATGCTGTCTGGCACATAGTAAGCACTCCTAAATGCATGCAGTAGTTTCTGTGGTTGCATTTATTAATTTTATTTGATTAATTCATTCATACATTATAATTTGGCAAACATTTATTACATACCTTCAATATTATAGTCACTCTGTTAATTGCTTATTATTGCCTTATGCTGTAGAATTAGGTTAAATTAATATAATCTATTGTTTATTTTATTAAATATTGCTCCAGGTCCTATAATATCTGCTCTACCCTTCCCCTCAACCCACACACTACTAAATTCAGGAATATGCCAATTTATGTTCACAAATTGATTTCCTCTTATGGCGTTAACATAAGTGCCTAATTCAGAATGGGGCCTCTTTCTCCACATAAACACTATTTTTTCATTTATTTTATACTAAGTACATTATATTCATTTATCATGGTGGAAAACATTCATATTTTGAACTCAGGATGACTTGGTTTCCAGTCTAAGTATTTATTTGCCCATAAACCTGGACTACTACGCAGCCTCCCTGGTTTCCTTAGCTTTTCCAGATATAACACCAATTTCAAGGAATGGCTTTGTGACTTAAATAACATAATGTTACCTACTTTAGCATCTGATGCTGAGTTTGCTCTCATTATATAGTAGTTACTACTATTCAATGAAATAACTTAAAATCAGGCACACATTTTAATCTGAAGGTGTCATTTCTCCTATATTTAAATTTTTTCATTAAAGTCTTATTTTGACAGTTCCCATAATTTTTTAAAATCACTTTTGTTAAAGAAATTGTCTATTAAAGAGCAGCAAACTGCATGATCTTAGTATTCTTTGTCAGATGAAGACCTCATGAAAAACAGTTGAGAAAATTTTAAATGGAAATCAGGTGTTAAAAGTTTAATTAGAAAAATTCATCCCTTACACATGGGCTAATGTAGACTATGGCAGGCTGCTTAATTGTTGATTCTAGGGCTATTTTTACACTGTCAACATCCTATTTAGTAATCTTGGGGGAAACAGCATCAAAAGCAGACAAAGAAAAATGTTTCACTTTCCTGCAGCTGATTCCCGTGACTGCCTGACGTTTAGTTACATTTGGGCATCTGTCTCAGGAACTCCCATTGTCTGGAACCATATGCAAACTGAAGTGTGCACTGGGGTATAGACATGAGGACAGAATTTACACTTGGATATGCCATCTGACAGCAGCGAGAGAAGCTGGACAGGCCTGGGATACTTCATACAGTTCATTTAATGAACTATTACTTTATTATTTTGTAAGGCTTCTGTAATGCACATTTATGATATAAAAAGTGCCTTACATACTGCTTCATCGGAAGGGGACCTCATTTAGATTAACCTGTGACTTCAACAGCAGGTGGTAGAATGAACCAACTGCTTCAATTACTGCTTTTGCGCATGACTTTCATGTGTTACTAAGATTATCAGAGGAACCTGATTACATCCCCTTAGACACTATTGTTGGCATGATGATTAAGCTGTTTTTTTTTTTTAAAGACTAGGAACCTAAAAAGCTTCTTGGCATGAGGCAAAAGCACTGTGTATAGAGATCAGTAAGATAGTGTGTATCATTGCCCTGTAGCTTATCTCCACATATACAGCTCCCTGGTGGATCCCTATGATAAACATTATTGGAACAATTAGCTGCTGCTGACACAGAATCCAGACACAATAGCCATGGCCAGCAGCATAGAGCCAAAAATTATGGAGCCAAAAACCATAAAAAGCAACACCAAGCTAGTCTCCCCATTCAACTGCTGTCATAAAACCCTCCCAGTGCTATGTTTGCATAGCTGGCTTCTCCGATATGGCACTGTTAACACAAAAGAAGAAGCTGCAGCACTTGTCTTTGTTTAGCTGAAATTACAAGTCATTGAATTAGTATGTCATCTTTATTGTGCTGTCATGCAGCGGAGGTGAGGAAGGCTCTGTAATGGATGGGAGAGTTTGATGGCCTGAAAGACAGGCTCACAGATGGTTGTCGATATAAAACAGTTTTTCCCCCTTTAAAAAAAAAGGAGGAAAGGAAGAGAGAAAAAAGCAAATAGGCTGCTTGGAATGGATCTCCACTGATTTGTGTATAATCCTACCCAATGTTCATATCCAGCCCATGCGTAAGAACTTTGGTGGCCTATAGTATATGATGAAGGCATAGAAAGCTAACATTCCTAGGGAGTACATTCGTGATTTAAATAAAAGTGACGCAGCACTTTAGCTTTGTAGAAAGCTGGTGGTTGCTGTTGCTCTGGAAAAGTTTTTCCTGCAATATTTCTAAACACTTGTGAATGATTAGTGAAAAGAGTTAATACTGTTATAGAAAGTTTAAAAATAAAAAGAATTTCAAGCATTCTTATCACAAGAAATTTAAAGTTCCCCATTTGTATGATAAAATATATTTTGATAGGGATCTTAGACTATCTAATAATGCAAAAGTATTTGGGCTGAATTTGGCTTAAAATATTTTAAACTCATTAATTTCTTGCTTTCCTTGTTTTTCCTATATAGTTTTAGTTTGATTTACAACACATAATTGGAAAATTATATTAAATATACCTATTGAACATCAATAAAATAACTAAATTTTGCTTTTAAAAGACAAAATGTTCTTATACCCTTGACATAATTATTTAAAATTTGACCCAGTCTAAAAGGTGTTGTTTTGAATCTTATTGTTTAACACAGAAAACACTTTCCCCCACTATTTTCTTTCAGGTGTGACACTAAGCCACCAAACATTCAGGGCAATGTTTTTAAAAAGAAGCAAACAGGTTACATTTAAGAGTGTGTAGAATTTTTAATGTGCTAGTAATTATTTTGGGTCAAGTTTATCTTTTCTTTCCTCTTGTGTATAAGAAAAATAGGAGAAAAATTAAAGATCTGATTTTTCCCTTGGTAAAATTGAGACTTATGTATGGCCATAATAAAAACTTGTAATGGGATTAATGTAAATGTAAATACATATTTAAAAAATACACTTGATCACATGTAAGAAAATTATAAGGACTGAAAGTCAAAGACTGTAAAATTCACATATTAGCTCTATTTATGAATGTACATATTTCTCTTAAAATATTAATTTAAAAAATCTTTCTAAATATCTTTAAAATAGCACTTAAGGCTTCTGAAAGAGAAGTATGAAGAAGAAATTAAGGAATTAAACACCTAGCTGGGGCCCTAAATTTATCTGTCGATTCAGCAACATTAATACATTTATTGACTTGTATTTAATGCTTATTTTATTTGAGGATTGTCATGCTGACTCTTGCAGTTTGTTATGAAAAGCAGCCCTTTTGGAAAATACTGTTTGTATGTGCGTATGTTTGTGTAATTTGGAGGTATGGGGAAAGATTATGTACTTTACAGTTAATTAGATCTGGATTTGAATTTCAGCCTTGCCACTTACTTTATAACTGTATGACCTTGAACACATCTGACTTTCTCATTTGTAAATGTGAGTGAAGAGGAATGGGCAATGAGTGGGGATAAGGGCATCAGGGACTTGGGCAACAGATGGCCTCGCCACAGCGTGGAAGTGAGTTTTCATGGCTGCAGGGCTACAAGTTGCTACTCACTGTCCTTAAGTCAAAACTGTCCCAGTGTAAGGGCTAAGGCCCATATACCCACGTCCCGAAACAGAAGCCTAGTATGGAGGTCTGGGCACAGAAGATACAAGGCCAAAGCATAACTGACAGAACAGAGCTTGATAGTGCCTGTCAAATCTAAGGAGAAAAGGTCCCCTAAATCTGTCCAGCTAGGTAGGGCTGGTTCCAATGCCTAGAGATTGGGTTGAGGATCAGGAGGTCCCAGCTCTTAGTAGAATTGTGTATGCAAAAAACCAAGCAAATCATTAGAGTTACAGTCATTTACTATTTAATATGCCTCAACCAGATAAGTAAAGATACTGAAAGGGTAGAGAAAAGACAGCATGTTAAGTGTGAAAATTTGAAGAATTAAGATTATTCCTTTACAGAGGAAAATGTTGAGGAAGGAGGAGGTTAGGGCAACCAGGAATGAGATACTTAGTTGTATTGCTGAAGCCACCTTTTTGTTACCCAGATAGGGAAGGTCTCCCCTGCCAAGCACTAGAAATTCTACATGTCTCCAGACAACATACTCTATCCCCAAGACAGTTTGGTTCAGATGTGGTGGCCAGAACAGCTTCCTGTGTGGCGTGTGAGAGATTTTAGGGGTTCCTGTTATTCCCATTGCTCAAGCATCTCCATTTGTCCCCGAATCCCTCAAATTCTTCTATGAAATGGGTAAAAACTTTTATTCAGCAATTAGGCATACACAAAACCTAAGAAATAAGAATGACCACAAAGAAAATTATTTTATATTAATTCACAGTTTACAAATCTAGTTAGATAATATATATAAAAGGCATGGCAGTCCTGGCCAGATGGCTGAGTTGGTTGGAGCACAGTCCTGGACACCAAAAGTTGTGGTTCAATTCCCAGTCAGGGCACATTCCTAGGCTGCAGGTTTGATCCTGAGGTAGGGTACATCTGGAAAGCAACCCATCAATGTTTCTCTCTCACATCAATGTGGGTCTCTCTCTTCCCCTTCCTCTCTCTCTAAAATCAATAAACATGTCCTCAGGTGAGGATTAAAAAAATAAAAGGCAGGAAAAATAGGATGATGCCAATATACATGATAATAATTATTAAAATCTCTTTTGATCTGTTCAAGAGAAGTGAATGAGGATTAGAAGTTAATTATATGTTGTCTTGGATTTACATGAAGATGTAAACCACAGAGAAAGAAAAAGGCATTACCTGTGTGGGTTAGTGGTGAGAGAAGAATGGGTGTGTCAAGGTAAAGGGCTCCTGAAATAGATGGAAGTGAGAAAAACTCAGAGAGAAGGCCCAGGAGAGCTAGGATGAAGTAGATTTAAGCTTTGGCCATAGTAAAAGACCAAACTGGTGTTTATAGGTGTCCAAACATTTTATTATGTACCTTTTTTCTCTCTGATTTCATCCTTCCCATAAATTTTTAATTCATTTCCTGGATGAGGATGAGAATAAAGCCAATGAATAAGAAAGTGTACCTTCATTATATTCAAAGGGGAATATGTTTTAAATGTCACACATACACATATTTATATTCTGCTGTTCTAGAGTTATCCTAGACTAGTGTTCCAATGTTTAGGTCACAGGGTCATGTATTTTGTAATATAAGCTGATTTCAGCTGGAACATTTTTTTTCATGCAGCCTGCAACTTGTTCTTTTAGAATAAATGTCACTTACTGTGTTTGAACTGCCTTTGGTTCTCTGTTCTTCGCCTTTTTTCTGGGCTCTATATTTTATTTAAGCTGTGTGATTAAATGAGAATTGGACAATAATTTGAAATGATCAGTGTTATAACCTTGTCAAAATCAACTGGAATAGATTTAGCAATTATTTCAATAAGCAATGCTATGTAAGTAATTTCATCACTTCGTATTGTTATTTTTATTCACCAAGTATGTAAACAGTAACCAAGTACATCCTAATCCACTGCAAAACTGAATTGCGGTTTTCTGACTTGGCTTCTGTATATGGCCCCATGATGCTACCTTTTTCCTTTTTTTTTCCAGCTTGACACTTTTCCCCATCTTTATACTTCTTCCCTCTGGATACTGTTGACTCCTGTGGTTTCATTGCTATGCAGAAATATGCTTGCAAATCTGGCCCAGATAATTCTGTCTCTAGCCTCACTTCTGTCATTAAGTATTGGATTAATAATAGTCACATAAAGCTCAGATTTTCTCTAAATCAGAAATCACTAATTTATTTCTCAGTCTTTTTGTGATGTAAGTAAGCTATGACAGTATAATTTTTCTCCTATCTAATGTACTGGTGTAGAAAGCTATTGAAATTTTACCTTTTAATTGGGAAATTTCCCAGTATTGTCACATTGCACTATCTACTCTGATTCTCTACTAATGCCTCATACTCGATATATCCAAAACATCTCTTCCATCTACCCCAAATTAACATCTCCTTCTTCCTTAAGCCACCAAATCAAGGGTCTTCAGAGTTCTTACTAACTCCTCATTCTTCCATCATTTGCCACATTCAATAGAATCTACCTCTGCGATGTCAGTATCTTCTCCCTCATTGTCTCTCGTGCTATTAATCTCCTGAATCAGGCTTCCAGACTTCTTGCCTGCACACCGGAATTTAGCCTTCTGAAGAGTTTCCTCACGTTTACTTTCTCATTCCTTTACAGTAATTTTCCTATACCTCATATCTCCGTCCTCCCCACAGGTTTCAGATTCCATATTCCTAACAGGCCCAGGGTATGCTCCTAAACAATTTGTCCTAAAGAACTTGTCTCCTGCAAATTCCTTGGACAGAGCCTATATTTCCATAAACCTATCCACTCTTTATGAAATCACCCTAACCTGGTAAAATCCACTTCAAATGCCTTCTTCTCTATTGATTCTCCCAGCCCAAGGTCATTTTTTCTTCTGTGAACTCACCCCTTGCATTTTCTAATTGTTCAAGGTCCTAATCATATTACACATGGTTAGAGATTACTTTATCCCTTCTTTTTCTACCATCTTTGTCCCTATTCAGTTTTAAGCTCTTTCTGGGCCAGATTTGATCTAATTGTCTTTACATTTCCAAAACATATCACCTCATTTCCTATACCTGATACTGAATAATAATTAGAATATTTGAAAGGAAGCAACTAAGTATACAACTCCCTGCTTTTGTCTTAGCAGAGGCTTTGCCCAATACAGTATAGAATCAGTAAGGAATCAAATTCCATGAACCCCAGTCAGCTGAATTAAAATGTGGATTGTGCAGCTCTTCAAGGCAATGAAATGAGATTATCATGACAATAGTGTAAAATGAAACTGAAGCTCTGTCCAGTGTGGCTCAGTTTGTTGGAATGCCGTCCTATAACAGAAAGGTTGCCGTTTCAGTTCCTGGTCAGGGCACATGACTAAATTGCAGGTTCAATCCCTGATCCCTGGTCTGGATGTGTACAATCCCTGGCCCGGGGCCCATGCAGGAGGCAACCAATGTGTTTCTTTCTCGCATCAATGTTTTTTTTTCTCTCTCTCCCTCTCTCTTTAAAAGCGATGAAAAAATATCCTCAGGTGTGGATAAAAAAAGAAAAATAACATTGTGAATAAACTTCCCAAATAGCTGGTGAATTTTCAGTAGCTGCCTACTCTGGTAAAGTTCTTGAATTATGAAGCTAGTCTCACATTCTACACTGAGAAGACTTGGAAAAAGAATTAATGACTTTCAAGTCAAGAAAATATGTGTTTTATAGGACTGTTCTTTTTCTTCCTTTTTATTGAATTTATTAGGATGTCACTGGTTAACAAAATTATACAGGTCTCAGGTGCACAGTTCTACGAACATCATCTTTACACTGCATTGTGTGCTCACCACCCCAAGTCAAGTCTCTGTCCATCACCATTTACCTGATATCCCCCTCCACCTCCCCATTTCCCTCTCCTGGCAATCACCACACTGTTATATGTGTTCATGAGTTTCTCTCTGTCTCTCTCTCTGTGTGTGTCTCTCTCTCTTTTGGCTCAATCCCCTCCATTGCCCCTACCAATGTTCCACATCAGCCTGGACAACTGTCAGCCTGCTCTCTATACACGAGGCTGTCCTGATTTTGCTTGCTAGTTCATCTTATTCATTAGATTGTACGTGTGAGTGGAACCATATAGTACTTATCATTTCTCAGGCTTTTGACTAAGATCAAGTGTAGTACTTGTTCTTATCAGTTTAATATATGACTCTTTAACAGAGGGCAAAGGATACAAGGACTCACTTACTATTTGGTAGTGATTCTCAAAAATACCTTTGTTTTTCAGGCTGGGTTCCAGCCTCCCAGGTTTGCTGCCATGGAGGGAGGGGCAAGGGTATTTACAGCACTGCAAAGGCCGTATTCGCCCCTGACTTCACGCTTAGCTCAACTTGGAAGTACAATTGGTTTATTTTGTATAAATAAGCAAAAATGCTGGGAGGAATTAAATATCTTCATAAAACAAAACATTATGATACCAGAAACCCTTAGGAATAGCACTAATGCTTTTAAATGAAGGTTTTATTTGTCTCAGAGCTGCAAAAAGGAGTCACTAATGAGATGTCATTTAAATTCTAACACCTGTTTAATGGCAGTTTTTCTCTATCCCCAAAGAGTAACTGTTTATGAATGTTTGCAGTTTTCCAAGTGTATCTACAAGAATTGTTTTTTCATAAACAATGTGATGCCTTTTTTTCTCATATGCTACAGTCACGCTACAACATATGAGGAAAATTGTTGGTTGTGGCATTTTTGTTTTAGATATGTTTCAAAGATAGTGTTATTTCATACACTGAAACTTAAAATTTTATAATTCACATAGTAAATATTTTATGAGAAACTTCATGTTTTACAGATTTATGAGTATATATTGGTATAAGAAAAACAAAATTTCTAGTCGTATTCTTTACCTAAATTTAAATAACATGTGAAAAGTTATTGCTGAAAAATATGTTTGCCCCTATATTCCCTTTTACAAAAATATATATTTATAAATAAACATATCTACATATAGATTTCTAAGAGTTGCAAAAAGAAATGCTTGTTGACTTTTTCACAGATAATAAATAACTGAAAAAGTCAGACATGAGACTATACCATTTCTTTTGTGATTTTATGTTTTTCTTGTGCAAACAATTTGTTATTCATGAAAGGAACCCACAATACCTACATTGCCATTTTTCTCTATGCTTTCTCTAGAAACTGATAGTGCTGAGTAACAGATACCATATAGGTGAATATATGAATAATTATTTTCTGTTGGAAATGCTTTTCTTTAGGATATGTTTCATTTAGTATTCATACCATTTAATATAGGTTATTTTTATGTTTAACATCTTTTAATAAAGCTACTTGTAGTAATATAAATGACATGTATATTTATTTTAAATAAATGAAATTTTATCTTGGGAAATTGAAGTATAATTAATTTCTTTGGAGGAGCAGAGACATTAGGCCATGATTCTAGGGAAGCTGCAGAAAACTCTTTTAAGGAACTTATATCTTTTCATTAATGAGCCGTGGTTTTTCTCTGTTAGCATGCTGAATATGTGACAAACAGTTCTTGTTTGTGTCAGGGAAGCAGGAACTCATCCTGATAAAAGGTGAGACCGGACCTAAACCTTCCTAAGAACTCTTTGGGATTTAAGCTGAGTGCACCAGGCTTACTGCAAAAGAGAACGGCTGAGCCATAAAATTCTCAAAGTATGGACTTGAGCATTTCTATAAAACCTAAATGTTCTGCACATTAAAGGAGGAGAGAAGAAAACTGTGGCAGATGTGACTGGATTTCCTATTATGCTGAAAACTATTCTAAATTTCTTCCTCATGATCATTATTCCTTAGATTTCTTAGTACCAAATCATTTCTTTCTTCCCTTCTCATGATTCCCCACTTTATGAGATTCATGCCAATTTAAGGTACTCTTTTGAGTGAACAGAGGGACTGGATATTTTTCAGTTTTTAGAATGCTTTCCTTTCTCTTTCTCTCGTTCTCACTCTCACTCTCTCTGTCCCTTAATCTCTGTATGTGTATATATGTTTGTGTGTGTTGTGTATGCAAGTAAAACATTGAAGAACTGAAGAGTATCCATTTGTTCCTGGTTTATACAATTTTTATTTACAGGTGGAATCTCAGTGCTTAATTGGTGTTTTCTCTAATTACCCACTAGATTTATTCACAATCAGTTGACATATACCTTGCACTGAGCCGAGGGAAATAAGCATATTCTTTTTTCTGTGCAGTTTCTTCCTGACTTATGAAAGCAAAATATCCATTTTGTATGGAGAGATGAATCAGCAATCCATATAATATCTATTCATCATACATATTTCACAAGGAGGATATTGTGGTGACTGCAAAGTTCTTACAAAAATAATATGGAAATCCGGAACTTGATGTGGAGTGTCAGAGAGCCTCTTACTATTATTTACCTTATCAGCTTTTGCTTTCTGAAATCAATGGAAGGGCATCAAGTTCAGCTAATCCATATTTCTGAGTATGAAATTGAATTTATAGTCTGTAGTATGTTGACTACCGCTCGCATTTAAGGCATAATTGATTTTTATTGAAAAGCCAGCAGGCACATCAAAAATTTCCACAAACCACAAGGATGTTAAATTTTACCCTGTTTAGATAATAGTGTGGCTTTATTTATCCTTTAAAATGAAGCTTTTATATTTATATCAGCAAATGCTATGGAAGTGTGACTGATACCTTATGAAACCATCAATCCATGGTTCTGTAGAACTGTACTGCACAGAAATAAGCAACTTTAGGATTCTAAGGTAAATGTCTATGGTTGGCTTGTTTAAAGATAAATGGATAAATGGAATAATAAATCTAGCACCATATCATGTCATATGGGAAAGTTTTTTTTTATTGAAACAACTGCTTGTGCCATTATTTTTTTTCACCCAAATTCCTTCTTCATCTTGTTTTTCCCTCTGATTAATAAATTACATTTTTGTATCTGGATTAATTGTTTATGAATGTGAAATGTAATTCCTGAGGATAAAATCTATTTTTCTATTTTAAAATTAAGCAGTCTACCTTATCATGTGTGACACTCCTTTTAATAAGTTTCATTCAAATCTCCCCAATCTATGTACTAAGTTTACTCATTTTTAACAAAATGTTATGATCAGGAGACTCTTGAGTCCTCCTGCCACAGAATGTGTGAATGCAGTGTGAACTGTATGGTGGATTTTTAAAAACCAAGCTTTGCTTTACTGAGCAAAACAAAATAAAAGCAAAAAGATGCAGATAGCATTATTTATTTTAGTCCTTCTTCTGTAATTCTCTAGCACTAGTTCTGACTGGGAACAATATCACACCTAAAATGAATTTTGGGAATTTCTGAGACTATATTAGGTTTTTACAAAAAATTGAATGAAGTGACACTTGAGCCCTCCCTGTCGTGGGTGGAACCAAAGAATGCCAGACATCGCAACTTGCAGGAGCGCCCAGCACAGGAAAATCTGCCCCGCGTGTGCCAAACTTTTGAGTTCCTATCACAAATCCATGAAGATGAAAAACACCACTTAGAACCTGCAATAAAAATCTATTTCTATCTGAATTCTACTGTATTTCATGTAATTATAAAATATTTTTCACACTGTAATATACACTGAATTTTTAAAGAATTAATCATACAAATTAAGAAAAATTGTTTTGAACTTTACTAATTGAGGGTCACGGATGGCAAGTCTGTCCATGGTGTTTGCTGCCCTGACACAGCAGTCTCGTTGTGGTGTGCAGTGGGAACTGAGGTGCTCCTGAATTTACAAGATTCTCTGCATAGTTATCAGTGTTCCACTTCTTTAAGTGTTCATCATGTAGCAGTGCTCAAGTATTTACACTTCAAAACATGTTTTGTTATAGAGAACTTATTTTTATTTCTCTTCTATTTCATAGTTGGGCATTGTATTGAGTTTTTCAAATTATGTGGTTTTCTTAGAGTGGTTACAATATGTACACATTTTATTTCAGTATAATAAATGGGTAACAAAATATTTGTTATAAAAAGGAGACAGTACATCTGATAAGGTTGGGAACAATTGCCTATGGCATCCAGGCATGAATGCATTAGCTGGAAAATTTTCAATGATAAATCTAGAGATTATTTTAATAGAACAATTATTTCCAATAAGGAAAATAGTATCTCAGGGATTTTTAAATATGCAGTGATAAGCCCTTAGTGCCTACCTTCCTATTCGTATGGATGAAGAGTATTCAAAACAATTTGTCATATGCACAGAAATACAAAAGATGAACCTAAAGAGATTATACATTAGTCTCTTAAGAGGAAAACTGATGGAAAGAAGCAGTATACCTTTCACAGAGGCAGATATTTTCAAAGCAATGTGTGACAGGTACAGGGACAAATCCCGTTAATAAGTAAGAGGATTTGTGCTTGGCTCTGTCACATGCCACTTTGAAAACCTACCCTCAAACCGTCTATAAATTTTCATGCCCATCTTTTTCTCCTTGCTTTTTCCAGAGCGTCTGATTTGTTTGTTGTTCACTATTTTTTCCCTGCTTTACATTTAATAACATTATCCTTTAATAATTTTTCAGAGGTTGGTACGTATACCATGATTTTGTAGAGACATCATTGTTAATAAAATAACCTTTGCTGTACCTATTCATTTTCACCATCTCTTACTCCATTGTTATGGAACATTATTATACCACTTGTGACTTCCAAATATGAAAAAAATCTGCCCCGTGGAAATTAAGGAGGGAAGTAGCATTTAACACATCAGTTAGTTTTTTCTTTTACTATATGGTTATATTTTTAAAGGAAAATAACATTTAAAATGTAATGCTGTGATACGTGAATGATACAGTATCTAGAAGGAAAAAGAGTCATTCATTTCTTTTTATTGTGGTTTTTGCAGTAATTAGCAAGCCTAGAGGAATTTACATTTTTGCAAAGTAGATTCAAAACAAATTTCAGTTCTTATGACTGATGGGCTGCCTCTGCTTCTGGCCCTCGACTTGGCCCCTCATCACATGTGAGGAAGCTGACAGTGGTGGAGGGACACATGTATCTGGTAGGGCATCTTTTGGTCTATAACTTGGTGCTTGATGATGCTGTACTCTTTCATGCTGCCAAAAATTATTTGCTTTTTCCTTCTTTTTTATTTGCACTTTTATTCTATAAAATATTTGATTCCAAATATGAATCTGGAGGTTCTACTAGAAGTCAATTACTTCAAATTTCAGTACTATTTTAAAATGACATATCTGGAAAAGAGTTGTCCATGAAACGTGTTTTAAAGTGGAGAGTTCCAAATAAAAATCACTACTCTCTGAAATGTCTGTTTTCCTCCCTCAGAAATATTAATGATGCTAATAACCTAATAAATTAGAAATATTTTCTAGAGGACCAGCCCTGTACATCTGACACCATTTTCTTTGCTCATCTTTAAGTACACACCTAGGCTGTCCCTTCCATAGCATCCAACAGCTGGATGTAAAGTAGAAAACTAAGCTGATCTGCCAGATAGTTTGTCTACATTAAATCCAACATCTGGATATTTTTTAAACATTTAGATGATTGGCTGAGTTTTTCACATTACATCTGCATATTTTTGGCATTTTGTGCCTCTGTGTGTGTGTGTAGAAAAGATGCTACCCCAAAGACAAAACAAACCAGAAATAGAGCAGTGGGCTTTGATTTTCTGTGCATTCTGTGAATATCCAAATTTGGACTCAAGGACCAACTAGCTCAAGTTCAAATTAGAGAAAATTTTTGAATGTCAATGACAATGTGTGAAAGACAGGATAACTTTCTGTGGTATTCAACTCAGTAGTATCAGTAGTTATTTAGATACAACTCACTGGAGGATAGTCAGAGGTCACCTACCTAAAATAAATTTAGACTTTAGGAACTTACCTGTTGCCAAGGAAAAAAGTCAAGAAAATGTTTTATAACTTTAGTATTTTTCTTTAAAGATCAGTTTAATTTGGACTTATCAAGAGCTGCATCCTCAACATAAACTGTCACATATCTTTGGGAAACCATAATCTTAATCTTAGAATGTCAAATAAGCATGCACATACTCTAGGGATTGCACCTCTATTAAGCAACAGAAATTTGTACTTGTGAAGACTTGGGTGTTTTTGAACATCTTTAATAGTCATGGTCTTGTTATCTTCATTTAGTAATGAGAACCGTTCTCAGACTCAGGTTTTTCCATTGTTTTGGTGCAATTCCCATTAATCCATGAGCAGAGAAGAAAATAGGAAGGGAAGAAATATTTGTTGAGCAAATCTAGTGTGAGATATATGAGGGGACTTCAAGTGCATTTATTTAATTCTCACCATCACTTTTAGGGTCGAGAATATAAAAACAGAATTTGCTTTACCTCTGAGAAGTTGGGTTTGAATCCCGCCTTTGATACACAGTAGCTAGGGGTATATCTTTAGCCATCTTATTTGTATAATTTCTGAGACTCTGTTTTCTTATATATAACAAGGGGGTATTATTTTTCTCATATATTTGTTATGAAAATTATGGCATAATATATACTAAAAAAGACTTAAGGACACCAAACTTAACATGTGGAAAATGCTCAATAAATATTGTTTGCCATTTTACTAATGAAGAAACAGAGGAATAGAGTTAATGGTGGTCATAGAACTAAAATGTCCCCAAGGAGGGATTAAATTCATGTCTGTCTCCAAGCCTCATACTGTACTGTCATCATCAATTGAATATTGCTTATTGATTACCACTGTTCTGTTGCTTTTATAACATTCATCCCAAAATGGCATCATGTAAGTTATATAGTAATTTCACACATCTTTATTTCTCATCTTGAAGGGTTATCAAAAATGATAATTTTGATAATATGTTATGGTTCCTATGAAAACCTAAAAATATAGTATCAGTTCATTCCAACATATGCATTCCCAGGGATTTCACTAGGTATGATTAGCAACAACAGCAATCCTCAAAGGTGATAGGGCACAGCCCTTACTCTGTCACTACACTCTATTTGTGGAATATGTGATGAACTCTACAAATATTTGCTATGAACCTGCTTTGGGCAAGAGGAGTCTAGGATGAACCAAATGCAGACCTTGCCCTTAAGGACAATATCAGACGAACCCTTTAAATACACAACAAAGTCCAACGTGCATGTTGTGCTTTGGGGACACGTGATTATGAAATTTCAGCTGAGGATGCCCTAGAAGTCCTATGGAGAAAGTACCATTGAGAGAGCCTCAAAGGATTAGCAGGATTTGGTAAGGGAAGATGAGCAGGTTCCCCAGAGGTGGAAAACACTGAATGTCATTGGGAAAGCAGCTCTACACTTTGGTCAGGACATTGGGCACATTTAGGTGACACTGAGATTACCTGTTCACTTCACTGGAACAGAAGGTCATGCTAAGGACTGTGACTTTTAAGCTATGTCAATAAAGTAACTTGGAGGTTTCTGACTATTACATAAAGTAACGGGCACTGGGCAGTGAGAAGCTCCTCAAGCAGGGACTAGGGGGAAATTGATTGGCATGGGGAAATGTCAGTTCAAGGATAAAGAAACTAAAATATGTGATGTTTCACAAATTTGCTGCACATCCTCTCTATGTCTAAATTTACCTATTAAGATCAATGGGCTGAACTTGATTTATTTTATAGGCCTTTTCCAGCTTTTATTTTTTTGAGTTAATATTTTTAAACTGTGTTCTGTTGAGTGTTATTTTTGCTAGAAACATTGTGTGCTGTGCCAATTAAAAGAAAAAGTTCTCTGATTGAACCAATTTATGAAACATTGATGAAAATAGCCATAGTCTGTTTTGGAAAGGACTTCTCAGAGCCTTGAACATTATACATTTCCAAGACAGAATACACGTGTATTGTTTTCCACTATTGTGTGAGCACAGTGTCCTTCTACTTTATCTCCTTTGGTGTCAGAGTTTTATGAAACAAATTTTAATGATTGTCCCACTATGGATATTAGATTTTTTACTAAAATTTCAATACACCTTGGTTCTCTGTTTTAAGTGATCTCTGCAGTGTAACTTTAGAGATGCAGGTGGTTCATACAAGGATTTCAGTGGGATATTGTCCCTGACACTTTAAGAGCCATGTAGGAGAGATGAGCATGTAAAGCAGGCATACAGCTTTCCCCATGTACTGCTGACATTTGAAAGTAGAATAGTTTTTTTCTCAACTATCCAAGGAGAAGTTTGATGCTTCTTGTAGCAGACTATAGTGGCACCTAAACTTTTCAGTAAAAGAATTCATCTCTCTGGAAAGATAATTCTCTTTGATCAGGTAGTTTTTTGGGGGGGAATCACATAAGGTATTGAGAAAGGGAGGAATAATTGACTAGACAGTAAACTGGTGCCATCAACCCCTGGCTTCCAGGAGGTGATGGATGTCATGACCAGAATGCCCACACATCTATCAAAGTAAGCTTGAAATTATCTCCTCAGAAGAAAAGAGTTTTAAGGAGAGTCTTAAGTAAGATATGACACTCGTCAGAGGAAAGTAAGAAAATTGCTCCAGATGGTTGAGCTTGTGAGAAGGTGTAGAGGTCAGAGGAGGCAATGACTGGTGAGAAAAGGAAGAGGAGAGGGGGAAGTCCGTGGGAGCCTGGACAGGTGGCTAAACTGTATCTGAATGACAATGAGATTCCGGTGAGAAAGCCCAATAAAAAAGAAATTCTAAACACTTTGGCACACAAAACTAGCATTTCAGAGAGATCATTGAGATTTAACTACAAATAGTTGCCAGGGTAAGAGAAGGTCATGATGACACAATGTAACATTTAAATGAGAAGACATCCAAGCGGGTGCATGCTGTAGTTGGTTGCTTTCCTTCCCCCTTTGCCATCGCCTGTTTACACCTTTCTGCTGAATGTACTAACAGTTCCCTCTACTGTCTACTGGCAAGATGGTGAGAGTGCAGTCAACACTGCCTGATTTAGTGTTAGCTATTTTAACCATCTTACAGAAATACTGAAATGAGGCATATGCTTTTTTCATTAACTACTCTTCAGACTTGGAAGCATGACAAGTTTTCAGTTTATTGGTGTTTTTTTTTAATCAAAATATATCTCTTCAGAAACTGAAAGTACTTAATTCTACCTAGACCTGATCTTCCTCAAATCTGCTAAAACAAAACAAAACAAAACAAAACAGAAGAGTGGATCTAGTTCTGTATCCATAGAAGATTTAAAAATAAAAAAACAGGATGTATGGTTCAGCTGTAGCTTCAACAGGCTCTCCAAGCACTCTGGCACTCCAGTTGCATGAGTATCCTGGGCCCATGTGACCTCAGCCAAATTATCTCCCTTGGTTTATTCATCTTGGAAAGTAATATTTACACCACAGAGTTGTTAGGACCGGAAAGTACAGTGTATGTAAAGGCCTCAGTATAGTTTTGGGACCATGGTAAGATTCAATCAAATTCTGCTACTTTAACTCTTGGATTCCTTTCATTCATTTATTTAGAAAAAAAATGGTTATTGATCACTTTCTATGTACTGGGAATACAACAGTGTAAAAAACAGAAAAAGTTCTTGCCCTTATGGAAATTATATTCCAGTTAGGGAAGATGGATAATAAATAAACAAGGAACATTATAGTATATCAGCTATTGATAAATGCTGTGGCATTAGGAGTCAAATTACTGGTTTTTTAATCATTGGAAGTTTCCTAGATAGCCTAAAGCAGTGATTGATTTATCTACATGGCTCTGGATGCATTTCCCTACTGAATGAATATGAAAGCAGATGGCTTAGAGTCAGGATGGAGCAGGATGATCATTTAATTTATGGTCCAATTCAGGGCTCTTTTGAGAGGGATAGGATTGCTGTGGGTATCATACAGGGACAATAGGTGCAAACTGGGACTGTTTCAGGCAAACTTGGGAGATAGAATTACCCCAGTAATCAGGGACTTGACCAGAAACATTTCCGGCAGGCAGTGCAAATATCAGTGTGCCGTGCTCTAGGCAGCAACAGGCAAAAATGATGTAGTCCAAGTAGTAAACATCTGGATAGGGTAAGATTGATGGTGGCCAGAGGCTACACAGGGTTCATAAATAAAGTAGCTCAGAGTCAACTCAGAAGTTCTTGTCCTGATGGGAATAAGTTGCCAAGCATGACTCTTTCCATCCTGGGCTGCCCACCCGCAAGGCAGCCAGAGTCTAACCTTCTATGGGTCCTCCTGGGCCTGACAGCCTGGCTCCTGTTGGCCAGGCAGCTGTCCTTCATGGGGCAGAAGGCATGTGTGTTCCTCCAGGAGCCCACAGTGAGCCCGCACTGCATGACAAGAAGGACAGTCCCATGCCTACTTGAGGCTGAGTGAATGGCAGGTAATGGTTCAGGGTCCTAGGAGACTGGGTGAGGAGTTAGTCTTTGGAGCTCTCTGGATCATCCTTGTTGAGGTCATGTTCTTCCAACTGCTCTCTCCCCTTTCTCTTCAGTTTCTTACCACCTTGTTCAACTTCCCCATGCTTTGGATTTAGGGAAAGTTAAAAGTTTCAAAGAGGTATGAGTGAAGTCATGATTAAAACTTGGGACCTTTTTCCTTTATCTTAATTCAGGGGCTTATGTCAGTTATTACTGAAAGTAATTATAACCCCAGTGTGTATAGTATTTAAAATGTCAAAATGCTTCACTTTTAAAAATCTACTTTCAGTAATGATAATGGCCTTGTTAAATATCATCTTTGTCTCTTTCTGTTTCCACTGGTAACCCTATTTTATAGGCATTGGGTAGTATAAGACTTACATAGGAAAGTTAAGAGAGTCTAGTCTATAATTTTGGACTGTTCTAATCCCTAGAGGGTTTCTCTAGACTCAGTAAATGCACAGCACTCTTGTATTTAAACATACTTTAAGACACTGTGCTTGCTTAATAATTTTCAAAGTGTTGTTTAAGCCAGCGATTTACCTTTTGCAATCTATTATTTCTTCAGCAAAGGAATTCCTTATTTCTTCATCCGCCACTTATTCATCCATCCAACACAGAGGGATCAAATGCCATTTGAGGAATGGCACCAATGTAAATGTTAATCTAGACACAACAAAAGTATAAGAAATTATCCCTAGACTTTTCATTGAAATGGTATAATTCAAATAACTTCCACACAGATGACACTTCTCACAATTATATATTTTCTGTTCCTAGGTGATAATCACTATAACAACAATATTAATATTCAGACTATTCTAAGCACTTTATATGTATTATCTTATTTGATGTTTCCAGTATGTCTGTGAGCTAGGTATTATTATTATTCCCACTACATAGATGAAGGGGGTTAAGAAACTTTTCCAAATTTGGACCTGACTTTCCTCAGAGGTTATTCCCTTTACTCTTTGCTGCTGCTTACTGGTGTTAAATGAAGTAATTTGGAACACCATGGAGAAGAGTGTGGACTTTGAGTAACACTCATTTCATGTTAATACCTGATCCTTTAGTGGAGCAGCAGCATAATTTGAACATAATATTAGTACCACTCAGCTTCTATGTCTTTAACTGTAAAGTAGCGACAATAGTGGTTGTTTTGGGTCATTGAAAAGACTAAATCTATCCTTCTCTTAATTAATTAATCAGTCTGATAGTTTTTGACCACCTGTTATATTCCAGTCACTTTTCTGAGTATTGAAGAAAACACAGGCGAGCCAGAGAGGCAAAATGCTGGTCCTTAGGAAACTTGCAGAGAGAGAGACAAAGAAAAGATGTAAGCAAATAGAAAAATTGCAAACCACAGCATGTACTATGTAAGGAATGGAGTAAGAAGATAAAGAATGGAAGGGACACATTGCTATATTGTCAATTTCATGAGTGTAGGGGTTGTGCCTGTCCTGTTCATCACTGGATTCCCAATGCCTAGAATATTAGGGGGCATTCAGTGCATATTAATTGATTAAATATATAAATGAAAGAAAAAAGAATAGAATTGTCTTCAGGGACAGCTTCTCTAGAGAAGTTAACATATAAGATACAAGAAGAGGTGACCAGGTCGACCACAGGAGAAATGTACTTTCTAGCTAAAGAAAACTGCAGAAGTCCAGAAGTGGGGAAGGAAGTCTGTCTTTACATTGGCACTAGATGGAGAGAAAAATGTTTCATGAGAAAAGAAACCCTTGACTTGGGGTCTGAGGCGAGGACATCAGGCAAGAAAATTTCCTCTAAAGGGACATTTCCTCAACTCGGATCTCATAAAATTAGAGATAGAGCCCTATTGAAGGTAAGGTTATTCTTTAGAGTTGAAAAATATACTGTAGTCTGAGTGAGAATTAATAGACATAAGCAAAGGAAGAGAGTCACAATAAGTTCAGTTAATAGAATGGTCTTATGAATACAATCATAAGCATACTCAAAATAATAATATAGAACAAGACTCAATAAAGCTATATATAAATACAAACTGAAATATTTTAAATAAATTTGAATATCTTTTATATCAGTTTTAATTACTATTAAATGTATGTTAATATTACCATACACATAAACTATTATCAACAGGAGCAGTTCAGAACAAAAAACTCTGACCTTAAATAATAGACTTGAAAGCAGTTGCCCCTGTATATATATTAGTTGCATAATTTCTTTCCCTGAAATTTCCAATTTTATATTGTTTTATTTAATGTGCATTTCAGTTCTTCATGTCACAGTCTACACATAATGGTTTATATTTAGTATTCTCTAAAAATACAAAGGAAAAACTAAAAGCAGAGATCTTTGATTGATTGCACATTTAAATAAATGCACTACAGATTGAGACAAATGCGCCGAGCGTGTGTGTTTCAATCACTGTATCGTCACACAATTGAATAAACACACATGTACAATACAATGTTTAATTGAGTGCAGCAAGTACATTTATTTTAGTGATTGCACCATTGCATATTCAAGCAAAGGCACTGAGTTCACTTTGGGGGAACTGAAGTTCTGTATACATACACAAGTTTTAAATCTTTCATGGACTTTGATAGATGACAAATACCCACATATTTTTAAAGGGTTGAAGTATGTTTTATTTCACAAAATTTACTGTTAATGGACTTAAATAAATTTGAAATCTGGTTATTAGGTCCCTACATTAAAAAAATTTTTTAAAACTCTAAATATTTCTTTCTCTTAAAATGTCACTCTGGTCTCTCAGTGAGATGAAACAGGACATTTCCTCTGTGCCCAAGTAGGTTTTCTATGACTATCTTGTCTGGAAATTGCAGTTCCAACTCTTTAGGCATCAAGCATTGGACTCATTTTTGTTTTAGGATTGTTTGCACAGCTTCGGTCAAATTTAGTATTACCTTGTGCATGCACGCACATCTGAAGGCCAAATCTGGGCTATTAGGTCTAAAGACCCAAATGGAGCTTGCTAGATTCTTTCATGCCTCCTTCATGCTCTATTTACATAGATGTTCTTTTTCAGAAGTGCTGCCATCCACAGATTTCTATGTCATTTCCACTAGTAGCATCTTGATAGAAAGAAAAAAAGAAAAGAACAGCTAAATAGTAGTGTTTTCTTTCCCATATCAGCTTTCTAACATCTGTTCAATTTACCAGGTGTGATGGACAGGTGGTAATGAATGTTCAGTACCAGGTACCCAAAAGAAAGTTGCCCAAGTAACAAGTTCTCTAGTTTGATGTTTTTTTTCCTTGAATGTATTGGCTTTAATTGTCTTTCTTTAATAGGTACTTAAAAAATTCATTCTGCTCTTTTCACATTGAGGGTTTATTACTTGGAGAAATCTTCCAACAGATATTTCTAAGAATAGAAATGTTGCAGTGTTAGTCTATGGTAGTGTTTTCAAGAGTGAGCTCTGCAAATTTAATTCCAAGTAATGTTACTTGGGGGAAAGATACGTTGCCAAATATGTTTGGAAAAATATGCATGCTAACAATATTAGCTAACTTTGATGAAGTGCTTACTCTGTGCTTTGCCTGCATTAACTGATTGGAGGTCCTGTCCACGCCTCTGCAACCTGCCCAGTTGTGTGCATGCGCGCACACACACACAATGTAAAATAACTGCCTTGTTTGTTTCCTACTTACAGATGAACCAGGTTCATTAACTAAGAAGTCCTGTCATGAGTTAACTTGGTTCACTTTACTTAACCCAGTTTTTTCCAAATTTATTATGTGATAGAAAATTTTGCATGTAAGATCTTTCAATATCCCACAAGGCACACTTGAGGACACTCTAGACTAGGAGAACAAAAGTAAATGAGATTATTGTCTTCGTAAAGTTAACAAGAACAACAAAAACAAAAATAAAATGCCTAACTGTGCCCCAACATGGGATAATTTTTTAAAAATAAATTTTCTGATCAGACTAGTTAAATGACAGATCATTTTGATGAAAAATTAGTCAAACTGGTTGCTTCGTGATGCCTATTTTTTAAATGATTATTTGCATCTTTTCTTTAACACAGAAGGTCATTACTGGATTATTTCAAGAAAACCCATTGAAAAGTGGTTGATTAAGTCACCCAGGCAGTCATGATGCCGTGGGACTGAGTTTTCTTTCCACTAAATTGACTGAATGGAACAGTTGGCTTATCCTCAAAACATTTCAATGGTGTTTCTCTTCCCAGTGCTTCTTATATTTTTGTAGATTTACATTAGAAGTAAGTTACCTGTACTTTTATCTGCAGTAGATACAACCCAAAGAAAAGGGTAAGGTTTAATGGCAAGGAGAGAAGCCACTGTGCTTGTATTTAAATAATCAGTGAGAGAAGAATTACACTGTTTTTATCCTTTCCTTCTCTGAAGCAGTGTCTTCTTTTCCTTGTTCACCCACCAGAGCATACATATGATAATAAAAAACATAGTTTTTGACCCATTTTATACTAATCAGATAAAAGGAATATGGGAGAACATTGCTCACTAATGAACACATAGATATAAACATATGCACATGTTTTTCTTTTGCTCAGAGAGAATGTATATCTGAGATCAGCTCAAGAAATAAGAATAAATAATATCATGAACTTTAAGAGAAAACTAAATTAGGCTTCAGCTTGATTGTCCTGAGATGTTTTTATTGCCTTTTTATCCGTCCTCTGCTTAGCTTTTGCTTAAGATGTTGGTGAGATGATGAAAGCTGAAGAGTAAATAGGTGCTTCAATAAATGCAAACAAATGAGTGCTTTCCTAGCAAAGAATTACAGAAAATCAGCCTTTCCTCTGAAGCTAATCCCTCGACAGCTAAAACTGTGAATTTCCCCCCTCAACATGCACACAGATGGGTTGCCACTGAGGATGACAGATGAGTTGTGTTTGGCGGGATTAATGCACATTATCATGTTAATGGATGCTTAGGTGAGGTCTGAGCAAGTCACAGGCCTGGGCAGAATTACTGGGGTATACAAACTCAGTGTGGTGTGCGCATGCTCCTCTCCTCTTTCTTCTTCTTACTTATAATTAACTTGTAATGTTTAACATTTTTAGCCTACCAAATGATCCACAGACTACTGCCTTCCTAAGTACTAGGAGCATTTATAGATCCAGCATCATGAGCTCTATCCTTTGACATGCAAAATGCCAGCAGTCCTGCCTGATTTGTCCTTCCATTGCCTTTGTGCATTCAGCTAACTCATAATCCAGAGTCTACTTTGTTGCAATCGCTTTTGAAATCTGACATATTGATCAAGAGTTTAGCCTTAGTAACTACTGCACATATATCAACTGTTGTTGAGCGTGTCGGGTCACATTTGATGGCAAGATGATCCAGTATCCACCTAGAAGAGCTCCCGCGGCTCACAGGAGTTGATTCTGTTTACCTCACCTGGCCAGAAAGGCATGTATGTTATTGCATCATCACTAACACAACAGAAGTTCATAGCATCAGTTTAGGATCTCTGTGTAAGGTAGAGAAAATGGAGATATCGCCAAAGAGATAAAAGTAAAAGGTTTGTCAATATTCTATAGTGGCTTGCAGCCTTAAATTAAGGCAAAAATCAATAAGTATTAATATCAGACTTTTAATGTCCTTTTGAAATTGTGTAAAAATAGCTAGGTATTTTCCTATTTAGTTTAATTCAGCAAACTCCTTTTCTATAAATAATTGTATCAATATTACCAAGTTAACATGGACAAACTTTTACAGGTCTCTGCTTTTAAAAAATGCCATTGCAGAATAATTTCTGTACGACAAAGATGTCCCTCATACCCTGCAGTAGTATTTATTTAACAGTTTTTGTAGTTCCTTGAAATTCACTAAAAATCATTTTTAAAGAGAGAACTTCCACATCACTCTGAAGAGAGCATGTGAGAGAGGGGGAAATATTTCACAAGGTATTGATTTCATGTATTAATTGAAACAAATGGCTCACCAATAGAGTGATAGGTATCAATAGATGGACCACATGTCCCTCTTTGCCAGAGAGAATCTGTCTGAGAGCGGTTGTCAGCAGTGCCCATTTTTATTCTCAAAGGTTCTTACTTGTCTGAGAAACTGATAAGCCAAAGTACGGATTTCTCAATAAGGCCCTCCCACATTCGGAGTGTGCCAGAGCAGGGAGGCTGCTGGCTGGCAGTAGGTCCCCACTGCCAGGAGCAAAGCCGTGTCTGCAGAGGGGGACACTGAGGAGGAGCATGAGTTTCTTCTGAGTAGAAATGAAGGCCAGAACCCAGATATACAAATAACTCTTTGGTGCCTTTCTGGTAAATATTCAAACTTTTCATTCCAAAAATAATAATTTTAAGTACATATGCATGATTTTTTGACCCCATAATTTATCTATACTAGCTTGTTTTAAATAAAATCAAAGTCTACAGTTAGTTCAGTACAAAATCCTTAGTTAACTGAATTAATGAAATTTGGGCTACATTAGTCAGTGGATTCTCACATCTCCCGCTGGGTTAGGCTGTTTACATGACCATTTTATATGTGAAGAAATGAAGGTCAGAAATGTCAAGTAGGTTAAAAGGGCATACAGCTAAGTGGGAGATATACTAAATATACAAATATTGTTGATTCCAAAAGTCTCCGTCTTAACCTTTATGATGTGTAAACTTAGGTAAACACAATCTATGTATATACTTGCTTGAAGTCTAAAATATGTTACTCCTTTGGATGCTATTCTAGATATATGTTTGCAGTCAGAATAAGTTCACATTGACAGAAAATTACCAAATTGTCTTATCACTAACTTCTCTTCCTTTAATTTTTTTCTATTTTCATTTCATTATCTTCTTTTTTAAGTTTCCTCATCTGTTCTTATGTATGGCTGAATTTAAATAATTACCAGAACAATAGTTAATGCTAACATCAAGTGACCAATTAACATACTTTACAAACACCTCAGCAGTTCAGACACAAGAAAGCCCGACACACCTGGAAGGATGCATTGTTAGAAGATAAAAGCAAATGTAGTATATCGACATGTAAATCCTTAATGCTGTGTTATGAGTAACAGTTAGGCAAATAACAAATAAAGTTGGTGTTTAGGAACCAACTGTAGGTTATCCATCAAGAGTAATCTTAGGCAGTTACCTCAAGGCCTGAAGTTACTCTGCAAAAGCAAAAGCTACTGAAGAAAATGAACAGAATAAAAAGTGTTCCTCTTAATTAATGAATTAAAGCATTAGTTAATGCTTATTATATTTTTATCATGATCTCTGCATTTGAAACCTAGATATTAATAACTTGTGTCTGACATTGTAGGTTTGAGAATAAACGTTTCATTGCAGTCAAAGGAGCATTTTAATTCAAGGGCATCCTTAAGGTCTCAAGCAGGTCTCAAGGTCTCACCTTTTATAAATTTTCACCACAATTCCATGGAAAAGAATTTTCCTGCTTTATTTGTACCTCTTCATTACCATTCCAAGTATATTTAGGGTCACAACATGGTATTGATATTATTTTTATATTGTTTCTTTTTATTAAATGTTAATTCATGACAACCTTTCATACCTCAAAACCAAATATATCATTTTTGTGACCTGAGGCCTAAATGCTTTGTGATGAAGCTGAATGTGAGTGTAAATTTCACAGAAATTGAAAAGTAAAGGAATATCCTTCTCATTTCAGTATGTGTGCTTGCAAAAGATTCCTCAGTGTCAGATATAAGCCTTTGTGGCAGGTTTCCAAAAAGGAAATAATATGTGTTGTTAGGAAAAAAGTTGTATCTCCCAAAATATTAATTAATCCAAAATAATTCAAATTTACCAAGTTACATAATATTCCTGTTGAGCTGAGCTTTTCACCCATAAAGCTCATAAAGGTCTAAAGAAATGAAAGGGAGGGAGGAGGAAGTCAGCAATTTTTAAAAAAAAACTATCAACAAATGTCATCACTACTGTGAAAGTGTGCTGCTCCCCACAGGCCTTCCTCAGAGGGCCTGCAGCAGAAGGCCGCTGAGGACACTGCTCCGAGGACACTGCCCCGAGGACACCGCACTGCACTCCGCACAGCCCCTCTTTAGGAGGATTGGTGTCGTTCTGTGCCCCGAAGGACCCTCCTGAGTAGGTGGGTGCAGGTCTTTGAAGATAAACCTTGAGCAGCTAGGATCCTCAGTCCGCATATATAATCTTCCACTTTCATCATCCAAAACCTGCCAGTGCCTGTTGCCAAGGAATTAGAAGAAAAAGAAAGGCTTACTCTGCAAAACTTCTTTACCGGGAAACATGTGAAATGAAAATTATTTGAAGTAATGCCCCAATTATGCATTATGAAGTCAGACATTATCCAGAATGATACTCCTTCCACATGCCCTGTTCCTTCTGAGGGGTCTGAAAACAACTTCCAGGATGAGAGCGTCCTGCCGGCCCGTTCACCCAATACTCCCAATACTGCCTTGCCCACAGTCCATATTCACCACGAGGACGCGGCCAGCATGGCAGGGGTTAACTCACTTCCTCCTAGCCTTTCTCAGAGCTTTGCTCTCCGGAGTGGTGGGTTTATCTGTGTGATCTGAAGAGTATCTGCCTCTGCTCTGAACAGACAGAAGCTGTGACACTGACTCTGAGCCACCCACAGAGGGGCCGGGGCCTAGGAGGGATCTCCGTTAGGTGATGCCCTTGGAGAGCAGATTTGTAGCTTAAAGGGAAGCTATTTCTGCCAAATCACTTCAATGTGTTGTTTAGTTAAGTTCTCCTCCTTTTCCTTCTTTTTTTTCACAGAGGGATGTAATGGTGTCATTTTGTCTCCACACAGGAACTTGTGTCAACAGCTCCCTCCACGGACCGTTCACTAGAGTTGCAATGTCACAGTGTCAGACTCTCATATGTGATTGTTTTTGTTTTGTTTTGTTTTAATCTGCAGATGATTTTTTTTTTTACTTCTGTAAACCTCGCTTTCCCTTTGATGTCTATTGGTAGCTGAGCTCTCTCCTGGTCATAAATGTCCGTATAGTCTCTGAGCACTTGTCCTTGGGCAACCTGGGGCCCACTTCCGCTCCCCTTTTGCAGGCCAGGGCTCTCTTTGCTACTACTTCAGTACTCTGTTGAAAAATATTTCTCAGCTTCTGTGTTTCTTAAGGGTCGAACAATTAAACTTTTATTTTCTCTAAAATTTGATGGTAATACAGAAGAATCATATCAGCAGGTATGTGTACATGGTATCTTTTATTTTTTTGTTTGTTATTTTAAAGATTTTGGACTAGACGAGTATTTCCTATTAAAAACCTGTTGCTCCTATAGGCATAAATGCTTTTAAGCAAGACCATAATGGTGAGATTATCTGATGACAATGTACGGACAGGCCTCCTGCACTGAGCCTTTAGCAGAGCAGTTTCAACATTGTTTTCATTTGTTGCCTGTTGAGAAAAGCCGCAGGGAAATGTCAAAGTAGTACTCAATGACATGTTATACTACTTTTAAGCAAAGGGTAATTTTTAATTTTTTATTGTTAGTACAATTGTGCTGCGTGTTTTTCTTTATTCTGCCTTTACATCATGTAGTTTTATTTCCCTCTGTTAGACAGTGGCCCTTTGATTGCCAATCTTTTCTTGCTTTGTGATTTGGAAGGAAGGATTTCTCATCTATTAGGGTTCTCTCGTCAGATTTTTCTTCAGCCTTAAGATCTTCCCTCATTTCCTTTGTCCCAACACATGAATCAGAATGGGAGTGTCTCTGTGGGAGGGGAAGGAGGAGAGGAGGCTGAGCAGAAGAAAAATCTGCTTTCAGAAAAATGCTGTTTCTTAAGGGGTCAGACCTGAGGGGAAATATTAGAAGTCTGGCAAACTCAGGAATCGCCCCCTCCCTCCCCCCAGCTCTAACCCCTAACACTGGAGAGATTCAGTATTGACTGTCGTGTTATCCACTGGAGAATTTCACTAATAAAATTATACCCCTGCTCTGCTCAGGTTAAGTTTACATGTTGCCACAATGACTTATTTTTATTCTGATTTTATTATTAAACTGTCCCAGCTATTCACTTGTAATTGAGTCATCCCAATTAAACTAACAAAGTTTTAATGGAAGACTATGAAATTTTTATAAAAAATGTATTTCTCCCATGACAGATCATTATTAGCTTGGACTGCCCAGTGACAAATCAAGTAGGGTGACACTAGAACACAATTTAACAGCATTTGTGTTTACCACGTGTACTGCTTTATTATTGTCTTTTTTATTATATTCATAATGTAGAAATAACATAGAAGAGATATATGGTTTATCAAGTGATGACCAGTGGCATATTGCATCTTGTTTAAAAAGGGAGTCAGTCCTCTTGCCTTATTGGGAATATGGAGTTTAACAAGACACTTGCCATCATTTCCTTAATAGGGATAATAAACAGAACAATTCTGCATAAAGGCTCGTATCAGCTTCTTTCATGCCTTTTCTTTTCAGAAGGCTGCCTAAGGGTTTAAGCAATTTACTAGTCTGACCCGCATCCTTTCTCTGCAGTCTGCGGTTCTTTTGTTTAACATTAGTATGTGGGCAAACAGCATTCTGAGCTGTGGAGAGCTTATCAGCCCGCGTGCAGTCGACCGGAACCCCATTCTATGTATCTAAGCGGGGCCACATTTAATACTTCACAGTGGGAGCATCTGCAGTTTCCAAAAATGACTTGTTTATCAGATAAACTCTGTCCTTGCGCTGACAGATGTGGTGGATGGTGGATCTCCAGTATCATACTTCTCTAATAGAAGGCTTGTACGAAATATGGTATGCTGAGGGACAATGAGACCCACAGACCAGAGTCATGACAAGAATTATTTATGTGGCCACCATCCAACTGCCTCATAATTCACTTGCTGGGTATGGGAAAATGAAAGCAACTCTCAGTTTCTCTTTTGGAATTGAATGAGTAACTATTTCCCACATTACCTAAAGTGTTAAGTACAGGAAAGACATTTTCCTGTTAATGTAACATAACGTTTTATGATTTCATTGGTAAACACTGTAAGTGCCAATGTCTGATAAAAGCCAAGATCCTGAGGGGGCGGGGCTGGCTGAAACATTGTCATATGCTCAGTGGTACCAGAACGTTGGGAAATTAGAAGAATTGGGCTTAGAAGACTTATTTGCCATTAACCCAAGATAATGCTAATATAGTCTGTTAACTGAAACAATTTTTTAAAAAATTTTGAATAGAATTTCATGAAATTATTTTAAATGTATTGAGGAATTATAAAATCCTGCTCCTAAATCACACAACTCCAACTTTGAGGGTTTTTTTTTTACCAAGAGCATATAGTATTATGTAATTATTTTGAGAGCATTGCCAGTCTTTTTGTGTGTATGCAGACATATGCATATGTTTATTATGCATATATGCAAATATTTAGTTCATTAACAAAAAGATATATTTGACTCTTAATAAGTAATGCACTTCCTAATATTGTATTCTTTCTCCAGAGAATGAATTAAAGATTTTTTTTGAAATGTGCACCCAGAATTTAATCCCAAGAGATGTCCAGTTATGAGAGAGTAATCTGGACCCTACCCTGACATCTCACACATTCTAAGGTGGCACCTAAAGTGAGGCGAAGTGACACAAATGTGCGTAACCTAGAGCCTTCCCCGGGCACTGCAGTCACAGAGCAAGCAGTGATTTCAACTGATTAGGTTTGATCCTTAATGCAATTTGCATTGCTTATGGTACTCTTATAATTTAGCACATATGTTACATTTTTGCTCCTATAATTACTCTTCATATTAAAGTATTTTCCCTCTAATTATTTCAGTAGTAGTAGCCCCATTTACCTCTCAGCTTTTTGCTAAACACCTTTACACATGTCTTTGTTGTTAATTGTGAAGTGTTGCCATGACCATCTGATAAGATTATTATTTGGAAAACCAATTTTAAATTAATAACTTCAATTTCAGTGTTCTTGTATAAGAATATAGGCAATATAATAGAGCAAAAACAACGAATGCCATGAGATGCATCTTTGAAGTCTTGTGATCAAAGTATAGGCAAAGCATAGTTTTATTTCTTACAAAAGTAAAATTAATATAATGGACCAATAAATAAAACTAGGATATATAATGATGCGTTTTTTCCTTTCCTCTATTTTTGCTTATCAGGTTTAATGCCCTTTTTAAGTACAGTTAAGTACACCCATGCACTGTCTTTATACACACAGGCTTATCAAAGAAGCAGCCATTAAGAAATATATTCAATATCAGACTAGAAGACATTTGTGTGCCTTACCCTACTCTCACTAATGTGTGCTAGCCAACTGTTCATGCAGAAATTGTAACTGTTAATGAGGGTTAAAAGGAAATTTTAAATTAGGTGTCATCTTTTGAATAAGGTGCCTCAACTGTTGTATTCGCTCTAATACTTATTTCCTATCTCGCCTCTTGCTCTTAACACAACCCACCATTAAAAAAATAATTATTATAATATTTCTCAAACCAAACACACACACACACACACACACACACACACACACACACACACCCTTTCCTGGCCCTGCACATTTTCTGGGTCTAACATTTCTGATTGCACACTGTTTTTCCTAACACTAAATCCCATGTGTCACATGCCTTGCATGGCTGCAGACTTTGGCCTTTTCACCTGCTGTTTTGGTTGGCTTTAGATGCAAAGAGAAGGATATGAGAAAGAGAAAGGGGGAGGGAGGGAAGTTTGGAAGACTGAAGCTAAAAAAAATGGCAAATGTTTTTAGCGCCTTCATCTAGACATGTGTCCCCTCACTCTGTGACATGGCTGCTCCAATGTTGCCATGGTGAGGATTTCTAATCATCCCTACACATGACAGGCTCCTATTTGTCTGCACTCCCTTGGGTGTAAATTTCTAGGCTTAAAAAAAAATCCATGTGAGCGTATCATCCGCCGTGCAGATGTTTCACTGCTTTAGAATATCAGGCAGCTGCTTGTGCCACCGTAGACAGCTAATTGGAGACTGCATCGTAGGAACAGAGGCGTAATTATGGCATAAATACACATCCTCTGGTGCATCATTGTATCTCTATTAACAGAAAATTTTAAACAGTGCTCAGAGTGTAATTAGTGTAGTTGATAAAGTTGTAAAACATGTAAATAAGGGAAATAGCAGGTACGTGGCCAATCCACTATCCAGCACTAGGGGATGCAGATTATTGCCTATTTAGAAATAATTAGCAAAGCTGCATTAGCAGAGCCTGTGTCCAACAGAAGCAAGGCAAACATTTATTCTGGTAACAGCTCTTTCTGTGCTAGCCATGAAAATCTACTAATATTGGTAATTTAGCCCTCATTACCAGAGGATAAAGCATGAAAAGAGCTCAGACATGAAATATGACAAGTAATATTAATTTTTATTCCAGAGGAAAGGATGCTTCCTTGGGTTGCATGCTGATTTCTCGGCAGGGTCTCAGCAGTGCATGCAGAGGAGGCAGTGGGTAGCTGGTAGTTGAGAATTCAGGATATGGAGTTGACTCCCTGCTGGAGGTATACCCTGGGGTGGCTATGACAGTGGCTGATGAGGCATGCCACTGTTAGTGCCCAGCCAAACCTCAGGTCACAGTTCAAAACAAGCACTCAGCCATTAAACTTCAGTCCTTATGGGCCCGTGAGGGCTTATGTCCTCATTCCTGCTCTTTTCCACCCTCCCAGCCCTTTTCCTCTTTCCTCTCCGACGTTTCTTTTTTTCTCCCCTGGAGTGATTTTGCAGAGCTATGCAGGCAATCAGATTGATTTTTGTGCTTGCCCCGCCCTTTGCAACGTGCTTCTGATAATGAGCTGCTGTTGTTGAAGTGGAGAGTGTGGGAGGGGTGGTTTTAGCTGCGCCTCAACTACGTATGTCATGAGCCCTGGATGAGAAATGATCCTTTGGCTCATACACATTGAAGATTGTGTCACTGGAAACTATCACCCTGTGACTGGGAATCATGAATGGCAAAAATTTGGAGCTTGTTTTACAAATACACTTCCTAATGAAGAAAAATGCAAAAGCACTGCTGGTTTCCGAAACCTCCATTTATTTTTCAGACAGTGGTATAAAAAAGGCAGAATGTTTGGGGAAGAGCCACCTTTTTTTGCATTAATCTCTTGCTGTTAGCTTGTTCTTTGTTCAACTCTTGGAGTGAAAAAAATGGCAGAAATTAAAAACCAAATCTATGAAACTAACCAAGTTTTGTGGCATTTGTATTTTTTACCTTTATTTCTGTCGTGTACATGTATTGCTTCTTTTCATGTGCTTGTGAGCACACATACATGGAGTCAATTTCCTGACTTTAGGTTGAACTACTAGGAAAAAGTTACTAGTGTACAGCAAACTAAATTTTTAATCTGAGTTCCATAATATGTTCAGAATGACATATAAAATCTGTACCATAAAAAAGGAAGTTAAATATTCTGGAATTTTTAAAAATGAACATAGTACATTCATAAATACATTGAATAAAGAAATGGCCCCACCTTCCTTTTCAAATTGAAAATGAAGAACCCAAAGTTTAGCTTCAGATGTGGTAGACACTGAATGTTGTCCCTTATCCAGGGCACACTGAAAATGAGTGTTGTTGGGGTTGTTTATTATGGTGAGCAACACCTTTCTATTCTTCCTCTCTGTCTGATAGATTCTTAAAGGATAATCAGGAGATAGTGGCAGCCATGAAGAACCTTTATGGTTGTAGAACATGTAAAAATGGACTAAGACCAGATTTACCAGTGCATTCCAACCACACAAGCCGTGTGAGTACTGATCAACATCTGTAGGCCAAGGTGACACACAGAGTGTGAATGTGCACACTTGAATATACACACTCCCATGTATATGTACTGTATCAGTGCCCACAAACGCATTGCTTTCTACAGCAGATTCTGAAAGGTGAGGGTAAATTTCATCCCCTTTTGCTCTTTCACTTCGGAACCAAAAGCAGCAACCTTGACCAGCCATAAAGCACTTTTCTAAAATTCAAGATATTTCCCTAGCCCAGTGAGTTGAAAATTAGCACTAGAGTTGGAGACAGATACCTTGAATTAAAGTGCTGGTTAAATGTTACCTTGAGTAGGATAGTTTCTTTGGCCTCAGTTTCCTCAACTGTGAAATTGAAAATATCTCCTTTCTCTACTTCACAGGGTTATTATGAGAATCAAATGACAGTACCTATAGAGTGATCTGAAGACTCTAAATATGAATAAGTTACTATTTATATGATTTATTCCATTAGTATTTACATGATTTGCTTACTAGGAAAAGTTACTATTATGTCACACTGCCCCCCATCACACTTGGTCATTTGCTTGAGTTTTAAACAAAACACAAATAAACTTAGATAACATCATGAAATTAATCTCTAACTGTGTTTATAACAGTGCCCAAACTGATGACTCATAAATGAAATAGCAGTCAACCAACCAGATATTTCTTCCATGGGATGTCAAATCGCTGCTTTAACTAATTTTTATCCAAGAAATTTACTATGTGTATGAGTAGTGGATAAACACTGCATTAGTTGTTTTTGTTTCAAGTCCATATAAATAATATTGTGTGCATCCCATATATGTCATTAAGTGTACAGCTCCTCACTTATTGGAGGCAAATTTTTCACAGTCTGCAAAGTGAACAGCACTCTGAAAGAATGCCTAGAGGAAAGTTATGCCCAAGTTGCAGAGTTTTCCCAAGGGACCAGTCATAGGCGCCTGCTGCCAAGAGCCCTTGTTAAGAGAAATCCCTGGTAGAACAAAGCTCTGATTTGCATCATCACAGTTGTTTTAACCCCTAGTTTCCTCATTTGCTCAGTTAGCTTCTGTTTGACAAACAGTTTCCATTTGAAGACATTATGCTGCTCCTCTCCACTCCAGCGCGATGCCCATTGCCTTTACTAAATTGGCACCGGAACAGAAACCAATGCCAAGATCTATGCAAGGGCAGGAGGGACTGAAAAGGAACATGAGGCAAAATGATCCCTTAATTCAAGTGAATTATTGTTACCTTTCTTCACATATTCCTTTTCTCCTCCCTCATTGTTCTCCTTTCAAAAGAGAGGTAATAGGTTCCAAATCAGACCACAAAGAGGATTTTCAGAATCAAGTTAAATTGGAGCACAAGGATTGGGGCTGATGGGAATATGGATTTGCAAGGTGCCAATGTCTGATCTAATTTACATTCATTTCTTGATTTCCAGCCCTTTGGCATCTATTGAAATACAGTTTCATTGTAGAGTACTCTATAATGTATATTCTATATATGTTGTTTTAAATTTATTCAGAACATATAATTTTATATATTTTCTTCTGTGCAAAACCGTATGTGTGCATGAATGGTGAAGTGTATGTGCCAAGTATTTAGACTAGTTTTATCATTTCTCTGGTGCTTCTCTAAGCAGCTTTCTCCAAAGGGCCTGTAACTTATAATCACAGGGGCTGTTTGTGAATATATTTCTCTGGGTCAGAAATTTTGCCAGCCCTGACAGGCACCCTGGACAGCTTTTCAGAAATTTCTTGGTTATTACTCATCCATTAGAAAGGAAGAAGTGATATTTTGCACCAGCAGTTGTTTCTCTCTCTTTTTCCTTTTAAATTACAGAAATAAAGTGCCCATTGTAAATCGTTCATGCTGGCGGACAATATTGCATGCAGATCAGGCAGACAGCCCATTGGATGGAAATGGTGTGGGGGTGGGGAAGGCCTTTGCGAATGAGTAGACACTAGAGGGGTCCTGAAATGGTTTTAGTCAGGTCAAAAGTAGCTCATTAGTGGGCAGAACTGCTAGCTGCTCATCTTTTAGGATGCAAAAAGGCTAGCCCTTTGCTTCAGGAGTTTCTTATAAGTTGTTTTACTTTTAATAATAATAAAAACATGCATTTCTTATTCTACCAGCATTTTCTGTAATTAGCTTATGGGTAAACAGATCTCGAAAAAGGCAGTAGATTATCTGATAAACTATGAAGTAATAGTCAATGGACTGAGATTTTCAAAAAATTGCCTGTGAACTTGAAAAGTAGAATTTATGGGGGGAGGGATGGAGGCAGTGAGAGAGAGAGGGAAAGAAGATGAATGTATTTAATCTCAGTGTTCTTTTTTTAAAAAAGATTTTCATTTATTTTTAGAGAGAGGGGAAGGGAGTGAGAAAGAGGGAGAGAAACATCCGTGTGTGGTTGCCTCTCCTTTCCCCCTGTTGGTGGCCTGGCCTGCTTATCGAGACATGTGCCCTGACTGGGAATCGAACCAGTGACCTTTTGGTTCACAGGCCTGCGCTCAATCCACTGAGCCACACCAGCCAGGGCTAATCTCATTGTCCTTAATATTAGGGAGAATTTAAAATTTCTTGTTTGTACTTTAACTTTAGCATTAACATTGGTGGTCCCTTTATCACCCCACCTCAGAATGGTTGGGAAAACATGGGAACAGAGAAATTTGCAGTAGAATGGCAAGTTTCTTCCCCAAAAAATGAACCAAACAGCAGTAGGTGATCTAGTGGTGGGAGAGCAAAAGGTGGTTCTAAATTCATAATGATTTTTGAGAACAAAATTCTTTCTGATAAATTTCTTTTTAAAGAAAAATTGGGTGTCTCTTAAAATCCCAAACATTGTTATATCTATTAAGGGCAGGAAAAACACTTAAAAGCCCTCAATTCCTTATGTATAAATGGAGAAATATATAAATCTGGCAGAAAGATGAGTAAGTGAAGACAGATATTGGAATATATCATGTTCTCTTCATTTTATGTTTGCTTTGCTTTCATCTTTATTTTTTCTGAATTAGTTCATTAAGTGGGCCTATTTTTTGCTGATAGTTAAGAAGCTGGACTAGTAAAGAGAAACTGAGCATTCTTCAAGAGTCTCAAAGTTCTAGTTTGTTAACAAACCTCTTGCAGTACAAGAGGGCTTTGATTGCTCTGGGCACTCTGGTTGGTGAAGGTGTTAACTGAAATGTTCAATACCAAGCAAAGTATTTGGCTACAGAACTAGTACTTGATTACTGCATAGGAAAAGCTCAGATCAAAATTTCTTTTGTCAGAGACTTACTGAGCATTTGTTTTATGTCAGGCACTATTTAAAACCCGCACTGAAGAAATGAGCTGCTCAGATAGTCAGAACGCACAGCCGCATGGCCATTCCAACCATTTTAGGTATCCAGATGAAAACAGTCTGGTGTCTAAAGTTTTGTGCATCCTGGATTGTCTTAAATGAGCCTAGACAGGGCCAATAGCATACTCCATGTTCCTCTGCTGCTGGTGGCTACTGGGAAAGGTTCCAGAGCTACTGTACTCTTGGCAAAATCAGTGTGTTCTTTTCAACACCATTCATGAGCTGATTTCTTTTTAGTTTATTGAATGCCTTCATGAAGCTAGAAAACATGGAACATATTTGTGAGTTTTCTTTTAAAAGGGAAAAGATACACAAATGTAGGTTAGTGTTTAAAAATATCCAGTTATTCCTCTGTTCTCTTTAGTAATACCTTTTGAGAAGTATTATTTATATTTTTTGATTTCTATTTCAACTTAATTGGGGAGATGGGAGTGTGCGTAAAATTTCAGACTTGAGAACTGAAAGAAATGAAAAGTTTTTCTACAAATGTAGAATGCAAAATTTTAATGCATGGCAAATGACCAACGGGGCTCAAAGTAGAAAATAAAAAGATACAGATGAGTGGGGATTATTAATAATCATTTTGACACTAACATAAATAAGAGAAAGGAAAGAAAAATGAGAAGTGGGTAGGCTAACCAAGATCTTGACTTATGAACACTTATTTAGCATGTGGTTTATAGTTTCAAATTCTCCTTTATTCATTATATATATATATATATATATATATATATATATATTTGCTTTCTTTTTCCTGCTTTGCTTCCCTGCTTTTAATGTATAATTTTCCTCTAGATCTCATGAGGTAAAGGGGAAATAATTTTCTTTTCATATGATTGAAACAAAAAAGAAAAACAAGACCTGTGCTTTCTCAAAAGAATAGAGAAGACAACACCATCTTAAATCAGTAAATATCTAAAATATATGTGAGGTTGATGAAATGTTCTATCTTAAATTAAAATTACAGATGAGCGCTACCACTTTGTATAGATAGATGATCATTTTAAGGATGCTGCCACTTTCCAAAACATTCTGGTAATACTCTTTTTGAAATTCTAAATAAAGTTAGTTTATTTTACAAGTCACATGAGAAAATTAGTCTATTTCTTGTTTATATTCATATTACCAACTGTGTATCATTACTTTATTCATTTCATTTTATTCTGAATAGTTTCCATATCCCCATATCAAAGTATGAACTTGAAATAGTAACTCCAACAAGGGAAAAAGAAAACACCATCAGATAACTCAGTAATCATTATTCTACCTATATTTCTGAAGGTCAAGCTTTTGTTTGTTTAATTAATTCCAGAATATTTTGTCTGTGAAAAAAATGTATAAATGCTTCTATTACGAGGTATATGTGGTTTCGGTTACCAGTGTTCTCGTACTTCAGGCTAAACTTATTGCTGGGGGTCCTGTAGTTCAGAAACTGTGTTTCTAGGTAAATTTCAGGGAACTTTTTGGTTGAAGAAGAGTTTTCAACACATAGCATTTACTTGTGTGCGTTAAATAGTGCCTGACACAAAACAGATATTCAGTAAATCTACAGTAACAGAAATTTTGATCTGAGTTTTGTCTGTATGATCATTAATTTCCATCATTTGAAAACTATGCAAGGTGCATATTACATGGACAGGTGTTTTCTAACTTGGCAAATGTCTCTTTGATCAAGTGATCAATACATTTGTTTATCCCTGAGTAATTTTTTATTAGAATATGAGGTCTATACTAATAGTAGATGATCACAGATTGGTGAGGACTATAAAGCTAGTTAAATTGGAACATATTTTACCTTATGTAAAAGGGAGCTAAATTTTAATAAAGCAGAGTTTTTCCTGTTTCCTTCCATCATTTTTATTGTTTACTTCCACTGCTGAACCCATACGCATACTGGCACTATGGATATCATTATTTAATTAGAATGTCTTATAAAATATATCTGCAACAATTTTGCAATAGTTTTATTTTCCATAAGCTTGGAGCTCTGCTGTGTGACAAAGTTTTGTTCCTTATCAATTAATATTAACCCAACTGGGTCACTTGCTCTTTTCAAGTAGGCTCTTCATGGACATTTTTACATCACTTTCAAAATATATCGGTAATCATATATATAACTTTTTGTATCATGCCTTTCTGCATAATGCATTGTTTAAGATTCACTTTATTTGGATCAAGGTTTTTATTTCTTTGTTCTCTCCCTGATATTCTACTTCTTAGGAACAAGCAGAATATTTGCTTTTCCAGAATACAAGCAAGTGGGCCTGTGGGCAGTTTCCATTTGTTCTGAGTATATCTCAGAAACATACTTGGTGTGTTCTTTCTTGCTCTAATGCATAGATCTTACATTTGTTTTAAAGGATCTTGAAAAGGGCATAAAGAAATGAAAATCTGATGCTGATCTTGGAAACTAGAATTCATTTTCTTCTCCCAGTGGGTTTTCATCGAGTTTATTCATATATATATTTATGTGTGTGTGTGTATATATGTATATGTATATACATATATACACACACACACATATACCTATATATATTTCTATCTCTATCCATTAAAGGTAGAAATATCACTAACTGTCCTTCTGAAAAAGAGAATAGGAGGAGGGAAAATGTTTTCAAATCCTAAACTGATAGTTTTTACTGAACAATTTCTATAAACAAACTCGAAAGAGAATGCTTCCTTTAAATCAGCTGCCACTGTGCAAATTAAATTAGTTCAATAAGTAATCTGATTGTGGCTTGCTATATCATGTAGCTAATTAATATATTATGATTTGAAGAATTCTCTTTATATTAAATGTGTATATAATACACATCATGGCTGATTTTGCAAAGCAATTTTTAATCAGCTATAGTTGCGATGTGGCAGCTCAAAGTTAAATTTGGAAAGTAAACTTTAAAATTATTATTGCTTCTCAGCCTTTTGGCTAAGATCAAGTGTAGTATCTGTTCTGCAGTTTAATAAAATTATTAGTCACTTGTGCCAACTTATATCAATAAAAGCTAAGCCATTTAAATGCAGTGGTTTACGTCCCTTTAAAGTTTGCATTATCAGTTTAAATTACATTTCATTTTACTAGATGTTGTTAACAGCCCAAGTTTGTGATCTACTTTAATACTATCACCTGAAAATTAAAATGGCAATGAAAATCAACTTCCATAATTATTCTCCAGGAATGATTAAATGTGGTGGTTATTGTGTTCTTAAGAAAAATGACATTAATGGTGTTATTAAAGAAGCATTTAAATAGCTAGGTTTAGAGTATCTTACTAACCTTTGAGTGTCTTAGTCAAAACTGTTACCAGATTTTATAAAAACCAATTAGTCCCATCTTTTTAGAAAATTATTTATAGGAAACAGATCACCTAGATCCATTTCAGTACACATGATTTTAAAACACACTTGCTATCACTTATATGTATATAAATATGAAGTGATATAATTAGTGTATACCATACTTTTTATCAAGAAAATAAATCACTTTGAAATAAAATGCTAGTTTAAAAATTATTGAATATATCTTCTAAATGTCAGCATATTCAAAGGATAACATATTTTGCTTTTCACATTATTTAGATGTTGTTAGGAAACACACCCACTAAAATTCTGACTTGGAAGGGAACATACTATGACAAATAGCTTAAGAAAACTTTTCAAAAACTTTAAGTGCTTTCAAAATACCAAGTGTTTGAAGGAGGTACTGTTATTAGTTCTGTCTTTCTGAATGAGGAAACTGAGTCTTTGAGCATCAGGACATGTACTAAGTGAAGAGATGTAGACTGACACACTTAGGTGTTTTTTGAAGAACCTTTGGCCCCATAGTGCTTTAACAAAGCTCATATAATTATGGAGTTCACAAAGCCAGGCATGTATTACGTTGAGAAGCAAACAGAAATTAAAAATGTAAAATAAGGCAGATGTCTACTAAAGATGCATTTGATACAGTTGAAATTTTAAAAATAATTTACCTTTAAGAAATGGTGACTTTGACCTAATTGAAAATTAGAGTTGTTTTACCTAGTTTGTGCTTTTTTTGTTTGTACTGTTTTTACTAATCAATTCTGTCAAACTATTGACATATATGGACTAACTTTAAGATATGCAGCAGTATATATCTATGCAAGAGTCATGATTTGGAACATAGAATCAAAAAACCCTGAAGATAAATACAGGTGTAATTCCCTGTTAAATCATTTTCACAAACAGTGTATCACAACTCTTTTTTTTATTAAATTTTTTAATTTTAGTTTATTCAGTACAGTTTCTATCCTTTATTCCCATTCTAACCCACCCACCCATTCCTCCCCTCCTGCCTCCCCTTTCCAACCCCCCTAGTTTTGTCCATGTGTCCTCTATATTTGTTTCTGTAAACCCTTCCCTTCTCCCCTGAAATTCCCTCCCCACTCCCCTCTGGTCACTGACAACTTGTCCTCTATTTCAGTGTCTTTTGTTATATTTTACTTGTTTCTTTGTTTTGTTGTTTAGTTTCCTGTTAAAGGTGAGATCATATGGTATTTGTCTTTCACTGCCTGGCTTATTTCGCTTACTCTTAAGAGTCTTCATCAATATTCTAATGGGTCAAATAAAAATTTCCATGAATTATTTTCACTACCTTATCTTACAAATTTTGTTTACCAAAATAACCTTAGTGAGCAAAAGGTAGCTCAATTCTAAAATTATTAGGTAGGTCAACCTATAGAAGAAATATACCTATTATGTTAGAAATATAGTTAGCTACCATGAAAATGCTCAGCTCAAGCTGATAAACCATGCAATCCAAGTCTATCTAAAAGTATGTGGTGCTATTTATTATCATGTATTATTCCTCTTGCTCAAGCTCCACTTCAAAGAACATCGAAGTATGTCAGTCCAAGTATACCCATTTAACAAATGTACTGAGGCTCAAAGGTATTAACACACATTTTATGCTCTAGTCTGGGACATTGTCATCTTGACCCCTGTATACTGCTGTTAAACACAGAGGATTTACTTTGAAGCTTTCATTTAAGGAATTGAGTTATTATCCTTTGCTTGACCTCTGTCCATGGAATATTTATCATGGTGCCCTGTAAAACTATAATGTGTAAGAAAAGTGAGAAAAGGAAGTAATGTATTTGTGATTTATAAAGAAAGGAGGAACAGGTATAAATCAGACTTTTAAAATCCATTCATAGGTACCTCTCACATAATCCATTTATAATCTCAATACCCCTCCCTAAAATGATTTCTGTGCATTCTTAAAATAATCATTAGCAAAAGTAACTTGAAATTAATCATAACCTGTGGTTTCCAGGATCTATTCTCAAATGTTGTTTATATTTATTACTGGGAAGAAAAGAGGGGAGCAACATTATTTTTTAAAGTACAGAAAGGAATAGTTTTCAAGCTGTTCCCTTAATGAACTAGAAATAGTAACCCTGTCAAATTTAATATAAAAATAGTGTTATAAGCCTATGGCGTCTATTTATTACTGGAGAACAAAAGCCTTCATCTATTTCCTTTAGAGAATGACATTTTTGTAATTCACTGCCCATTTCATTTGTTCCAAAGGCCTTCGTGGGGTGACAAATATCCCACAGAAATGGCTACTGATACTTGATAGGATAATGTGCAGCCCCTCAGGACAAGGGCAAAGGCAGCAAACTTATCATCCTTTAGTGTAGCTTAGCATGGGTCAGTAACAGCGCCAGAGGTGACAGAAGATGTTAAAGTGTGGGAAGCAAGAGCTGAAAGCTGTGGGAGGGGAGTTTTTATAGTGTATCCTTTCTTTTGCCAAGAAGCTATGGAGACAGCTTGAATCACATTGTTGATTTGGTTCACTGCACGCCACACTAACTGTTTCTGGAAAAGAAGAGCAAGGGGGAGAAAAATCCAACATTTATGGGTCATTCTCACCAACAGCATGTGGCATTTCAACATGTCCTATAGGAGGAGGAAATGCATATTTAATATTTTAGCTTCAAGTTCACATTTTAAGAATGCATTATTCTGCTGGAAGGTCTGTGGTGAATAATCAGTAGGACATCACCATTACATCAACCTGATAATTTTGCAGAGAAAGAAGCATTAGCAGTGTTGTCTTTCGTTTGGGAATTTTCACAATATGTTTTCTGTGTTAGATGGGGATAAAAAAGAAAAACTACCAGTATGGCTCTTCTTACAATTTTTAACTTACAAATGGTTCAAAAGTGTAGTTCTTTAAATTTATCATTAACATTCATCCATTAAGGAGGATTGACTTGCATGAAATCTGAATATACATACATATTTTATTCCCCCAAAATTATATTGTAGAGAACTTTCCCCCAGAATATTGTAAAAGAATGATATACACCAGCTGGTATATTACTCCTGATTCTATTAAAAGATCATGTGAGTCAATTCTTCTAAACACTTCCCAGTTTAAAAAAAAGTAAAAAATAATTCTTCATTAGGCAGGTATCTGTCGTCATGGCTGTCATTGCCCACAATGACACTCGCAAAAACATGATGGGTGTGCTGTGCTGTCTCTAATGGCACATCTGGTAAAATGATTTCTGTTTTGCAATATTAAGGAATCACTTTTTATATTACATGTGATTTGAATTAATTTGTTTTAAAGATTAAATTATGCAATGCAAACATTCCTAAAGGACTGATACGATAAAGAACTAAAAGTGGTGACCTTGTTTCACAAGCAAGATGCCAACTCCATCTGAGCAATTAATAGCTTTGATGAGCATTTTGAACCATGATGTCCTCCGTAAGAACTGCCAGAGCCTTGCTGAAACATGTATTTCCTTCTTTAAGAAGTGAAAAAGACCCACTTCTGAATCTTTTCTTGATAAAGTAGATAATAAATCATGTTATCAACAAATTATAATGAATATTAAAACTTAAATGTACTCAAGATATTTTTAATTGAGTAAAAACCCTTTTCAGTTTGGTATAAATATAAGGAATGCTGTAGTCTGGAGTGTTTTCTAGTAGACTCCTTTTATTCCAGGCATATCTGGAAAATTACATAATGCTGAATTGCAGGAAGATGAAGACAAACTGATGCCTACTTTGAAATAAGTATGTTAAATAGTTCACATATTTTATCTCTGAAAACCTGGTTGTGTGCTCCTAATAGCACTATTGCTAGCTAAAATTTATATAGTACTTTTTCCATTGAGTTGGAAATTGTTCCCTTTTCAGAGAGAGGTTCATGTTTATTTCCAATGCAGAAGAACTTGTTTTAGTTTTGAAGGTAAATTGAACAAGTGATTGCTTTCATATATCATGTAATTCCTTACATGTTGATGGCTGTAACTTTTCTACTTAACACATTTTATTCCTTACCATGCCTGTCACTGGTTTAAGCAATCTGCGGGTAATTGATTTCTTCTGTAAAACAGATAACATTTGCTTAAAGCTCTTCTGATAGCTTTACAGCCTCTGCATTAGGAGAAGCACTTCCGTCACCACTGGCATTCTTATAAAATATAATTATTATATATCCATCAAAGACGAAAAGAAAAAGGAGTAGGAAAAGGCAGTGCAAATATTTCCTGAATTCAGCGACTCTGCAGTCGTAATACTACTTGTGCACCGCTCACCTTATTTCCCGGCCTTGGCCATTTGGTCCACCCTCCCTTTGAACTTCATTGTTTATTTAAACAAACAAACAAATCTTAGTCTCTTTCAAATGGGACACTATGCTCAATCCATTTATAAAAATATTAGGAAATCTAATAAAAAATAGAAGTATCTTTAATTTGAGCAGTGACTATTTCTCAACTGTGATTTATATTTTTAATCATAAACTCAGAAAAGTATGTACGTAGTAAGTCCCCTAAGTACATAATTTGAATACAAGTAAATTCAAAGGATCAAAATTCATATTCTCTCTCTCTCTCTCTCTCTCTCTCTTTCTCCTATTTTATTGTTTTGCTTTCTCAAGATGCAGACCAGTTGCCACTTCAGGTCTCTTGCCTTGACATAGAAGAGGACAGTTGTGGCCCTTTGTAATGGGTGGTCTGCAACTCAGGAAAGCTGACCAGTCTTGGTTTTTGTGTGTGTGTATTTGTATATGTGTATATATGAAAGAAGACTATTAAGAGAAAGATAATTATAGCAATAAAATGTTCCAAGAAAAATTATTTGCTGTTCTATGGATATAATAGATATGACTGGATATTTTCTTTTCCTTTTCCTTTTTTCCCTTTTAGAAATCTTTATATAATAGAAGACATAATTTTTTAAATCCCAAATGTCAGTTCACTGAAAAGTGCACCACAAGCTGAATACATGGATCGGAGTGAGATAAACCCAAATGGGACAGTTCGGTTTGAGGTGACGGGAGGTAGCCTGGGTGGTTTGGATGCTGCATGAGGTTGGTATTTATACAAAATATTCAGGAGAGACATGTAATAAAGCAATAAATAAGCAACCCACCAGCCATACAAACCAATGCTTTTTTTTTAATATCCTAACTAAATTTGATTGGTCTTTTTCACTTTCAAGAAGTCCTGAATAATGGGTGCAAAATAATGGGTGCAAAATAATGGGTGCAAAATTAGCATTTTTATCTCTTCATTTTCCTGTTTTAGAGTCATTTCTGTATAACATGTATTAAACATTGTTCTGCCACCAGTTTACATTGTTTTTCACATAGAATTTTGTGTTTTTGAATAGAAACTGTCCGCATGGGAATGTCTTAATGAAAGATTCCCAGAGTGCTCTTATTTCTATTTTTCCTAATTCAGTTTCTTATCTCAAAAATAAGAGTGAAATTGACTTTTTCTTGGTCTGGAAAGCTGTGCTTTGGTTTTCGGTCCTCAAATTTCTCTGTCCCACCTTCAGCCCTGCACACGACTGCCTGTAACTTTAGCCACAGTCTTTAATCCGGCCTCTGTTCTATCATCCTTCTCTCCCCTCCCAGCATCACTCCAGCCAGTGCCACGACTCTGATCACAGAGGACTCCATCTTGTCATTTTGCCCCAATCTGATCTCTGTGGGAGCCCCACACCTTCCAGAACGTCTTTGTACAGTGATCAGAAGAGAGCTGACTTGCCCCCTGTCCCAAAACTTCTGCTCATCTTTCACCTGAACTTGCCATCACTCCCATCATGTACCACTTCTCTTTAAGTGAATTTATGATCATATTTGAGTACCTACTTCTTTTTAATTATTGTCATATAATTAACACTGACTTATCCAAGTTCATGACATTAGTTCTGACTTTAAACTCCTGAGGGCAGAACTCTGCCTGAGCACTTCTTGTCTAGGCACTGCTGTAGCATCATATGTAAATTGGTAAATAATAAGTATATTTAACTATGACTTTATATACATTTCTAATCGTAAGAGAAAGTAAACATTCAATGACATAATGTCATTTTTTCAAAAGGCAGACACGTTAAGAAAATATCCAAGTCACAGATCTTCATTTTTTTTCTTTTCCCATGATTGATTTCAAGGCTTCAAAAAAATTGCAAGTTTTATTATTTACTTTCTTGATAAAGTACCTGTGTTCATTGTGCAGAGTTGTAACATTACTTTCTCTGAATTATGTTTTTTTTCTCTTTAACTCTATGTGACATCAGACCATTCAGATGATAGAGGGGAAAAAATCAATCTTCAAAGTTTCATCTTAAAAATTGAAATGTTTCATCTTAACAATTGCCATCATCAGTATTTTTAGTAACATTTGTAGAATAGTTTAAAGTCTTCCTGAGGATCTGTAGCATATATTTGGATGTAAATTCTTTAGGGGAAATATATTGTAGTTTTACACTGACTGCATATATAGAAGTCCCAGGCATAGCCCCAGGCCAAGAGATGCTTTTACAAAAACGATGTAAAAAGTTGTACCTTCAAATCTCAGCTCCAGATAGTATTGTTATGATTAACTTGTCTTTACTATATCAACAATACCTTAAATTAGAAGGTTTACTTTTTTAAGATTAAGAGAGATGTCAGTCAGAAATACTGTTTGCTGATACTATTGAAAAGCATTGGCATTTGGACTGACTTGTGAGAGGTAACCCAATGTGATGGAAGTGAGAATTCTTATTAGTGATTTTTTTCTTGAGAAAATGCTTCTAAGTCCAAGTATAATATTAAATGCTTTTCTCAAGTCCCTAAGTGAGCTCTTCTAAGTGACCTGAGTTGAAGTCATTTGACCTTTGAATATCTGAGTGAAGCAATTTCTACTAGCTAAAGATAATGTTGAGACTGGTATTAATACTCCTATTTAAATTGAAATTGACTTATTCTATGCAGTCATGGTGCAGAAATTTGTAAATATTTTAATCTGAAAGGATGAAAAGGTCTAAAACTTAAAAGCAGCACTTAAGACCATCGACGTGTTTCCCTATTGCTGTTTGAATACTTGTGCCCCCGCAAGATGTGTGTCCCAAGGATGTGACATTATGCAGCTTAAGGCACTAATGTTTTAGCAGTGTCATGCCAGTTACCCTGACTCCTCCCAGGCCTTCAGCACCGATCAGGACTCAACAGCATTGCTTTAGCAGCAACTACAGCAATTTAGCTGCAGTGCTATGGAACAGTCTACTCCTTTACTCTAGCTCTCAGCCACTCGGTCTGTGCTGTGACTCAGCCTGTGGTCACAAGGGTTACCAGGCTTAGTGTTCTATGTAGTGACAGACCAGAGAGGCAGAAATTAATATGGGTGAGCAGCATAAGCTAGACCCTGGGTGCGAGGCAAGTACCAACTGAGTCGTGGCTATTTGAAGCCAAGAGGATCTTTGCCACTCATATGTGTGTGTGAATCAGAATCCAGTAGCTTATTTCATTCTGCTTTTATCTTCTTTTTTTGCCTTTCTCCTATTTCTGGCTCTCTTGAAACTCAAAACATAGTCCTCTTTCTAACTCTGTTTCGTCATCTGTACTACATGTATAGTGCCTGAAACACACTAAGCAGTTGATAAATGTTTGTTTAAGAGTGAAGACATGTATGTGTAAGTCTCAAGTGCTTAGACATTACCACAATTATAAATAAACATGAATGTTCATGGCTAATAGAATCCAATGGGAATATTCCCAATTGCCACATAAATCACAACTTTATGTAGAGCCCTTTGTGATATGTAGCAATATCAGAGAGAAGGAAATCCAAGCCTGATATTCTATCTGTGTTGTTACAGTGCTAAAACATTGACTAAAATACATTTGACATTGTTTAGAACAAACATGAGTCACTCTCAGACTGCTCAAATTGTTCCAGTGAGCTAGTCCACGGTTTTTCCCCCCAGGAAGACAAAACTTGGAAGGATCAATAGGGGATGATAAACCCTGAAAAATTAAAAGTATGTTTTTTAAAGTCACTTTTAGAGGGAATTCTGAGTCATTTTATGACGGGATCTTAATAAGGGCAGGGAACTGGGGATCCATGTAGGGCAATGAGACAGCTAGAGCAGAACAGCATTTTGCCTGCCTGTGGAAACCAACGCTCCTTATTGTCTTCCGTGGAATTTTCCAAGTAGCTGTGTTCTTTAAGACTTTTAGGTTACTGTACTCCAAGAAAGTTTTGGTCACCTTTAAATGGCAGCCATAGTTATAGCAGTAACTATAATAGGTCTACCTTTTTTTTTTGCATGGGATCCAAGTAAGATCTCTAGACAATAGAAAATGTACAGGCCAGTAGGGGAAGGGCAGGAAACTCACATATGAAGCAAGTTTGCACAATGTTTATTCTGTGAAAAACAGAGTGAAATGCACATTTATGCACAAGACCCTAAAACTTTCTACATTTTTATAGCAGCATTCATAAAGAACATGCCTGCTTAAACTTTAATATTGGATAATGGTTCCAAGTAAGGTCAACCAAGTAACAGTCTAAATATGATTTTGATTCTTATAAGAAAAAACTTTCCTGTTGATGTGGCTGGGGAAAAACTAATGAGCAGTAGTGCTCTTATGTTTGTGTTCAGGTTTATAAGCTATTAGGGAACTTCATAGCACTAAATTAGACTGAAGACAGATTACTTAATGAGTTCAGTCAGGTATTGATAAGCCACCGAAACCCCAAGTCATTATTTATTACTGTTTATTATTCTCCCATCCAAATATAACATTTCTCTATGCTTTATGTTCCTGACAGGTACCTGAAAACTACAGGCTTAAAATGACATTCTGAGGTAAATTTTCTTAGAGGCTATAACATTTGGAATGCTTCCTCTTGGAAAAAAGCTTCATATTTTGAGGCAACTGGCTGCAACCATGAAAGGTGTTATGATATTTGACTCACAAGAAACAAAATTCTGTGACACATAAAGTTAACAAGTGTTCACAAACAACAGTCTTGCTTTGCACAGAGACTCCTAGCAAAGGTTCGGGAGACAGAGAAGGACACAGTCAAAGATAATGTGAAGGTACATGGGAGTTCTCAGGGAAAATTATGCAAACATATCCACCTTCTTAGAAGACTATCACATCAACATTATCTCTAAAAATCTCTCTGGTGATGGAGAAAATAATGTAGTTCACCACTGAACAGACTATCTGTCCTGTCCCTATTAGCCTGTTAATGAGAAAAAGAGTGCAAGAGATGAGAACTAGAGGCAGGAATAACAGTCCTGATCTCAATCTGAAGCTTAGTGTGAAGCCCAGTCAAATCTAGCCTAAATCACTGGACTTCCAGCCAACCTGCAGACTGGTGAGCATTGAAAGTGGACATGAGAAGGTTAGGAGTTTAGGAGCAGTTTGTTATGCAGCACTTCTGTGGAGATAGATGGGATACACATGCTAATGGTAATCTTTAGTGGGATTGATCAAGTACAGCTCATCCACAAAGACGTATTGAAAGGTATTGACTCTGCTGATTTCACCACTGTATTAAAGGGGATGCATCCTGAGTGAGTCACAAAAATTCTAAAATAACCCTGTGCCTTATATAAAAAATCAGCCATTAAATCATAATTAGGGTGTATTGAAATCTGGTTCCAGATTTCAGTAATAAGAATTCATAAGAATAATATATAGAGTAATAAAGAACTAAATAATGATGTTTATTAATTTTGTTTTTGTGGAGGCACTATGTAGTGCTTCCTTGTTTACTAAAATTATATGGATTTTTATGATTAAAATGTTTTCCCTGAAAATGTTTCCTAAATAGTCTAATCCACGTATTTTTCCTTTTCTAATATTCCATAAATAGATATTAATAAACTGGCAGCAAGGACTCTGTTACTTAAAAATTCTTCTTTTTGAAAAGTGTTAAAAGAAGTGATAATTCCAGAACTCTAATACTATTCAGTCATGCTAATATTTTTTCTTTGGAAAGAGGGTACAGGTACACAAATATATACAAACATTGTGAGGAAGTTTCACAAACATATTGTAAATGCTCAAGGGACTATGTTCTTATATTTTTAATAGATTTTTTTAAAATTTTTTTTTATTTTAGATTATTCAGTACAGTTTCAATCTTTTATTCCCATTCCAGCCCACCCACCCATCCCTTAATCTATTTTTAATAGATTAAAACAGCTTTCCACACTGTACTTCAGTGAGGTCAGTCAAATGTTTAGGTGAGTGTCATGGTTGGAGTCCTTAAGTGTTACACTTGTGGGGTTAAATTGCTTTCATCTACCACTTAGATTATCTGGAGTCTGGGTTGTTTTCATGGAATAGTACCTACAACTTCTAGTGCAATCCTTATACAAATTTTGTTTGACAGTCTCGGTCATGGATGATTGGACAAAGGCTGGGTAGTCTATGTAGTCCTCTACATTAAATGAATCCTCGGATCAAGCTAGAATATAGGAAATCTGTTAACAAGGAAAACCCTGTTTTAGTTCCTTCTACAATTACTTTTATTGGCTTGCATTTGTATTTATATTTAACTTAGTGGGCAGGAAGAGCCGTTTTGGGTTTGCAGAGCAGGGAGTGAATGACACAATAAAATCAGTATACTGTGAAGATGAGTCTGTAATCCACCCCCTACTTTCATGTGATTAATAGGCCTAGAAAGTAAAAGTTTAAGCCAGGGGTGTCCAACCTGTGGCCCTTGGGATACATGTGGCTCAGGATGGCTATAAATGAGATCCAACCCAAAATCATAAATTTATTTAAAACACTATGAGATTTTTTTTGTGATTACATGTCGCAGTGTGTTTAATGTGTAGCCCAAGACAACTCTTCTTCTAGTGTGGCCCAGATATGCCACAAGGTTAGATACCCTTTATTTAAGCCAAGTAAATAATAGTTTTTAAAAATTACTGTAAACTTTTACTTCTGATCAAGATGGAGTCACAGGGATTTGAATTACCCTAAACAATGGCTATCCATTAAAGAACACTGGTGCTTGAGCAACAGGAAGCGAACAAGATGAGCCCAATGACTATCCCAATGACTCTCTTCCTTAAGAGAGTTTCCAGGTAAAAGTGCAGAGAAAGGGAGCACAGACAGAGTCTGTCAGCATCCCCAATAGAAGGAGATGGAATTGGGAGTCCAGGGGACCAAGGTTCTTAGTGTTCATAGAATGGAGTACAGGAATAGGGAGAGACACACATAAGGAGAACTCCAGAGATTGGCAGAAGACCCCCCTCAAGTAGTCAGTAGAGTATAGATTAGTGCACACATTTGAGGAAAATACCTTGGGCCCTAGAAAATAAGCACTCAAAAGTGTTAGAGGAAATGGTGCCCAGCACTCATAAGTACCTGCGATATTTTTCTCCCCAACAGCTAGATTAGAAAAATTCATAATTGGGCAGAGAACTCAGAAGAGTCTTGTCTTACTAGTGGGGAATAATTTATTCTAGATAAATACTCTCTGGTTCTGAAGTAGCAATCTTAAATGCAAGACTAGAATGGCTCAAACTATTTCTAAGAAGTTAGTCAATTCTTTAGTTTTATTAATAATCAGGTTTGCTTTATGGTGTTGATGCAAAGAATTAGCCCATTTTCTGAAGTCACCAAAATGCAAAAGTTGTTTATCTGAATGCAATGGACTGCATGTTTGTGTTTTCCAAAATGTGTGGGTTGAAATCCTAGTCCCTGATGAGGTGGTTTTGAGAGATAAGGCCTTTGGGAGGTAATTAGGTCATTAGGGTGGAACCCTCATGGATCAGATTAGTGTCTTTATAAAACCTTACAGAGAGCTCTTTAGCTTTCTCTCTGCCCTGTGAAGATACAGTTGGAGGACCGCAATCCACACAACCCTGAAGGGGGTGCTCATGACACTGAACACGCTGACATCCTGATCCCAGACGTCCAGCCTCCTGAAGTTGGAGAAATACATTTCTGTTGTTGGTAAACCTCCTAGTCTATGATATTTTGTAATAGCAGTCAGAACTAAGACACTCAGGTCCTTCCATCTTTATAAAATGGATACTTCAGATTTAACTTAGTTTGTTGACCTATCTATCATCAGAGGTGGACTGTTTTCTGCTTAGCATCTGCACCCAAATTAGGGGAATGATCTGTGTTTAGGCCAGTGAGCCCTCCTCATGTACACTTTAAACTGATGCATTTTTAGGTCTGTCTTCCATCTGAATCCATCCTAGATGGCATTTCTCAGTTACCAGTGAGATTCTAAAAAGCAAACAGCCTCCTTGTTTGGCTCTATGTCCCCTTCATCTTCCCCAGGAAATAGCACCCTTTGTTTCCTTTTCTGGACTCGTTCCACATCTTCCAGTAATATATTACAATTTCTTAGTTACTGAGGCCCTTCACCTATTTCATCATTTATGAGTTCATATCATTGTTTTCTTTAGTCATTTTAGTGGAGCTAAGGGAAGAAGGGAGATGAATGCATTTATTTACACTTCCACTTGTAACATGAAGATTTGTGTACATTTGTGGGGGCTATTTTGGGGAAGAAGGAATTATTACATTAGGATCTTTAGTCTCCTGTGTAAAAATATAATGATGCTTGCTTTGGGAAGACAGAAGCAATTTTAACAACATTAATCATTCTTTGAACAAAGTATGTTGTTTTTAAAAATTTGGACTTAGGTAGTGGATATATAAGCAAAACATAAAAACAGTTATAACATAGTTTTATAACCACATGTATTGCTGTTTTTCTTGAAAAGTGTTCAAATGAACTATAATATATACAGCATATCTTTAGATATGAGGCACTGATATATTATGGGTCCCAAGGATTATTTTAAAAACAATCAAAACAGTACATGGAATGTCAAGGGATTTGGGGGATGTTCTAGAAGAAACACAAAGTTTCATTTCATGGTGAAATCAAGAAGGTAAGGCAAAGGAAATTGATGTTATGCTAGATAGTTCTCTACCTTAAATATTTGCATGAATCTTGAAAAAAGAAAGAAGGAAATAATGCAAGTGACCAACCTATTTTGTCAACTGGAAAATTCACAATATATCCATATGTTGTAATAGATGCCATAGTTTGACACTTGAAAATCATTTATAGTTTTTTATATATGTTTATATATAATGTATATTATATATAAAATATATACAGTGATATATGTAATACATATACACATTGCCTATATATACTACTTATTCTTGACCTAAGAAACTGTATTTCCATAAAACTTAATAGCTTAAAAATATTTCTGTCATCTGCAAAATTTATGTTGAAGTACAGTGCTTAGTACTAACTTTTGCTACATTGGCAATGATTGGTAAATTTGATTAAGAAAGAAAAATGTATGTAACTTTTTTATAGTAGATGAAAGTGATTCAAAGTAGAGTAATTTCTGTCATCACAACAGCTTCTGCAAACATAAAAGCATTATAAAATTTACTTTTGACTTAGAACTTGCCTTGAGAATAGATATCTAATAAAGGAAATTAATCATGACTGAGTTCCAGAATTTTTAGCTTATTGCTTGAAGACCTTTTTATTATACCTTAAGTGGAACTTTAAAGAGATAAGTGCGGATGTAAGGAAACATGAATGGGAAGTTTTCCTTGAGAAGGAAAAAGCAGTGTATCCTTTTTTCATGTTTTCTGCTCATATCGATGAAAATCTATAATGAATCACTCCTTAACACTTTACCTTGTTTGATTGACAGAAAAATATTAATATTGGAAACCTTTGATAGTGAAGATTTAACTTAAAACAAATTATGCTAAGCTTTTTGAATTATGAATTCTGAAAAACTCTCATTTCAAGAAACACAAGAATAACCAAAAGAGAACAACTGTATAAGTATAAAAATAGAACATTATTTTTGACAGTGATGATTCAGAGTTTATGACAATCTTGACAGACTGAAGTTTATCTTTAGCTTTTTTGCAGAAGAAGAAAATAAGGAAATGTAAATAAAGTGATAAACTGATTAAAGGACTTTCAAAAACTCTCAATTCTCTACACTGTTATAGAAGCACCTATGGCTAATCATTTTCCCTCTTTTTAAAGAGAGAATCACCTAAGGGTTTTACATATATAGGGAAGACTTAGAATCATTGGAAATGAAAGCTAAAAGGCACAGTGGGAGATTACCTTCGCTTGAAACTTTTTAGAGGCATGAACTCTCAGCTTCTCAGAAAGTCCATTGTCATTTTTAACCATTCCAAAGTTCTTTCTAATGATGTTAGTATCATCTTTGATAAGAATAAAATGAATTTTCTTAGAAACTTTTCCAACCTACAGACATCTGTTATAATGAAAGCAATGAAAATGGGCAAAGAGGGCAAAGTAGAAAGTGGAAAATCTGGTAGGAAGGGAGTGGTAGGAAGCCATGCATGGTTGACGTAGACCAAGTGGAACCTTCCAGTTGTGAAAAGGAACATTGGACCAGGTGGCAAGGAAATGCAGAGTGGGAGTCTTGATAAGGAATGGAAACTCAGGCCTTCTTAATTTTTCAAAGAGATGAAAGGAAGAATTGGAAAACAATTCTTGCTGTATTTGGTTGTAGTACTTTGTGGTCTGCACCTTGTCCAGCTTTACTTCTTAGGTTGTGTATGTTTTACAGAGAGATAAGGATACATAGACTCTCTGTCCCTTTAGTGATAACATTCAGCCACTGTTTGAACAACTGCAATGATTTAATTCACTACTTAGGTTAGATTTTTAAAAATGTGTTCTACAGTGACACTATACTACACTCACTTATTTGCTGTGTCTTTCAGATAGTCATTTCACTAGTTTGGTATACTTTCCTTGTGAGATTAAATAAGAACCTGGGGCTTATCCATCAATCTCACTTAATATATAAAGATGTCACTGAGGCCCTCAAAAGGCAGATGAAAAAACAGGATTAAGTGTTTAAGGATTTGCTAAAGAGCTAGGTAAAGTGCGGATGGTAATAAAACCACAATGCAAATCTGACCCTAAGTAAAGGAAAGGAGGGGAGGTTTGGTGAGGCCCTCAGGGAGTGCTCTCCAACCAAAGTTGTACAACAGAGGTTACCTGTGTCTCCCAGGAACGTGTCCTTTTCTGGATTCCCACCACTCTCAGTTATTTGCAGGAATAGCCCATGGAAAATGTGCTCTCAGCACAAATGAGGCTTTGGATTTCAAGCAAAACAGCTGGGGTCCATGGCTGCTTATACTCATGCGGTGGTGGGTTTGCCAAACTTGTACTCATTGCTGCTTGCACCATGTAAATTTACTTCTCCATGCAGGTCCAGGAGCAGCAACTTTATGGTTTCCCAGGCTTTCTTCCTGAGCAAAAACTAAGGAGAGTGAGGTTAGTGGGATGAACTAAAGCTCCCATGTCTATAGTTGAACCCTAGGCTATAACCAGTACTCATTCTCTCCCTCATCCACTCTTCCTTCTACATTCCCTTCATCCCCAGTGATGCCCTCAGCAGATTTTGGTGGCTTGCCTTGTGGAATAAAGCAAACTTTTATTCTTGAATTATCTGAACCCTTGATTATCATAGCCTTCACAGTCGAGATGACTTTATATGACTGCTCATATTTACAGTGGGGCAAGAGAGTACTAGGATCCAAGTGGATCTCCTGGGTTCTACATTCATTTCTGCCTGTCCCATTGGGCATGCAGCCTTATATCATTCTGTTGATTGCAATCAATTACCCTTACCAGTATGGTAACTCCAGTTTTTTCTTTGGATACCAGGAGTTCCAAGTTTCCATATGGTAGCCATAATTTGTAGCTTGATCGGATTCTTGGTGTATCCCAAAGGACATGGAAATGAAGATTGTGAGGACAGGAAGTACACAATCCTTCAGTCGGTCATTAATGGCCACTCTTTGGTTTTTGAATCTATATATCTTTCCTATTGGGGACAAAGCATCATATGGGGGTCCCCTGTTTGGTAAACATACTGTGACCTTTCAGATGTGTGGCGAGCACTGGTACTTCAGTTGCATACTTGAGAGGCTATTCCATCATTCTTTGAGACTGGCTGCCTCTGAGTGGTGCAGCATGTGCTAGGATGAGTGAACTCCATAGTTGTGGCCCTAGTCCCATACTTCCTTTGCTGTGACGTGAGTCCCTAAATTAGATGCTTTGCTGGGGGATTCCATGCCTGTGGATTGGGCAGCATGCTGTTAGTCACTGGAGAGCAGTGATGTCTAACGTCCTAAAGGCTGCAAAGGTAAACCCATGCACAGACAACTCTTCCTCTGTAGGTCAAACCAGGGTGGAACTGGAACAATGTAGTGAACTAACTAATTGAATTCTTCAAGGAATAGTGCCATGTAAAAGGCTCAGTATTGGTGTCTGTTGTTGGCAGGTCGGGTGTTCAGAGGTAGCAGTAATTAGCTCAGCTTTGGTGAGTAGGAGTCCATGTCATTGCACCCATATGTACCGCTCTCCTTGCCACTGTGGCCACTTCATTTTGGTGCCATCATGCCAGTCTGGCGTGGTTATTAATGAATGCTGGCTAATATCAAGTGCATGAATCATTTTGCCTATTCAGTTGTTCAGTGCTTTTTCCATAGTGGGTGCTTTCTGATAGAGAATGGGCGATACACAAATCTGTACACATTCTTACCTAGAGTGACTTGTTTCCTTACACAAAATGGATGACCATGTACACTGTTTATATGGCTCTGCCATTGGTAAGATGTTTTTTCACTCCAGTGTTTTTCAAGGTCAGTCCTGTATGTACTGAAATGCAGCCACTGTCCATATTTTACTTGCACCCACATACTGTAGCAACCCATTCACAAATCAAGCAGACTATTTCCTGCTCTTTAAGTTGGTGACACAGGAACTCCCATACTATAGGTACAAGCCAGGGGAGGGATACTGGTGTAACTTTGGTGGGTGACATGTGGTCTGGGCTAATTTCTCATGACTGGTGAACTGTGCCTGGGCCTGTTTGGCATTGTGACTTATTTGGTCTAACAGGTGGGCAGTTTCAAATACCTAGCCAGTACGTTCCACGGTCTGGTATTCTGTGTTTACTAGAGCCCAGTACCACACACAGACGTTTCTCATGGAATAACTCTCTACTTTGCCTTCCCTTACTCCAGAAAACCAGGGGTTTGTGTTGTGATTCTTCACTGGAGATTGCCAAACATTCCACATTGCACATTTTCTGATACTATAGGGTCTGCTGGATCCTCTAACACTATAGAGAATCATGTGGTTTATACAGTGGGGCTGATTGCATCCCAGCCTGAACCTGCTGTAGCTCCCTTTCTTGCTCCATCACTGTTGTCTTTTTATTTATTTGTTTTTCATTTTAGACGCCAACAAGCAACTTTGCTGGATTCCCATCTTTACTGCCTATGAAGACACCATGCTCTCTTAACCATTTTCACAACTTCCTTCACGTTAAACTTTTTGACTATCTTTTCAACTTCACCGATAATTATGGTAATTGAAGCCACCTAGCTCTGGCAATTCATTGCCATCACCTGGTTTCTATTACTTAGGAGAAGCATATTATCACAGTTGTTAAAAAGTCCACCTCTGTAACCACCCCTCCTACTATCATCACCGGCCTGTAAAGAAACATCACTGAGCTTCTTAGTTAGTCGGGTGCCTCTTACCAGCGAACTCCTGATGGCCCCAGGGAAGGTGTGTTCTCTCGAGTTTTCTGGATTACATAACATGTCCATTTAGTATACTCATTTCCCTCAGCTTCATTGTTACTTCTGCTATCTGCCAGGGCAGTATTTACATTTTAATTTTGCTGAGAGTTGTCCATCATCATGTTTTACAGACCTCTAAAAGCCACTCTAGCATCAAGTTTTTCCTATCACCTGAAGTCCTTGCGACAACGTTAAATTTCTTGTCTGTAGAAACCCATCTAAGGCAATGAGTTCTTGCTTATCCAACCATATGTTCTGGTGCCCTTGATCAGACACCCTCAAAATGCAAACCGAGTCCTCTCTTTACTCTTACCAGAATATGTCATCCAGTTTCTGCAATTTTTAAAGTGTGTAAACCTCTTTCCTCCTTTATTGGGTTCAGCACACCCCCAGTCAGGTTATTCTGTAATTTACCCTAGTTATTGACCTGGCAGCCAGAGAGGAATTGGGGCAACTCCTCTTTGGAGGGAGAAGCTTCTGTAGCATCTTCCAGCCCAGGTGACCTATTAGCTCTCTCTAAGGAAAGATGTGCTATCTTTTGGGAACCCACAGGTTCAGGGTGGCCAGAAGGCTGAATAGTCTGCATCCTCAGGATTACCCATTCACATTTCTTTGTCCCAGTTTTCAGGACTATATATATATATATGAATGTTCCATGGTATATATATATACCAGGGCCCTCATCTTTCAGCAGGCCTGACTTGGCTGAGTGTTCAAACGTGTCTGGAGCTCTGTGACTCTGACAACTCTTCAACCTCTCCCTTAATTGTGTTTACCCTTTCACTATAGGTGATAAGGACCTCTTTGTAAGCTCCACCTCAGATTCTCTGGGTTCACACAGTTAGTCATAAACTCCTTAACAGCCTTCAGTCTCTCCTTGTTCTTCCGAAAGACATCATACTCTGCTGTCTCTGTCGTTGTTTCCCCTCTATTTTTCAAATGTCTACATTATTACACCTGCTATAGCATTCTGCTCTACCAGGACATTTTCCCAGGTTATCAGTAGTGAAATCTTTAGTAACTGAGCTGACACATTGTGCCAAAGACTATCTATGCCCCACCTACTAGCCAGAATGATGACCTCTTTACCTGTCCAGCGATGGATGAGCCAGTCCCAGATCCCTATCTTACTGCTCTTTCGCTCAGATCAATTTGGGTACCACTTTTATGGTTCTTCCAAGAAATAGATACCAAGATAGGATAAAAAGTGCAGGTATATTATTATAGAAAACACCTGTTTGAGATAAAAGGTGAAGGAAGAACTTCAGGTTGGGAGCAACTTCAGACCATAGTGTGAGTGAAGGAGAGAGGAAAGGAAATGTCCGTGACAATGATGCTGCCTAAGGAAGTTTGAGCAAGGGCTTCAGGGGGTCTTCAAGCCATAATCAGATATCAGAGGAGTCTCATGTCTCCCAGGAATGGGTACCACTTAATATCCCTGCTGTGCTCCATCATTGGCTAGGAGCAGCTCATGGGAAGTTTGGCCTCAGTACAAATGCCACACAGAGGTAAAGTGTTTACTTCTAAAGTTCTTTTTCATTCCGTCTCCATTTTTCCTTGCTGGTTATAATTTATGAACTTAGAAATTTGACTTCTGATTATTTTCCCTAATATAAATAAACAAAAACAGCAAGAGATTCCCTGTCAGAAGGACTGGGAATTACTACCATAGTGCAGTGTGACTTCTAAACAAGTTAAATGACATCACTTGTTTGCAATTTCCTCATTTAAAACATAGTGAAATGTTAAGATTGCATTGAGAATGAATAAATCCAGGTTAATAACCTGATATAATATTATATACTAACTTAGTTGTTTGTTGTCTCTCTTCCTATTCCCCTCCCCCACCTCCATGTGCCTTCCACTGAAATGTAAGATCTGTGAGTTCCAAGGGCATTTCTGAGTCGTTCACTACTCTCTTGTCAGCACCAGAATGATGCCTGCCACTTTGTAGGCACTTAAACAATATTTGCTGAGCAAATCAACTTGTTTAGTTCAGTATTTGAGATACCGTAGATCTCCAGTATGTGAAATTTCTCATTTTTCCCCATAGTCTGAACAAGTACATTTTCTTCCTATATATTATATTGTTTCCTAGGTACAAGCCAAGAATGAATTTCCTAATGGAAAAACATTCAGGGAAGTGGGGTAAAAAGTCTACATGATGGCCAAAGATTTCTGAAACAATTTGAACAGTGTTATGAAAATCATGAATATGAATAAACTACATACAGTAGTTTGAGGGGATTTATTTTAGAATTTATACATTTTTAATTTTAGATTGATAGGATTATTGGCATAGAATGTTTTATTTCAAATATAAATATATATATATATTATTTCTTCCTCCATCCAATAAATATTTATATTCCAGGCACTGTGCTAGACTCACAAACATTTAGGAGTAAAGTTGACTCAGGAAATATTTGACAAGCTTGCTTAAGTAGGAAACTAAAAAAACACAAGTCATTATTAGAATTCCATTCTTGACACAAAACTCTTCTTTGATGAAAGTGTATGCTATTGTGCCTGGCCTTCCAGTGTGCCCAAGACCCCGTTTTTCAAAGGACTAAGAACTTTCCCTGAGTAGTTTATCAGGATGCAAGAATATATCTTAGCAATATATAAGTTAGCAATATGTAACTAAACAAGTTCCTGCCAAGTGTGTGCTCTAACACAGAGTGTGTCCGGAAAGAAAATCGGGCTGACATTGTAGATTGTGAAACCTACTGAACAGGAACCATGTCTAATTCTGGGCTCAGTACTTGATTTTTAAATGAAAGAAAAATGAAATGATTTCATTTCTGACTGTTGGATTTTCTCATTTGAAAAAAAATAAGGTTTTCATCAGAAGTTAGTAGACTACACTGTAGGCATTTGGGACTTAAAATGTATACATTTTTGTGTGTAATAAACATTCAGTTCATGTTCCTCATTGGTTCAGCAAGTTTAATAGCTTCTCATAAATATATAACAAATGTTATCAAGAATTTTATTCATTCTAATAATAATAGTAATGTGCTTTAGAATTGATAACTGTATTTATTAATTTATAAACCTTGTTTGCAACTTATTTAAAAATGAATAAAACTTATAAAAACTTTCTTACTTAGTAGTATTATTATAGTGAGTCTATAAGATTTTGCTATTGTTAAAAACTTTTTCTCAGAATAAGATTTTGTTAAAGTAGCTTTTAAAAATTGTGCTTAAAAAAGACTGCTGAGTAGTGTTTCATTATATGAATATGTCATATTTGTTTATTCCTTCACCTGTTAATAGACATTTGGGTTATTTCCAGTCATGGCTGCTATAAGTGTTGTGTTTCTAGTTCAGCTGTCATGATCATTTGCACACATGTCTTTCTGTGAACATGTGTTTTCATTTCTCTTGGATGGATACCTAGCAGTAGAACTGCTGAGTAATATGGTGTTTGTGTAACTTCATAAAAACTCCAATTGTTTTCTAAAGTGGCTAAACCAGCTTATATTACCACTGGAAATGCATGAGACCTTGAGTTCCCCTACTTCCTTACCAACACTTGATATCATAAACCTTTTTTATTTTTAGCCATTCCATAGTGTATATAATGGTATTCTATGCTGACACATGCAACAACATGGACAGATCTCAATAAAACCTATTAGCTGAGTGAAATAATCAAATACAAAAGAATATGCATTGTATGATTCCATTTATGTGAAATTCTAGAAGGCAAAACCGATCTATATTGACAGAGAGCAGATTGGTATTAGCTTGGTGCCAGGGAGGGGCTTAGGATTACCTTGCCAAGCAGTATAACATAGGAACTTTAGAAAATCAAGAAAATATTCTGTATTTTTATTAGAATAGTTAGATCAGTGTATATATTTGCTAGAATCCATCAAAATGTTAGTTTCCACTTATTCCTCTGCCATCTTGGGTCTGCCTTGTTTGGTTATCTTGGTTATATACAGAGATTTAACACTTCAAATAGGTGCATTTCATTGGATGTAAATTATGCATATGTACAGTTGATGTAATAAGAAACATGTCAAACCGGCTTTTGATTACTAGCCAAAAGTCAGTCTTAAATATATCTGCTTACTGTTAGGAATACAAAGTGTTTTAAGAATGTGAAAAATGGGTACAGGCACTCAACAAAATCAATCACTGTGCTTTCCAGGAAAAAAATATTGATAAAAGCTGTCTGAATATTCTTCATTCAGACAGACTCCATCAAGTTTTTACACCTAGAGAGTAAAATTTTGATCAAATGTTCAGTTGGATCAGTTTCTGATATTTCTATTTTCCCCAACTCTAAATGAATGTTAACGGATACATGTTATTAACTTGATACACGTTCTTTATAAAAAGCAATGCAGGGTAGAAGGTTATCCATCATTCCACCATCAAAGGCAATTAGTGTTTGTATTTTGGAGTATAACTTCATTTATAATGCAATTTTTGCATGTCTCAAATTACATAAGTTCTATTTTGTATGAGTATTTTTTACTCATATTAAATCATTAACATTTTCTCAAGTTATTAAATATTCCATAAACATTTTGATAGCTGCATAATAGTTCATCATTTGTCTGTACCATAATTAATAGTTACTCTTTTAACAGCAGTTAGGGTTTTTTCACTAAACAGTAGACACATTTTCTAATCTGTTAAAAGTTCTCCAAAATTTTTGTTGAATGAACGAATGAGTCATAAACAGTGTTGACAAGAACATCTTTGTGACACAATCTACATCTTGTGAGAAATTTTAAGAGAAAGTCTCAGACCTGGAATGTTTGTGAAAAACACATAAAAATGTGAAAGGTATTTGCTTCATTTGTCAGAAGCCTTTATCTTGAAGTAAAATACAAAAATGATACTCTATATGAATTTTCAAAAGTTAATTCAAATTATAAAATAATTAAATGTGTTTTAGAAAGGTATGGTTTATTTTTAAGTTTTTCTCTTAATGATGCATAAGTGTGATCAATCATAGATAAAACCCTGACCCTTTTTCTTTCTTTGTTTAAATAATCTCACTGTAGTTTTAACCTCTGAGAGCATCTTGGTTTTAGATCTTCTCTGTTCCCACTACATTTTTTAAGTACAGTTTCTAAATGCAAGACTTGTTGCCTTGATTATAGCTTTTGCAGCTGTTTTGCTATTACTGCCTTCTTTCATCCAGTTTGATCCTTTTTGTAAATTATTTTCCACTCTGTGACTTTATGAATAACAGATACTAAGAAAACACATAGGTAGTCTGTGGTGGTGGTACTCTGCTCTACATTAATCTGCCGGGCCTTATTTTCACGATGCAGAAGTAAACGTGAGGGTGCGATCTCTTTTTGTGTTGATTTCTCTTCGAGTATATTTCACAAAGTCAAACTTTCTTATTGCTGAAAAAGTTAAATCTTAGGCCTTAGCAAATACATTTCAGGTCTTGCTAATCAAAATCAAGCTGCCCATAAAGGCGAGTGTACTAGTTGATGATCTTGCTCCAGGGCTAGAGAATTGCCTGAGGCTGATACCTCTTCCTTCCTGCTGGTTCCAACTCTGATTTCTGACCTTGGTATGAAGGGAGAGGCTCTTAAGCCTGGTGGAGTAAGATGGAGCTGGAAAAAAGATTCTGCTTTTGCCATATTGCTACTAGAAGATTAACTTTGGAAGGCTCTCAATTTCTTTATAGTATATTCCAGTTTCTCTATTTTTGATTCTCCTCTTTCTTCATAATTTGGGGCAGTTGCTTAACATAAAAATATTATAATTTGTTTTTAAAAGACTGCTTTCCTGGGTCTTTTTTAATAGTAAATATAGAATCAAATTAATTTACATACATAAATGACATAAGTCATACTCAGAACTTACATCTCTGTATATAACCAAGATAACCAAACAAGGCAGACCCAAGAGGCAGAGGAGTAAGTGGAAACTACATTAACCTCTTCCCAGGACCAATCTGGAATTACAACTAAATTGTAGAGAAATCATCCTGAATAACCAACTGAACACTAGCTGGAGAAAAGCCTTATAACCAAGGACGTATGGAAGAAACCACATCATGACAATGTGACTGGTAGGGAGTGCAGAGGGTGGCAGCTCCCAAGGGTGGCAGCTAAAATTCTGGAGGGATATTTCAGCAGCCAGGGGTGCCCCTGGAGAAGTGTGAGATCTAAACCCCAAGCTTGGCTCCCCAGCCTATAGCACCAGAGCCAAGAAAGGAACCCAGATAACATCAAGCTGTGAAAAGCAGCAGGTTTTCTGTCTGACAGTGAGACACAGTTAGAGCTGCAGAGAGCCTCTTAAAAGGCCAAAACACAAAAATTTGTTTGCAGCCACTTATTCTGGGCTCTGGCAGAGGGAGGGCAGAGTGGGCTAGAGATGCATGAAGAGAATTTAGGGCTGGTCGCTCTAGGGAAAGTCCTGAAGGAACAGCATCCAGGACCCCTGTGCTGAGGCAACCCCATACTGCAGGAGCCATCTTACTCAAGCATGGCACTATTCTCTGGCATCAGCCTGACAGGAAGTAATAGCCTTGCTCACAGGAGTTACTACACACCAACGTGTGGAGCTTAAACCTGGCTTCTGAGTACAGTTTGAGGCTCTATCATTGATTAAGTTTAACAACAAAAGCAAATCTCTGGGAGCTCTGAGACTTTAGTTGACTGTCCCAGGCCTAGTGCTGGTAAAAGCCAGCCTTGGCGTTCAGCCTGGTTCTTTCTGCATACAAACAAGCCTGGCACAGGGAGCCACATGCTGTGGATCGCTCATAGCTCCAGACAGGTTGCCCAGGAGCAGTCACAATCAGCATCCAACAAAGGTTTGCACCAGAGTCTTTGCATATCTACCTAATACATAGAAACAAATACAAAGAGGTAGCCAAAATGGGAAGACAAAGAACAGGTCCCAAATGAAAGAACAAAAGAATCTTCCAGTAGAAGAACTAGATGAAATGGAGGCAAGCAATTTATCAGACAGAAAATTTAGAGTAATGATTATAAGGACACTAGACAGCACTTCTGGCCAAGATAGAGGCATAGGTAGATACACTTTGCTTCCTTGCACAACCAAAAGAAGGACTACAACAAATTTAAAAACAAAAATCAACCAGAACTGCCAGAAAATTGAACAGTATGGAAGTCTGACAACCAAGGAATAAAAGAAGAAACATTCATCCAGACTGGTAGGAGGGGTGGAGACAGGCAGCCAGGGTGAAGTGGATGCAGAGCAAGGTAGAGGCTAGAGGACCGGGTGGTTGCAAAATCACATGCAGATAAGACCGGAGGAATAACTGGAGGAGAAAACAGTGCAACCTAGGGTTCCAGTACAGGAAACTAAAGCCTCAAAACCTCTGGCTGTAAAAACCTGTGGGGGTTGCAGCAGTGGGAGAAACTCCCAGTCTTACAGGAGAGTCCATTGGAGGGACTCACGGAATTCTAGAATGTACACAAACCCAACAACCCAGAAATTGGCACCAGAAGGACCCAATTCCCTTGTGGGTAGCAAGGGAAGTGGCTGAAAGTGGAGCAAGAACCAAGCAAGCAGCATTATTCCCTCTCTGATCCCTCCTCCACAACACAGTGAACTTTGTTGCCCTGCCCTGCTGAATACGTAGGGCTCCATCCCTTACAATGTAACAGGTATGTCAAGACAAAGAAATATGGCACTAATGAAAGAACAGATCAAAGCTCCAAAAATAGAACTAAGCAGTGAAAAGATAGCCAACATTCAGATGCAGTGTTCAAAACACTGGTAATCAGGATCTCACAAAAATGGTTGAGTATGGTCACAAAATAGAGGAAAAAGTGAAGGCTATGGAAAGTGAAATAAAGGAAAATATACAGGGAACCAACAGTGAAGGGAAGGAAACTGGGACTGAAATCAACAATTTGGGACAGAAGGAAGAAATAAACACTCAACTGGAACAGAATGAAGAAACAAGAATTCAAAAAAAGGGAGAGGCTTAGGAACCTCCAGGACAACTTTAAATATTCCAACATCCAAATCATAGAGGTGCCAGAAGGAGAAGGGGAAAACCAAGAAATTGAAAACTTACTTGAAAAAATAATGAAGGAAAACTTCCCCAATCTTGCAAAGAAAATAGACTTCCAGGAAGTCAGGAAGCTCAGAGAGTCCCAAAGAAATTGGACCCAAGGAGGAACACACCAAAACACATCATAATTAAATTACGCAAGATTAAAGATAAGGAGAGAATCTCAAAAGCAGCAAGAGGAAAGGAGACAGTTAACTACAAAGGAGTTCCCCTAAGACTGGTAACTGATTTCTCAAAAGAAGCCTTGCAGGCAAGAAGTGGCTGGAAAGAAGTATTCCAAGTCATGAAAGGCAAGGACATACATCCAAGATTACCCTATCCAGCAAATCTCTCACTTAGAATTGAAGGGTAGATAAAGTGCTTCCCAAACAAGGTAAAGTTAAGGAGTTCATCATCATCATACCCTTGTTACATGAAATGTTAAAGGGACTTATCTAAGAAAAAGAAGGTCTAAACTATAAGAGTAAAATAACAAACTCACAACTATCAACAACTGAACCTAAAAAGAAAAACAAAAACAAACTAAGCAAACCACTAGAATAGGAACAGAATCACAGAAATGGAGATCATAGGGATCTCCGTAGGAACTCATGAGGGTTATCAGTGGGGAGGGAAAGGGGAGAGAATGGAGGAAAATTATGGGGAATAAGAAGCATAATTGGTAGGTACAAAATAGACAAGGGGAGGTTCAGAATAGTATAGGGAATGGAAAAGCCAAAGATCTTATATCTATGACCCATGGACATGAACTAAGGGGGAATACATGTGGGAGGGGTGGTACAGGGCAGAGGGAGATAAAGTGGAGAAAAATAATGGGACAACTGTAAGAACATAGGCAATAAGATATACTTTAAAAAAAATTAGAATACAAAAAAAAGAGGATACTCAACATCATGAAAAGACATAGAACCATAAAAAAGGACCAGTCAAAAATAAAGTATGCAATATTTGAAATAAATAATGCACTGGAAGGAAAAAACAGTAAGTTAGATGAAGCAGAGAATTGAATCAGTGATTTGAATGACAAGGTAGAAAAAAACACTCAAGCAGAGAAGCAATAAGAAAAGGTATTTTAGAAAATGAGGAGAGCTTAAACATTTTGGACTACATGAAGCATAAACATTCACAACACGGGAGAACTAGAAGGATAAGATAGTTAGCAAGGAATTGAGAGCCTATTTGAAGAAATAATGACAGAAAACTTCCCTAATCTGGAGAAGGAAAAACACACACGTGCAGGAAGCTTAGAGAGTCAAAAGAAGATGACCCAAAGAGGCCTACATTACAACACATCATTTTTAAAATGGCAAGGCTTAAAGACAAGAGAATCCTAAAAGCCACAAGAGAAAAGCAGGTACCATATTTTGCCATGTATAATGCACACCTTTTCCCCACATTTTTGAGGGAAAAGTAAGAATGCATAAAAACGGGAACACAACAATCCAAAATTTGTGGAACACTGGGAAAGCAATCCTAAGAGGGAAATTCATAGCATTATAGGCCTATCTCAAAAAAAAAAAAAAAAACCACAAGAAAGAACTTAAATGAGCAATCTAACTTTACACTTAAAGGAACATGAAAAAAGGACAACAAAGTCCAAGTAAGTTGAAGGAAGGGAATAATAAAGATCCGAAGAAATAAATGAAAGAATCTAAAAAAATGATGCAAAAGATCAATGAATCCAATGAATCCTGGGTCCTTGAAAATATAAACAATATTGATAAAACTTTAACCAGACTCATCAAGAAAAAAAGAGAGAGGAACCAAATAAAATCAGAAATGAAAGAGTAGAAATAACAACTGACACCAAATATATACAAGGGATTGTAAGAAAATATTATAAACAGCTATATGCCAATAAACTGGACAAACTGGATGAAATATATAAATTCCTAGAAACATACAATCTTCCAAAACTAAATCAGGAAGAATAAGAAAATCTGAGTAGACAAGTTACACCTAGTGAAATTGAAGCAGTAATCAAAAAACTCCCAACAAACAAAAGCCCTGGACCAGATGGCTTCACAGCTGAATTTTACCAAACATTCCAAGAAGCAACACCTCCCCTTCTCAAACTATTTCAAAAAATTCAAGAGTAGGGAAGGCTCCCAAGTTCAGCATTATCCTAATTCTAAAGCCAGATTAAAGACACTAAAAAAAAAAAAAAGAACATTATAGGTCAATATTCCTGATGAACAGACACTGAAATCCTCAGCAAAATATTAGTAAAACAAATCACATCAAAAAGATCATACACCATGATCAAGTGGGATTTATTCCAGGAAAACATGATAGTGACAACATTTGCAAATCAATAAATGTGATTCACCACATAAACAAAATGAAAGATAAAAAACACATGATCGTATCAATAGATTCAGATTAAACATTTAATGAAATTCAGCCCCTTTTATGATATAAACCCTAAGCAAGGTGGGGATAGAAGGAGCATACATGAACATAATAAAGGCCATATATGACAAATACACTGCCAGCATCACAATCAATGGACAAAAACTACAAGTGTTGCCCTAAAGATTAGGAACAAGACAGGGATGTCTACTTTTACCTCTCAGCATAGTACTAGAAGTCCTAGTCACAGCAATCAAACAACAAGAACAGTAAAATGTAATACACATTGGAAAGGAAGTAGTAAAACTTTATTTGCACATGACATGATATTGTAGAGAATCCCAAAGATTCCACCAGGAAACTACTAGAACTGATGGAAAGAATTAAAATAATTAAAATGTCCACACTACCCAAAGTAATGTATAGTTTCAGTGCAATTCTTATCAAAATTTCAGTGACATATTTCATAGAACTAGAACAGATATTTCAAAATTTATATGGAACCACAAAAACCCTGCATAGCAGTAGCCATCCTGAGAAAGAAGAACAAAGTTGGTGGAATCATACTACCTAATATCAAAATATACTATAAAGCCAAAATAATCACAATGGCCTGGTACTGGCATAAAAACAGATACATAGATCAATGGAATAGAATAGAGATCCCAGAAATAAACCCACACCTTTATGGTCAATTAATATTTGACAGAGAAAGCAAGCACATACAATGAGCTAAAGATAGTTTATTCAATAAGTGTTGGGAAAATTGGACAGATACATGCAGAAAAATGAAACTAGACCACCTTCTTACACCACACACAAGTATAAGTTAAAGATGGATCAAAGACTTAAATGTTAGGCCCAAAACCATAAAAATTGTATAAGAAAACATAGGCAGCAAAATCTCATGCATTGCTCATAGAAATTTTTATCATTTATCCCCCAAGTTAAGGGAAACAAAAGAAAATAAACAAATGAGACTACATCAAACTAAAAAGTTTTTGAACAGCAAAGGAAGTCATTAACAAAATAAAAGACAACCCACAGAATGGGAGAACATACTCCCCAGTACATCTGATAAGGGGTTAATACCCAAAATTTGTAAAGAACTTACAAAACTCAACACCAAAAAAATAACCCAATTAAAAAGTGGGCAAAGCACCTGAATAGACACTTCTTCAAAGAGGACATACAGATGGCCAATAGACATATGAAAAGAGGCTCAACATCACTAAACATCAGAGAAATGCAAATTAAAATCACAATGAGATGTCATCTCATACCTGTCAGAATGGCTATCATCAATAAGCCAACATACAAGTGCTGGTGAGGATGTAGAGAAAGGGGAACCCTTTTACACTATTGGTGGGAATGCAGACTGGTGCAGCCACTATAGAAAACAGTATAGAGATATCTCAAAAAATTAAAAATGGACCTATCTTTTGACCCAGTAATTCCACTTCTGAGAATATATCTGAAGAAACCCAAAAGACTAATTTGAAAGAACATAATCACCCCTATGTTCATAGCACATTATTTACAATAGCTAAGACATGGAAGCAGCCCAAGTGTCTATCAATAGATGAGTGGATAAAACAACTATGGGATATTTAGACAATGGAATACTATTCACCTATAAAAAAAAACAAAAAAACTTTTTACTCTTTGCAACAGTATGGGTAGACCTGGAGAACATTGTGCTAAGTGAATTAAGCCAGTCAAAGAAAGACAAATACCATGTGATTTCCTTCATATGTGGATTCTAATGAACAAACTAAACTAAGAAGCAAAACAGATACAGACTCATAGATAGGGAGCAGGATGATGGCTAAAGGGGGAGGGGAGGTTAGGGGGTGGAGGGATTGAACAAAATGGAAAAAGGACTCATGGATGTGGACAACAGTGGTGTGATTGCAGGGGTAGGGTGGTTAAAGGGACTAAATGGTAATGGAAAAAATACAATAAAAGTTTTTTAGCAAGCAAAATAACAAAACTAGTACTTTTTTTGATAGTTTAGTCATCACAAAACCCAAAACCATATGCCACATATATAGCCTGTCTAGCTTTTGCAAAGATGAACCTGAAAAAATTAAATAAAGTAATTGGATCAACTCAAATGTTTAAGTGACAGCATCTCAATACTTCAAATGTGTTTCCATTTAGGGAGAGATATTTACTCTTTTACTTTGAACTGCGTTCAGTATATTTCTGTTTTATTGAATATTTAGAATTTTTAAGCCGATGTATAAAACCTTTGGGAAAAAAATATGGCTCACTGTTTACTTTGCACTTCTCAGTTTTAAAACTGAGGTACAAAAATCTGAATGCTTTTGCAAAAAGGCTCAAATATTTTACAAGGTCACTTTGCTGACATTTGACAGTGACTGAAACTATGTTATCTTGAAATCCAATTTAAAGGTTTTTAACCTAATCAATACTGTTCTTCAATTTTGAAAATGCGTTTCTCTCCGTTACAAATGAAGGGAGAAATAGTGTATGTGGTTAGTCAAGAAGTATGACAAAATTCACTTGGCGGCTGCCCATTTCCTTGACTCCATCCCCATGCACTTCAGGAGTGCATGTGAGGGCTGCCTGCTGGAGTAAGCATTGAGGGTTTTGGGAAAACTGGTATTCCTCAGACCATTTCAGTTGACAGTACCAAACACTGAGGTCACTGAGTCAGAGGAAGGAAAATAGGCAAAATAATGGTGGCAAGCTTTACCTGTGACATTTTTTTGCCCTCCTTTTGATAGTAATCTCTTTTTTGATTCACGTTGAATCTTCTCTTTCAACAACATGGGCAATGCCTGTTGCTTCTGGGTCCTAGGAGGACTGAAGTCTAGAAATACCTGTGGAATTTTGAAATTTCAAGACATGATGAGAAGTTATATTAGGCCAGTGTTTGGGTGATTTGATGATGCATTCTAACTTCTGTCAAGAGGTATAAATAGAATAAAGTGTAGAGATAAATTAGAGACAACGAAACATCTTTTTTTGGTTTAATATGCTTTGACTTTCATTTTACTATAAACATTACATGGGCACAATGTTTTATTTCTCCATTTGACTTTTATTTTTCTTTTTAGTTTTTTTTCTGATTTTTATTTTCCCATCTACTCTCTTTCTTTCTCTCTCTCTGACTTGCGCTAGCTTGTTAATACATCCGTGTGCTCACCCCCACACACAAGATAACATTTGCCTCTGCATAAAGGAGGAGGTTTTATAAAATATTTTGACATTATTATTTCAAAAATATATACATTTTAAGGGATAAATTTGGGCACATTTTAAAATAGTCCTTGAAAAGTAGCTAGAAGCCATCTTTCTACTTGATGCCTATCACACAAAATTAAAATATTTCTGCCTTTTGTTGTATTTTTAAATTATTTTTAGAGTAACAATCCTCTGTAATGATACCATCAGGAAGCATTAAGTGAAATTGAATTATTTTGTAAAATGTTATAAAAAGTAAATATTTTACTAGGTACTCATAATATTTTATAGTTTATGTAGTCTGCATTTTACTAATACTCGAGTATTTATGACAACTGAGAATTAATTTATGAAGTATTGAGCTTAAAACCACTACAACATATATTCTAGAGTAGTACCAGTAAAAATGAGGAAGTGTTAAAGATAGTAACAAGAAGCAAATGGTAGTTAAAGGAAATATCATGAGGTACTGCAATGGAATGGTAACATTATGAATGTCTGGTATATTCTAGCAATTAAAAGAATCTGGTTTTTGTAAATGAAATATATCGAATCTACATCTGTAAGATTATTTTAAACAGCTAAGGAAAAATTGAAAGCAATGATTCTGCTTTTTTTATATTTATAGGGAAATGTTTTATGGATCAATTTATAACCTTTTTGATAAAATGAGAAATACCAGTGGTTTTCTGTAAAACAGGCTTTTCTTTTATATTTGACATTTGATTTTAACATTTTCTTCTTTTACTTTTCAGGCTCAACTTTCCTACATAATTAAAAATCTTCAGCTTGGGCAATGCCAAGAGCCACATCTGCACCAAAATTAATAATGTGTTTGGTAAGTGGGGCAGAAAATATCTGATAAATATTTTTTATCTTCTGTAAACTCCAGTGTTCATATTTTATCTATGATTTTATTGAAGACTTTTAAGAAAGTTTCTAAAAATAACTTAAAAATTACTTCTCCCAAATTGCTTTGCATATTGACAAGGTAAATGATTTGCTTTCATGGATATGTTTAATCTGTTGTATTTAAAACCAGGAAGTCTGATAAGCTGCCATTCTTAAATTAAAAACCAGGAAAAACTAAAAATGCATGCCTTTATATAATCCTTTTGAATCTGGTACCTTAACTTTTCATCAAAATAAAGCTCAAAGCAAAACAGTTCTAACTGATCATATTAAAAAAAAACTCAATGTCTTAGTCTGTTCAAGAGGCTACAACAGAATATTATAGACTGGGCAGCTTATAAACAACAAAAGTTTATTTTTCATAGTTCTGGATGCTGAGCGGTCCAAGATTGTCAATAGATTTGGGGCCTGTTAAGAACCTACTTTCTGGTTCACAGAGAGTCATCTTCTCACTGTGTCCTCATGTGGCAGAAGGGGCAAGAGAGATCTCTGGGATCTCTTTGATAAAGGCTTTCAATTAATCCCATTAATTTCACCTCCCAAACATCTAACTTTCAAATAGCACCACAATGGAAATTAGGTTTCAACATAAGAATTTTGGGGAGACACAGGCATTTAGACTATAGCATCACTCTTTAATGCTGTTTCTTTCATCATTTATTTTATAAAGATCAGTAACTTAGAAGCCCAGGATGTCTTATCCCAACTGTGTATCTTATTTTTCTTAGAGAGTAAAAACTTCCTAAACACCTAAATCTTCTCTTATTATACTTGGCCCTTCACCTCTGTTTTCTCTTTGACATCTTTGTTAATGATTATTTTTTATGAAGACTAAATAATATGTAAATAAAAGTGGTCTGAAATTTTATTTTTTGATAATATAACCACAATATGTGAAATCCCTCGGTATATTTGTTGTCATTGGTCAAGTCATTTACAAAAATGAGTACAAAACAGTGAGCAACAGTATAAGATGCATATACAGAGATTGTGGGAAAAAATAAGTACAAGAAATCAGGATATAGAAACACAATAGAATAGAGCTAAAAGTAGAGAAACAGAAAAGACAATAAAATATAAAAGAATTGATATGAGTGCTAATTGTTCATTCAGTAAATATTTATTGAGCAGCTACAGTGTTCTAGATTCTAATTTATTTCCATGATTTACTTTGTTAATCACTTTGTATTGAAATTTTTTCTGACATTAAATGTTTTTCTGAAATCAAAATGATAGTTTATTGTAGAAATTTTCTAATATAGAAAATATCTAAAGAGAAAAATAAAAAAGTAACATTAAAATATTTTTTTATCAATTTTAGAAAGAAAGGAAAGAAGTGACAGAGAAAGAGAAAGGGAAAGAGAGAAAGAGAAACATTGATTTGTTGTTCCACTTACCTATGCATTCATTGGTTGATTCTTGTGTGTGCCCTGATTGGGCATCAAACCTGCAACCTTGGTGTTGAGGTGGTTGCTCTATCAAACTGAGGTACCTGGTCAGGACATGTAACATTCTTGAGTATGATGCATTGCTAACATTTAATATATTGTGTTTTTTTGTGCATATATATGCAATTTATATTGAATTGCAAATCTTCTAAATATTAAACTATATATATTCTTTTTTAAACTTAACTTTGTTTTTGAACATTTTCTAATTGTATTAAATATCTAAAATATAATTTTAAGTGACTCCATGATATTTCAACAAATGTATGTGCCAAAATAGATTTAATCCTCCTTTTCCTAAATGCATTTAGGTTACTAACAGTATTTTGTTGCTTTAGGTGATGTTGCAATTTATTTTCTTATTCACAAACCTTTGGTTTGCTTCACCATTTACTTTCACAAAATAATCTCTGGAAGTGTAACTATGAGAATAAAATTGATATCCAGCAAAATTATTTTGATTTAAATGTCTACTAGTTTGAGATTATGCCTAATTCTTAGTTCCCCTTTTCCTCAAGGAATAGTACTAAAAATAAAAAGGCATTACTAGAGACATCTCTACTGATATAGTGAATGAAGAGAATTTTGTTTTAATTTGCATTTATTTGATACAATGTGATCAAATGTTTTTCATATGCTGATGAAGCATTTGTATTTCTTCTCATGTAATAGCTCTGGTGAACTATTAGTTTTTTTCTAATGAGTAACCACTAATTATATATTAATATTACAAACACATTTTATATTTATAACAAATTTCCCCAATATTGTTTGCTTTAAAATTATTTTTTATATATTTGATGTTCTCAATATTGACCAAACTCAAATCCTTGGAGATTTGTGTTATGATTTCTTTACTTGCACATGTGTTTGGAGTCTGTCCACATCTAGAGAGCTGAAAAGTAAACTGATGGAATTTTCCTCTAATTCTTATTTTATGATATAACACCTTAATCATTGAGAATAATTTTGGATTATGATGTGAAGTATGAGTACTGACTAATAAAGTGGTCCTTATAGTGACTTAAAAATAGGAAAAAAATCTGTTAAAATGAATAGTCAAGGTAGCAAGTTCATGAAATTTCTTTTTAATATTTTGATTAAAATTGTATTAATTATCTAAAGTAAGAATTAATATCACTTAAAAATTTGTGGTTATATCCAATAATAAACAATGTCTCTATTCAAAAATATTTAAATAAAGATTGAGCTAGTATAAAACTTAAAAATTATAACAGTATTATAGTATATATTATTTATATTATATTAATGTTTTATTACATTTATATTACTATGTAGTATATATTATAATATATAGCAATGTGAAACTTAACATTTAGTAATAAGGCTTTTGCAAAAATGGATATTCTGAAAAAGAAATTTTAATAACAATATTGAATTTAAAATATGTACCTGTCTCAACAACACCTATAGGTTTGGGTTGGAGGTGAGGATGAGCAGGGGAAGGAAGTGAGGAAGTAAAGTTTTCAAGTGTCTCCTCTTTGAAGAAAGTAGAGAGGAGCCCAAGGAAATTAATTTATTCCTCTCAGCTATTCTTACTGCAGTGGGGAAGAAGTCTTGGGGAAAAGAAAGTAAACTGTTTTTATGTACATTCGTACATCTGAGTAGGAAAAATATCTAGTATTTTCTATTCTAATCATGATGGAAAAATATGTGCCCAATTATGCTAATAGGAAAAGAAAGATTACATCAATAAAATGGTAAATAATAGTATTACTTTTGAATTTACAAAAATAAAATGGGTGGTCAAGATGGAGACATAGGTAAACACATCTCATATCATCAAACAATTACAGAAAAAATTACAATTGACTACAAAACAAATATTACCCAAAGTAGCCAGAAAAGCAAGCTTTATAGAAGTCTGACAACCAAGGATTTAAAGAAACCACATTCATTCAGATGGATAGGAGGGGCACAGATGCAGAGACATGTGGACAGGCATGGAGAAGGGTGACAGAGTGCCTCTCGGACATGAGGAATTGGTGGTCCCACATCCACATGCAGTAGATAAACATTTGGAGGGATACCTCCAGAGTGAAGTATCCCAGCCTCAGATTAGATGGCACAACCCAGGGATTCCAGTGCCAGGAAGATAAGTCCCCATATCTTCTGGCTATAAACATCAGTGGTGGTTGGGCAGCAGAAGAAAGTATGGGATTCTTAGGAGACTCCTTTGGAAGGGCCCTCAATGGACTTAGGACTTTCACTCCCTCTGGGATTTAGCACCACAGCAACAGCTGGAAGGGCACCAGAGGCAAATAGGGAGAAATTGAAGTGATTGGCATCAACGCTAGTGCTGGGAGACAGCTTCCTCCCAGACAAAGCTCCAGAGGCTAGGTAGCAGTATGGTTCCTTCTCCAAGCCCTCCCCCACACAGAGCAACAGAATGATGACACAGGTTGTCCTACACTGGCAATTACCTAAGTTTCCACCCCCCACAACTTATAGGTGTGCTTTTTTACAATAGACAGGGAGTCAAAGCAGCTCTACTTAGTACACAGAAACATAGGGAGGCGGCCAAACTGGGAAGACAAAGAAACATGGCCCAAACAAAAGAACAAAACAAAACTCCAGAACAAAACATCAGAACTTAACAAAATGGAGATAAGCAACCTATCAGACTCAGAGTTAAAAACACTGGTTTTCAGGATGTTCAAGGAATTCACTAGGTACTTCAACAGCATAAAAATGATCCTTGCAGAAATGAAGGTTACATTAAGTGAAATAAAGAAAAATCTACAGTGAACCAACAGTGGAGGGGATGAAGCCAAGAATCAAATCAACAATTTGGAGCATAAGGCAGAAAAAACATTTAATCAGAATAGCAAGAAGAAAAAAGAATTCAAAAAAATGAGGACAGGCTAAAGAGCCTCTGGGACATCTCCAAATGTACCAACATCCAAATCATAGGCTGCCAGAAGGAGAAGAGGAAGAGCAAGAATTTGAATACTTATTTGAAAAAATAATGAAAGAAAACTTCCTAATTTGATGAAGGAAATAGACATACAAGTCCAGGAAGCTCAGAGAGTCCAAACAAGATGGACCCAAAGAGGACCACACCAAGACACATCATAGTGAAAATGCCCAAGTTTAAAGATAAAGGGAGAATCTTAAAAGCAGCAAGAGAAGAGTGGAGAGTTAGCCACAAAGGAGTTCTTATAAGACTGTCAGCTGGTTTCTCAAAAGAAACTTTGCAGGCAAGACGGGATTGGCAAGAAGTATTCAAAGTGATGAAAAATAAGGACCTACAATGCAGATTACCCTATCCAGCAAAACTATCATTTAGAATTCAAGAGCAAATAAAGTGCTTCCCAGACAAGGTAAAACTAAAGGAGTTCATCATCACCTAGTCATTATTGCATGAAATGTTAAAGGGATTTATGTAAGAAAAAGATTGAAACTTGACCATTAATATGGCAATAAATTCACAACTATCAATAATTGAATATAAAAAACAAACTAATCAAACAAGCAGCACAGGAATAGAATCAAAGATATGGAGATCATTTAGAGGGTTATCAATTGGGATTGGGAAAGGAGACAATAGGGGAAAAGATTCAGGAATTAAGAAGTACAAATTAGTGGGTACAAAATAGACAGGGGGATGTTAAGAACAGTATTGGAAATAGAGTATGTAAAGAATTTATATGCATGACCCAGGGACATGAACTAAGGGGGGATTGCTGGAGAGAATGGGGGTACCACCTGTTGGAGGGAGTCAAAGGGGGTAAATTGGGACAACTGTAATAGCATAAACAATAAAATATTTAAATTAAAAAATAAGGTAGAAGCAACAAACTCAAATTCATAAGACAACACTATTTGTAAATGAACTGATTTTTTCATCATAAGACAGAGACTGTTGGGTTGAGTTAAAATGCACAAGAGAATATGAGCAACATTTAAGGCAATACATTTAAAAAAATTTAAAGATAAAGAGACAGCAGGTTGGACTAAAGAAGGCAAAAGTGTCAATAGTCATATCAGCCATGTTACAATCAATTTTAAAAGGCTGAAAATGAAAGATACCAAGTAATAATAACACACAGCATTTATGGAGATATGCCATGATCTTGGACAATAATTCCTCTTAATCTGTAGTTTTGCTTCCCAAAGGTTTAGTTACCTGTAGTCAACCACAGTCCAAAATATCAAATGGAAAATTCCAGAAATAAACAATTTATGTTATAAATATGCACCATTCTGGGTAGCATGATGAAATCTGCCACCTTCTGCACCATCCTGCCCAGCACATGAGTCATCCCTTTGTCCAGCATATCCATGCTGTACATAGTACTTGCCCATTCGTCACTTAGTAGTCATATAGCTTATCAGACTGACTATATTGCGGTGCTTGTGTTAAGTAACCCTTATTTTACTTTATAATGGTCCCAAAGTGCATGAGTAGTGGTACTGGCAACTCAGATATGTTCAAGAGAAGCTGTAAAGTGCTTCCGTTGAGTGAAAATGTATGTATGTATGGAAAAAAACATAGTATATGTATACAGGGTTCAGTATTATCCATGATTTCAGACATTTACTGGAAGTCTTGAAATTAGAAATGCCCCCACCAGTAGATAAGGGGGACTACTTATTCACTAAGACACCAAATAGCTGAATTTATTCATACAGTAATATTTAAATTACTCTTTTTCAATTGAAGAGAGACAGGAAAAAAATAGTCATACAAAATAAATTGAGCCCTGGTTGGTGTGGCTCAGTGGATTGAGTGCTGGCCTGTAAACCAGTCACTGGTTTGACTCCCAGTCTAGGGCACATACCTGAGTTGAGGATCAAGTCCCCTGTAGGGGGCATGCAAGAGGCAACCACACATTGATGTTTCCCTCTCTCCTTCCCTTCCCCTCTCTAAAAATAAATAAATAAATTCATAAATGAATAAATATATAAATAGAACAATGAAATCAACAATGTTTCCTATTATCTATATATAGACATTTATATCTCTTGAAAATGGAAGATATTTATTTTGGATGTTCTGAAGAATTTGCAAAAATTTCTCCATACTTGGTTACAATGAAACTTTAAGAAATTTTATAATAAAGGAATTTATACAGGTCCCATTCTTTGGTTATTACCAAATAAATAAAGAATAATATAAATATAAACAAAAATATTATTTAATTTATTTTGAAATTCTATAAGCATTTTTCAGTGATTATAGAATTATTTTTCTATAATCAAGCTGAAAAATGGAAATTATGATATCACTAGAAAAAAATTTATGACAAAATTGTAAGGATACAGCAAAAGTTCTACTTAACTAAAATGCACTATAAATGTCTTAGTAAAAAAGAAAATGAAAAATTAGAATGTTTTATGAAATTAGAAGAAAAATAAAACACTACAGAATTAGAAAAAGTGCATACTAAAGTTAAAATTTGAAATTAATAAATTAGAACATAGAAACCAGTAAAAGATAAAATCAAAGCTATTTAACAGTTGTAATATAATATCAAACATCTCATGAGATTTATTAAGACTAAAAGTGTGTAAAAGGAAAAAATGATTAAAAATGTGAAAGGAGAAATAACTATATATATATATATCATAGACATAAAATTATTAGATAATGCCAGGTACAGCTCTGTGGAAATATATGACAGAAATGATAATGAATATACCAGCAAATATAAAATCAAAAAATAGTCCAGATTATTGGAGAAGAGTTTGGAAAGGTAATCTACCTTTGAAAACTATACCAGATACTTTTCATTTATGATAACATCAGGCACTACATATTGTCGAAAATATTTGCACTTCAAAAAAAAACCCAAAATGTCTTGTTCTATTTTAAAAGATGCTACAAATAATACAGAAGCTAACATATAGACTTGGGATAAATATATGCAACACATATCTGTTAAAGATATAGATTTTAAATATGTAACTAAAAGATAGTTAAAATCAATCATAAAAAAGTAATCCTTTAAAATGTAAGGACTGTATCCTTTAAAATGAGTAAAAACTTTGTGCAAACCATTCACAATGTGCTAATGAAATATGGAAATTTGATGATTTTTTTCCATCAGGAAAATACAAATAAAAACTGATGGGGGCATTCCTTTATACCAATAAAGCAGATAAAAAGTTAAAGACTGGCAATGCCAATTGTTAGCAATGGTCACTTTCTCAAAATCCTGGTGGAGTGAGAAACCTAGAAAAACTATTTGGCAATTCCAGTCCTATGTATTTACTCAAGTGAATTAAAAGCATGGCTTATTTAACACTTGTTGAATGATATGCATAGTAGTTTATTCATGATATCTAAAACCTGAAATCAGTTAAATGGCTCATAATATGTGAATGTATAAACAAACTATGTTATATTCATACAATGAATTACTCAGCAGTATAAAAGTAACAAATTACTAAAAGACTCAAAAACATAAAGATGCTACATATAAAGCCAGAGATGAAAGAGTACATTCTTGAAGATTTCATTTATGTGAAGTTCAGGAACATGCAAGATTGGTTTATGGTTGTACAGATTAGAAAAATGACTCTCTCTGGAAAGGATCATGAATGAATTTTCTAAGGACATGGAAATGCTCTATAACTTGATCGAGGTTGTGGTTATGCAGATATATATGGATATATATAGATATATATGTATTATATATCAACTAAGGTGCATAAAAACAATGTTTAGCAAATAATTATTTGTAAAAGCCAAATAATGCCTAAAGAAAATGTACTAAAATGTGATAGTGTAACACTTATAATTCAGTGATAAATTAACGAAATACCCATCATGATGAAATGGACAAATGTGTTGAAAGAGTCTTATACAAAAATTCACTGAAGCCCTACACAGCCTCCCACAATGACGGCAGCTGGTGCTCTAATACAGACAGGTTCCTAGAACACTCACCTAGCGGGGGAAGCCTGTACTACAAGGGGCCTGCCCTCCAGAAGATAATTGCAGGTTTTGGGGCCCTTCCTCTCAGGTGTGTGCAGTGGATTAGCAAGGAAAGAGGGAAGGTTTAGGTGATGATGTCAAAGAGGTAATAGGCGACCAGTATAGATAGGACCTTATACATTATGAAGTCTGGCTTTTACTATAAGTAGTACAGGGAAATTTGAGCATAAAATTGTGATAGTATATTTTACCTTTCTGTGGAGTTCTTTTGGCTACATTAAGGCACAGACAGTCAGGGGTGGGGTGGAATGGGGAGGATGAGAGCTAGGAGAAGTTGAGTGTCTTTTGTAATAATCTAAGTGGGAGATAATATGGTTTGATTTAAAGTGACAGTGGATATGAAAACTGTCAAATATTACTTATATCTAAAATATAATGGACAATAAGAGTTGATCATTGAATTTGGTAAAAATAGAGTTTATTGGTGAACCAATTATAGTGAATAGTAGCAAAAGCCTCACTGGAGTGGGCTCAAATTGCAGTGGGAAGAGAAGGTGAAAGTAAAAGTCTTCAAAAGAAGAATTTTGCTGGTAAAAAGGAGAGAAATTACACAAAAGATGGAAGGGAAAATGGGGACAAGAGATAGGAAAGCTGTAGAGGTAAGAAAATGAGTGATAAGTGAGAAATGTAAGGGTTTTGAATTATGTAATTCATTAGGTCATATTTCATGCAATTCAACAGGCAAATGGAGAAGCTGGCCTTACAAATTATAAAAGACAAAATATATGAGGTCTGCCCAGAAGGTATCCAGCCATGTAATATGAAAAATAGAGACATTTATTGAAGAAGATACAAGATACAAGAAACATTGTACGTAGGACAATGACACCTCAAGTCCCCTTCAAAGTAGGCACCTTGAAATCGCACACAGTTCTCCCAATTGCCATCAGCTTCCCCCTCATATTTTCCTGAATCTCACTAATGGTCTCAATCTCATCCCTTTCAAAGGTGATTTTAGTTTTGGCAAAAGCCAGAAGTTGCAGGGCACCAAATCTGGGCTGTAGGGGGGGCCAAAGTCACCTGGGTGATTTGATGTTTCACAAAAAAACTCTGCATGAGACATGATGCATGAGTGGGCACACTGTCACAGTGGAGCTGCCAATCACTATTCGCCCATTGCTGAGGCCTTCTGAACTGTTTCTGCAGAGATATGTTCTAGATTAACACAAAATTTCATACAGATTCGTTGGTCTACTTGCTCAGTCATTTTGAATGTGACAGCCACACAGTACACATGCTCACTCAATGGCATCTACCACCCCCTCTGACTAGTACAGTGAAGTCATAATTATTCACACATAAACATTACAGCCTACTCTTTTTGGCTGCCAGGTTACATAGATGCTGCACAAATCATTCTCATTATGTTAACAACGGCTGGATTTTTCCCAGTCCAGATTGCTAGACTTATGAAGAAAATAGGATAAGCTTGTGGAAATTCTGTTCTACAGGTTTCTATTTTGTCAGTGAAAAACAAACAAGCAAAAAAAAACCAGTCATTGTAGAGTGAATGTGGGGGAACTAGCTAATGCTGAAGAATTGGAGGAGGAGGAGTAATGACTAAGTCACGATTCTGTATGACAGAGAGAGCAAATGACAATATAGTACCATCAAGCACTCAGAACACAATTGAGGTCTGTGATCATAAATGTAAAGTGAGTTCAGAAAGCAGTGTGTGTGTGTGTGTGTGTGTGTGTGTGTTGCTCCAGTTTCACTCTGTGCAAATGTACATGCCAGAATAGGCTGAATTGGATTTAACCACATTGGTGGTTTGGGCACTCAGTGTGATGAATTAAAAGAGGAATGAGAGAATTGGAAGTGCACATGAGGGAGTAAATATAACTGAGGAAGTTAGTTGTGTAAGCAGGAAAGTGGGGACTTAAGGATGATGAGGACCATGAAAGTCTGGTAGATTTAGTGGATTATGGGTCTTCCAGAGTCAAGGGTTACTAAAAATGGAGTTTAAGAGATTGAGCTAAAACATTAGATATGGCAGTTACTGATTGACAAAATTGATGTGGAGTTATAGAAGAAAACAATTGGAAACCAAAGTTAAAAATAAAAAATAATATGTATATCCAGATTCATGAAAATTCTAATTCAGTTCTTTGTTTTGGACATAGCTTCCAAGAGGCACTTTGTACAGTACTCAGTTGTTCCACTTGATATTGAGCTACTCCGAAAATAACCCCTACTAAATGCATTATTAATCTATAATAGTTATCTATCTATAATAATGTGTTGCATTATTTTATCAAGCATTTTAAAAGCCATTGATATAATTTTGGGGGAGATGACATAATTTTATTCTCTGATTATGAGTTCATTTATATACCTTTAAAGTATTCTTCTCAAGCTTCAATATCTATTTGTTCATATACATATATCTATGTATATGTATGTATAATGATTCATAATCTCTTTTTACATAGATTCTCAAATTTCATTTTCATATACTGAAGCAGCTTCATAATTATATGTTCCCATAAAATAACCTTTCCCATCTACTATCATTTTCTCATGGTAGTTGATTTTCTAGTTGACTCATTTTCCATGTTTCACATGTTTTTTGTCAAGTTTCAATACCAGAACTTTAGCCCTAATCTAAAATTTATTTTGGCTCTTGAAGCCAACTTGTAGATCCTCTATATTTGGGGAACTTAAATATGAAATCAGTTATGCTATAAATGTTTGCAAAAGAATAGATTTCTCTGAGCATAGTTAAAATTATTTTCCTATAAAGTTTTAATTTTACCAAATTCCTATTTTTTATGCCCATTGCCTGTAAAAAAAAACTCTATAATTTTAAAGTTTTACAAGTAAGAAGGAATTTAGATAATTTGTTTTAACATTTTACATACTCTGTGAGATGATAATAAATGTTCTATTTGTTGTATAGTCTATTTTCTTTCTTTTTTTATTGTTGTTCAAGTACATTTGTCTCCATTTTCACTCCACCACTTCCCCCTTCCCCACCCATGTTTGCTTCCCTCCCTCAAACCTACCCCCTTTGGCTTTGTCCACATTCCTTAATGCCTGCCCCTGCATTATTCCCTATTTTCTTATGACAATCATGCAATATATCAGCATGTTAAAAGTTCTAAGATGTCCTGTAGTAAAGTAATCTGACCAAATTTGATGCAACTTTTCCCAAACATATTTGATATCAAAATTACTACCCATCTTTCTGTTGTCCTGAACACCTATTAACATATCATTAAACAAATGCTTTTCCATTTGAGAAATGCTGTTATCTCCAAAGATGAGTATACAGAGACATGGTCTACTGATGGATGTTTCTAAAGTTACATGGCTCTGTACTAGCAGAAAGGATCAGAACTAATTTGAACTCCCAATTAAGTGCTGCTGTCTACAGTTTGTCTCCTGGTACTTTATCCCCAGTGCTATACTGAGCCATACTGGAACCTGAGGCAAAAGGAGAAGTCTGTAATACTAATCTTGCCTTTATTTAAAGATTTATGCTTTATTTTAATGGATTTATTTGCATCAATTTTTAAAAATATTGATTAAAATATTATGTATTTTGATTACTGAGTTTTTCATCACCCCTCACATTTTGTGGTTAAGAGAGTGCCTCATTCACCTTACCTAGTCCTAGCCTGAATTATTCCAGCAAAACTACATGTATCTCCTGTCTGAGAATATTCAAGTTATTCTTTTCCCATATTATGTAAAATCATGATGAATTAGTCAAATCCCCACATCAAAACTCAATCTCAAGTGACTGCCATTGCTCCTGGTTCTCTGCTCTTTTTTTCCCTGAGACTGATAGAGTGTTTCTCTCCAATATGTTCGTCTATTAATTTATAAATACCATGTAGATTATTGCACACTTTCTGAAAAGTCTGGAATTTTAATTAAATTATAATTTACACCCCAGATCTCTATTAACCCATTTCTGTATACAAGGGAGTTAAGTTTGGAGCTGAGATTACATCTACTAGCTCCACTTCATGAAAAGGCTTATTCACCAGCTCAGTGAACTCTAATGCAGCATTTTCAGGGAAGGGGATGTTAATAGGTTGAGGAGAAAAATGTAATAATGAAATTAGTTAGATACATAAAGTTCTATAGGAACCTAAAGAGAGTATTTCAGGACTTCTCAGAGCCTTTAATATGCTAACATTCTTTCACAATATTTTTAAAAACCTTATGGAATGCAGCATTTCTTAAACACATCAGACTGCACAATATTCATATGCATGTCTGAATGTGCATGAGCTTTACTATAGAACATCGTCACGGTCACGGTACTATTGTTTCACAGATCGTCTCTGGAAAGTGCCTCTCTAATAGATTAATCAAGTTTGGATTTTGTTTTATAGAAACTGTTTTTCAGATGATTCAGTGTTCAGTGATACCACTTTATTCCACAGTAATGGCTCACTAACCCCCAAAACTTTCTTCTGCATACGAGAAATATTGAAAATCAATCAATTGTTTTACCAAGTGGCAATTGATGAGAATAGATTATATTTTTCACTTCAGCACACTCACCTTTTCACAGTTGAATTTGCTTGTAACTCTCAGATAGCCAATATCCATTTAATGATTGTAACCTCTAATCAGTCATTTTTGAAACAGTTTATGTGTTTCTCCCTATTGGCTCAGGTAACCCTTACCTATAGACTTCAAAAGGAATTTTGAGAACCAGAACCTCCCTTCTTGTTGTAGCTCTATTGTCTTCCACATGCAGCGCACCCCTTCCCATCTGACCATCCCTGAAACCAACAACTCTTACTTTGCTTCTTTGTCTTACTCTCAGAGATGCTGACAAAAACAATTTGTTGCCCCTCATACCCAATTACTAATTGAAAAAAATGATATTGACCTGCTGAAAATTGAATATGAAGTCTAAGCCTGGTATTCCTAAAAATAAATTTGAAATAATTTATTTTGCATACATTGTGATCATAGTGCTTTTACAGCAAAGATTGAATACGGAACACTATTTAAATCACTGCCTCCAAATCTTTCTCCATCTCTTTTGTTTTAGGTGTGGACACTTTGACAACATATCAAGGTATGTAATCATATACCATCTTTCAGTAGGATCACAACAACTATCCATAACAGGCCTAGGCTTATTTGCATAAATTAGTTTTCATCTCTGAGCATCCCATCAATACTTTGTTCATTAACCACACATGGACTGTATTTGGATTAGAAAGAAATTTTCTTATATTTAGTTGCATCTTCAGTGGTATTACTTCAGGATTTTGAGATTTGTAAATGAAATAGGTAATTATTGTTTATAAAATATTATGATGGTACAGAGTCTGTAACAACTGAAAACATTCCTGTGTTTGCTGCTAGGCATGAGGAGACAGTGACACAGCTCATTTCCTCAGCCGAGCTCTCTTTGCTGCCTTGTACAACACTTATTTCAAAGCACGCCACAGCTTAGAACTGTCGTGATCCCCATTAATATAAAATCATTGACCCCTGCTCCCGCTGGTGCGACTAAATTACATTCTGCTGCTCAGCGGCAGCCGCACATGGGGCCAGCGCTTTTAGTCATCGCCAGGTGCCTTGATGCCAGCGCAGCCCCTCCTACGAGCAGGGTTTGCCTTTAATGAGGATTAGACACCTTCAAAGATCTAGGAGGGCCCACTCCCAGGATGGAAGCCTTTCTAATGGCATCTGGGCTTATTGTAGGCAGTAATTTAGTATCTCAGAGGAAACTAGAGAGATTCATTTCTCGCCTCTAAGAAATTGCAAGAATGTGTGGCTTTGCGATTGGGTTTTTTCTCTCTCCCTTCCCACCAGCACAATTTCAAGAACATTACACCTAACAATATCATGTTTTCATGAATCTTAGAAACCAGGTGTGGTGAAACAATGTCCCCAATATGGCATGTCCCAGGTGGGGACATTCGTCTTTATACTATTGAATCATGATGTGGTTTTTAACAGAACTAAACCTATTCACCAATGGCCCATGCTTATTTTTATCTTTACATTTTGGATGGTGGAATTTCTTTACAAAAGGATTGATTACCTGATCAGGCAGTATGATGTCTTTTCTCACTGTGTGGTCTCCCTTTCCATCAGCCCCTGACCGACTCAGGCCTGCCCCTCCATGAGGTCCCCTTGCTTTCTGAGAGTGAGGTGACCAGGGCTGAACCTTCCTACAGTAGGTGCGGAGTCTACAGGGTGCCCTCTGGGCTGCAGCAGCTGCGATCATGTGTGATTGTTAAGGGCCAAAGCTGGAGAGCGAAGTAGTGAAACAGAGAGTGGTCGTTGGACACAGAAGACATACTTTAGGTAGTCAAACCCCTCCTTTACAGAAAAAGTAAAAAAAATAATTAAAGATTACTCACATATATGGTATTAAAAATAAGTGTGATTACATGAATATATATGCATATATTCATACAATTATTTGCAGCATGTTTAGATTTCTTCATATAGCAAAGTGTTACTCAATAAAAAACTCAGAAATAATTTATCATCAGAATAAAATCTGATGTTTGAAGTTTTATTTGTGGAAAATCAGATGTTTTTCTCTGGTGAAGGGAGGAATCCGTAAAACCAGTGAGTTTCATTCAGGAGAATTTGAACTCATGAATTAGTTGACCTTTTCTCTGTTTTATTTTTAGTAGTGAGACCAAATCATGAAACTCTAACTCTAGTAACTATAAATGCCTAATTTCTAGTTTTTAAACATATTTTTGCAAAAAACTGTGCCTTGACTCAGCCCATGCGCTCACTGAAACCAGTTGGCAGTGTGAAGTGGGGCTGAGTTTAATCAGCGCCGTGCTGGCCACACTGACTGTGTGTGGAAGCACTGGCTGAATTTCGACTCCCAGATTCCTATCAGAAGAAACAAATTAAGTTTTATGGCCATAGAGTCTGCAGAGAGTTCTTACTAACAGCAGAGAGGTTAAATGGTCTACACTATTTAATTACAAAATTATAAATATTATTTGTTGATAAAAATCCATTTTCAGTAAAAATGCACAAAAAGCCAACAATAAGGTAAAATGAGAAATTTCTGAGGCTTGAATTTATCTCTGTGATAGCTAAATAAATATGAATGATATAAATAAAAATAAATATTTCACTATACTTTTAAAAAGACTACTTTATAGTTTTTGAAATTCTTTCTTTCCCTGAGGTTTAATTGTTTCATGAAAGTCAGTATATGAATTAAGAGCTTGCTTCTGAAAGCTGATACCCAAACAGAGGGCTTTCTTTCCAGAAGGGTGTCCTAACCTCAGTCACATGTCTGCTAATTTGGCCTTTCTCTTAATCTCCGAAGAACTTGCTGAACAGAAGTGAAACTATGCACGTGCTAATGGCTCACACTCTGCAAACTCCCCTCTCTCCCAGAGAGTGTCTGGTGTGCAAAGCTGAGCTGGAACAAAGATACACTAATTATTCCCCATTAATTTGTCTGCTTGAATGGTCCTAAATACCAGAGTGATTAATTAGCACAAGGCAGCCGGGGCAGGATGTCACACCCTTCTCTGCGTTTAAGTGTCGGCAAGGTTGTGCTCAAGTGTTGACAACAGCATATCTTTAATTTTCTCCAAGAAGAAAAGTTTAGTCAGTACAATTAATTTGAGCTCGGCTGGCTTGCAAGAATAAATGTAACACGTGGAATGATATTACTGCTGTATAGGCATTTTTTTTTTTGTCTCCTTAGAGTACAGTAAAACTTTTTGGCAACTCAGTTATTGAATAATGTATTTACGAATTGTTTCATTTTGGCTTAATTACTTTGTGCATTTTGTGGCAAAAAACATGGATCATAAAATAGTTAGAGATTATTACTCATAATAGGCTGGGATGGATATAGATGAATGTTAAGATAAGAATTAGAAGCAGATAAAGAATGACATTAAATTCAGTATCGTTTTCAAGTATGCATTTTCTCTCATGAATTGAAATGTACCTTAATTATCAAAAATTATTTGAGACCACTTAACTCCTAAAAGATATGAATCAACTTATTCAAAAATATGTAACTGAAATTTCCTTATTTGGCCTGAAATTTTTTGGAAGTTTTGCTGAGATTTTAAGCCTTATGAACAATATTCCACCTAAATAAATCTTCCAACTAGTAGCACATATAAATCAGTTCTAAAGAATAAAAACATAATAGGTGATATTTAACACTTTCATTGTATTTCTTTCTTTTTTGTAATTTTGTCAGAGTGTTTTTCTTTAAAAAATTAACTCCATTTTAAAACAATTATATACTGTTCAGAGAAATGAAATGAATCAAATAAAGTAGCTGTGCTCATACTATTTCCCCTCTGTTTTTTAAGATTGAACTACAAACTTAATTCTGGAATAGAAGCATAATAGTATGTAATTAAGAAATAGCGAGTTTCATTTGTTACATTATATTTCTCTGCTGTTATTGAAATTTTCAATTAATTCACTTTGCTGTGGGCATGCTGTTTTATTTTGTTTTGTTTTCAAACAGTGGAAAGAGAAAAAAATGCAGAGAGTGCCATGCAGCCGGCAGCATGGATGTTCTCATCTTTTCTTTCACAGTCTTCCTCAGGCTCTATACAAACCCAAAAGACTATTCAGCAGCAGGGGTGGGGGACCGAGGGAGGGAAGGGTCACCTCTCCTATCTCTGCATGTAACTCATTGTTCATCACTTGTCAGTGTATTTCCCACACCCCACCTCCAGCCCGTGTGCGCCTCATTCGGCTGCGGGTTCCACGACCTTCACAACATTATTTTCTCTCCCTCCATCCCCCACATCTACAATTTTGTTTAATTTTTTAAATTTTTCTCCAATAGTTGTTATGACTGTCACGCTGGTTATAGAGGGTTATAGAAAATACTTGTTGAAACAACTAAGTGTAAAATAGTTTCTCAGTACAATGATTCCTGGCTCCTCTTGCCTCTTATTCTGCCCTACCTCCATTCTCCTACCTCCGATTTTCTCCACAACTTTCATTGTGTTTATTAACTATTCATTCAAGAAGCATATGTAGTAAAAAAAAAGGAGGGGGGCAGTTCATGGCCTGGAATCTCAGTTATACTACCCAATAATTGTGTAATTTAAGGCCAAAAAAAATCGCTTAACCTTTTGTCCCTCACCTGCAAAATAGGATTATTACTATTTGTTCGATGGAGATGTAAATGAAATAAGAAATATAGTTTCTCATATAATTTGCTTAGCAGTCTGTTAAAGTTAAAGCAAGGGTAACTATATTTTGTTGGTGCTTCATAGTTTAAGTATTTGCCATATTTGCCACATCTGTGGCAGGGCATGAAATTATTGACAATGCTTACACTTGAAATGAGGGAAGTTCCATTTATGGATTTTGCTACTTTTCCTCTGTCTTAAAACCGGATAAACCTGGAAAAATTAGAATGGTGATTGTTGGATGTCTTTAAATCACAGAGAACAAGTACTTTTACTGATATCTCTCTCTTTAACTTTGAGACATGGTTTTATCTTTGAAGAAAGAACCATTCAAAAGTTGGCGATAGTTGAAGTTAAATACCATCGATTCCGTCCCTTCCTGTGCATACGCACTGCTTCCCAGACCAAGAGATGGAGTCTAGTGTTTCTCTTCTTACATCTTGCCTGAATTTAGTGACTTGCCTTTTCTTATAGAATAAGGCGAAGTGATGCCCTGGGATTTTCAAATTAGGTCATTCATGGCTCTCTAATTTCCCCTGAATTGCTTGATATACTTGCACATGTGATGCTTCCTCTAGCAACCTGTGAGAAGCTACATGTGAGCACTACATGGAGAGGCTTGTCAGCAGCTGTAGCTAAGCCCTCATGTGACATCCAGCATGAACTGACCATCATCCTGGACATGTAGCCCAATCAAACCTTCAGATGACACCAGCACCAGCCACCATTTGTTCGCAACCCCACGTGAGGCCCCAGGTGAAAATCACTCAGTCGAATCCATTTGATCTGGAGAAATGTGAAAGATAGTAATAAACTGTTATTTTGAGCCACTAAGATGGGATGATTTGTTATATAAACAGATTAATGAAACAACAACAAAGCTACATATTAGCATAATTTAAACTTTTTACATCACAGTGCCAAAAATCAAGGTAATATGCACAGCTAGAACTTGAATAATTGTGGGAGGAATTGTGTTTGTGTGTATCAGTCCTCTTCATTCATTCATGCTTCACTTGGCTACAATCATCCAGAATTTTTATTTGTTATATACACTGAAGAATTTTCATAAATAGGTTTGTTCCCCCAGTGTATGTTGATTTAGAAAAGTGCATTACAAAAATAATTTTACAAATAAATCGAGATGAAAAATGTGCATCTTTAATAAATCATTATAAATCATTTTAAGAACTGAGGTGAGATTTTTGAGCTGTGGTAATTTATCTTTAACTCTAAGTTACACTGTTTCCTAAGTACAGAATGAATTCCCTAAACAAAAGGTATGTTTTTTATTTTAGTGTGTGAAAATACTGAATGTGACAAATAGAATGGAAAACTCTGACGAGCTATTAAGACAGTAACACCCATTTTCCCCACAATTAATACAATTATCTCAATAGTAGTGGCACTACTCCTGACCTTTCAGAGAGATCAGTGTCAATGCCATTTCAGGTGCTATGGTCAACACTGGCCACTCCAGTCACATCTTTTGGGAAAGAGTAGATGAAAACAATTTAATTTATGGACTTGACTTTTACATATTTTTTCTTTTGCTTCTTGCCTTGGTCCTTGACAGTTCTAACTGCTTTTCTTTATCACCTTCATTGACTTGTTTCCTGTTGGACCTTAAGTTGTAAAACTCAGAGTGGGAATAGTTGATCCCAACAGCCTGTGTATCTTCTAAAGTGGAAATGACATAGGGTAAAGTGTTTAGTATTTGGACACCCAGCAGCTTGTAATATCTAAAACAATGACATACTTCCCCTCATTTCTCTTTAATGAGTACTTGGGCTACTTAGAGACTGGGAGAGGAAGATAGAAGGTGATTTTGCTTTGTTTAAAAAAAAAAAGTCCCAGTGGAACCCATCCCAGGCTGAAAGAAGTGATGGGCAGTGTAGGTGATAATTGTGCTAAGTACATCCAGCCAGGTCTCAAACACTAACTGACATTCAGGAATTTCTTTCTCTTCTTCTCCAAAGGGTTAACATTGTTATGAGGTAGAAGGGGAGCACAGCCCAAGAAATGAAAACATTTTCCTCTTCCAACAGAGGGTATTTATGAAAGTATTTACTTTCTTGTGCTCAATGAGAGGCTTTTTGAGACAGTGTTTTAATGTCTGGAGCATATTGAAACTAGTATTTGTGAACCTTGATTCACCTGTAGCATTTTAATGTAAATTTGCAAGTCTTACTAAAGACTCTCAAAAATCAGTCCAAGGTCTGATATCAGGCAGTTACATGGAAATCACCTGGGGGGTATGTTAAAAATCTGGACTTTCAGACTCTCTCTTGCAGGGATGGGACCTGAGAGTCTTCATTTTTCTCATCCACCATTAGATGTGGCCATGCCCAGCCTTTGTTTTGTAGTGCTGCAGTTCCTAGAGGTGCTCTGTGAGAGGAACATTTGGTTCTAAAGATTTTTGGTGCACATGACCATATTAAAAAGTCTTAAAGACCCTGGCTGGTATAGCTCAGTGGATTGAGTGCTGACCTGCAAACCAAAGGGTCTCTGGTTTGACTCCCAGTCAGGGCACACACCTGGGTTGCAGGCCAGGTCCCCAGTAGAGGGCATGTGAGAGGCAATCACACATTGATTTTTTTCTCCCTCTCTTTCTCCCTCCCTTCCCCTCTCTAAAAATAAATAAATAAAAATATTTATTTAAAAAAGTCTTAAAGATATTTAACTTGGCTTAAACAAATAGTCCCAGACTTATTGGACCTTCAAAATATTTTTAACGTTGTAGTCCATGGAGCATACTTTGAGAAAAGGGTATTTAGAAGAATGCTGAGAAACTAGTTATATAAAAATTAAGCAAAACAAAACTTCCTTTGTATTTGCAAAATTTCTATTTTCTCATATACTTTTAGAATATTTCCTATAAGCTTGATATTTTCTTTCTGTTTCCAGTTGCTTACTATCTTCTCATTAATGTGTTTTCTAATAATGTTTGAAAAATAGAAATTATCTTGAAATTTTATGTATGCATGAAATGCCCAGTTTTTCCAAGATATATATGTATTACTCATTACTTCAAAGGTATAAGTATAAGAATTTACAAAATTATAACCAAAATATTCCAGTACAGGGTAAATGGTCACTAGAGTGATTTGTCGTATCCTGGCTTATTTATAATCACTTATGCTTGTGAATTTTCCTCACTGGACTCCAATAGTTGGGGGAAAAGACAATATCATTCTCACCTTCCCATGCTCAAAAGCCTTTATTGAATTGTGTTGATTCTTCAAACCAGGTTTCTCCTGAATTGTGATATCAATATACTGTATGTGCTGCTCAGTGTTCTGATTCACAAGCTTCAGTAGTTTGCCGACTTTATCAGGTCTCTGTATTTTGTTTCATTTGTTTCTTTAAAGATAACTGACATTCATCCTCAATCCATATATTGGAAACATCAATAACCAACATTAGCTCATCATCCACTTCTGGACAAAATCCCAATCTGTCATAACGTTGATAAGCAACTTGAGGACAGGGATTATGTATTTACTTTATTCTGTCCCTAAGAAACCTATAATGCCATTTTGTACAAAAAGCATTCAAGAAATAGTTGTGGAGTAGATATAAATAACCAAAAGAAAAATTTGTTGAGCAACCTGACCATTATGCCTTCCTCAGTATGATGTGTTTCTAAAAATCAAAATCCCAGACTTAACGTCTAAGGCAGCGTATGTGCTGACCTTGGGCTGCTTTATGCACTAAAGAGGTTTTTCCTACTTGCTTTTTCTGTCCCTTACTCTTGTTCCTGCTCATATTCAAAACCCTGAATATTCAGCATATGCAGTTAAAAGTTAAATTTCAAAGACAACGAATTTCAGAGTGGGTGTTTTTATTAACTGCAGCAATAAACAAGTGAGAGCTGCATTACACTGTGACAAAAGTTCTTCAGCTTCTATGGGCCCTTGTGTTCCCAGATGAAGAGCCAAATGGAAATGTTCAATAAAACATGTGTGAGGCTGCACAATAGAACAGTCCTTACATTTTACATCAAGCTACATCAGGGTCACGGGAGGTGTTTTATTAGCACAGTCAACAATAATATCGTGATTTTTATTAGGAGGAAAAGATAGTGAGAGACTACTAATTATTTTTCAGCCTGAGGGGCATTTTTTCTTGAAATGACTGTTAATTTGATCATTGTCGTGCAGTTCACAGATTTACATGAACTTATTTCACTGTGACACATGGTTAAGAACCAGACTAAGATTGTTGCTTTATTAATGGTTTTCAGTAAATGTATTCAAAAGTGCTAACTGTGTGGGTGTGTGGATGATATTGATAGCACTCAGAAGGTTGAATCCTTTTGGAAGTAGCTAGCCTGAAGCCCTTTTCACGTGATATTTTCTTTGTTCATGCAGTGAGATGTTAAGCCTGCAAGAATGAAATAAAATCCCGGTGAAATAAGAATGGTGTTGTCTCAGATATTACTAAAGTGGCTTTTCTAGAAATGTTTCCTTTCTTGTTTTCCCTTTGCCCCAAATAAATCAGGCATTAGAGACATGAAACAGCCAGTGATTCCTCAATACACTGACTTTGGCATAATCAACAAAATGCTGTACAATGTTTTTGTTGTTAAATGGTATAGAATAAGCATAATCTACCAATACTTAAGAGCAACATTTCTTATTGAATGTATTTCTAAAGCTAATTCATTATAAATTTCCTTTTTGATCTCAGTGCATTGTGCTAAACTGAAAATAAGAATCTTAAGCTAGTAGTGACCAGTCTCATTTTTATTTACCTGTCTTTTTCACAAGCATCATTAATCTGTACAAAGTCTTATAAAAATCTTCATCTGCCCTGACACCATAAGAGATTCCACACAAGACATATATTTTAATGATGGAAGAAGTCTTCAAAAAGGGCATAAGTTTAATATGTAGATGGAGAGAACCTTAACATGTAGGAGAGATTTATTCTGCAGCGTTTCTATTTAATTTAAAATTGACTTGTTCTAAATAATTCAGTGCATTTGGAAAGAAATTCTGAATTGGACTCAGAAAATTGAAATAAGAATTACATTAATTTGAGGAAAAATCCATTTTTATGATAACAAATTTTTAAATGTTATAAATACAAATGTGATTTATAAGTTATAATGTATATCAATATTTTAAGTTATTGTTGTTATTAATTGAACTTTAAACTTGTATGTTGGCCATAAAGACCACTCAGTACCTTTATATTTTATATATTTAAAATGACCAAAAACTACAAAAAAATTGGCACGCATCATCTCCATTACAGAATAATCTTATAAGAAGTCTAACAAGTGGATACTAATTAAACAAATTAATGTTTATCCCATGGCAAATGTATATAATTTATATTTTAAGGACACCCTCATTGTTAAAACTGCTTGATATAGCTGCTATGAACTCTTAAAATGGGAATTGGATTTTGATAAGAAATGGATTGAAACTTAAATTTTAACCTTGCTACAAGTAAGAGAAAACACTGCATAGCATTCAAATATTATTAGTAGTAAAAATAATTAAAATAATTTTAATTATAATTTTGCCTTAGTATACAGGGGGGAAATCTTTTTTCCCCTAAATGCAGTTTGCATGGTTGAATTGATAAGCAAATTTTCTTTTGAGGTATCTTTGTCTTTTGGGGAATATACCGATATGATAACAATTGCTATGTGTCTATCACCGATCATTTACCAGTCCTCTTTTGAAAGCATTTTAACAATGCCATTAGCCATCATATAAAACTTCGAAACTCAAAAATTCCAGCAATTCAAAAACAATTATGGAGTTTGGGGACTTGTACAAACCTTGAAAATCATGGAGTCTATTTGTCAAATCCTAGAAGGATCTGGGAAGTTTTGCTTATTTTTTTTATTGTGCTTTCCAGAACTCCCTTTCAAAAATGTTAAAGTTTGCGTTGTAGCAATTGCTCATGGTCAAGGTGTCAAAGGTCTCTTTATAACTGAACATGTCAGCATTCGTGAAAAAGTCGACCCCTGGCTTCCAGCCAAGATGGTGGCATAGATATGTAAAAAGATGCTCAATTTCAGTACCTATTAGGAAAATGCAAATCAAAACTACAATGAGATACCACCTCACACTGGTTACAATGGCTATTATCAATGAGACAAGTAATAATGAATGTTGTAAAGGTTGTAGAGAAAAAGGAACCCTCATTCACTGCTGGTGAGAATGTAAACTGGTACAGCCACTATTGAAAAAAATTAAAAATAAATTACCATATGGTAACCCCCCTTTTGGGTATCTACCTGAAAATTTTGAAAACATTTATTTGCAAAGGTATATGTACCCCTTTGTTCATTGCAGCCATATTCATGGTGGCCAAGACATGGAGACAACTGAAGTGTCCTTCAACAAAGGATAAGATAAAAAATCTGTGGAACATGTGTACAATGAAATACTGCTCAGCTATGAGAAGAGATAAAATACTGCCATTTGTGACAACATGAATGGACCTTGAGAATATCATGCTAAATAAATAAGACAGAAAAAGTTAAGAGCTATATGATTTTACTTATATGTGGGATAGAAAACTGAAAACAACAAATGAACAAACAAAAACTCATAGGAGAGGGGATGGGGGAAGTAGAGGAGGGCATAGGGGGATAAATGATGATGACAGAGACTTGACTGAGGTGGTGAACACACAATACAGTGTACAGATGATGTGTTGTTGGGTTGTGCACTTGATACCTGTATAATTTTGTTAACCAGTGTCACCCAAAAAATTCAATATAAAGGAAAAGAAAAAGAAAAAGTTAACCTCAAATTTCTGAGTCCCCCAGAGCTCCTACACACGACATTGGGCCACATCTGGCCATGGACAGTTTCTGATGTAACTCACCCTCTTATCCATAAAGAATTTGTATTGGAGACATTTTGAAATCACTTCAGTATTTCTCAGAAATCTCACAATAAACCCGATATAGACTAATTTTAAAGGTCATTTGACGGTCTTACCAAAGATGTTTTGATAGAGAAAAACCTGGATTGTGCACACTGCTTTAGCTACCATGTAGTCGTACTTGTATGGTGTCTGTTGTGTTCCATAAGTATAAAAGAAAAGTTTAACTTATTTCATTGCTGGTGCTAACATATGCTTTGTCATCAGGGTCATTTGTCACCAAGAAGCCCAGCCATTACAAAAAGAAAAGAAAAATGAGGCCAGGTCTCCGAATCACACTGTATATTAAGACAAATATCAAAATAAGAACTGAAGCCTAACTCTAAGGCAAAAACCCATCATAGTATAATCTCTATTTCTTCCAGATTGTTTTTATACTTCTTTAATTATTATTTAGTCTATATATTAAGATAATTTAGAAACAAGCATGGGTGCTTCCAAAATTTAATTTGTCTTATCATTTACAGAGGAGAATTAAAGAGTTTATCTTAAGACTTAAAGAAGCCTATTCTATCGAAAATGTCTATATAGTTTTCATCCCCACTTTACTGTCACAACTGTTGACAAGTGAAACCTAAAGATATTACCACTGTTACCTTATGCGTCCCTTCTAAAGCAACTTTCATGTCCCTATAAAACTTGCAAAAACTAAAAGGTGATTCTTTCCTGGAATCAAGGCGCAAAGTGCTCTTATCTTGAATATCTGGAAGAGCAACAAGAAGAGCTGGTAATCAGAGTAATAACAATAATTGACAAAGTATTTACTTTTTACTAGGCCCTGTGGTCAGTAATTCGTGGGCATGGTTATATTGCATGAATCAAATAACAACATAAAAGACTTTAAATTCATTTCTTAAAAATCCTGAAACTTAGCAGCATTCAGTGTGACAGTGGTTAATATTTTGATGGGCATAGTTTTTCTTGCAAACACATGCAAACTTAGGCAGCATACACTCAGAAAGTTTCTAGTGAAGATCTGGTGGGCCATTAATGTGGTCTTCAGCTTTCAGTGTTTCCTGCTCTTGGATAAGAAGCAGTGAGAGCAGCTTATGCATTTGCTGGAGGAGGAAAGTTGACAGACAATGAAGGTAAGAACATGAATCTTAACTCTGCCCCAGAATAATAGACAGAAAACAGAAGTGCTGGAGAGGCCACAATGACAAAAAAAAAAAAAAAGTCAGAAAAGAGCCAGAGTCTTTTTGGTGAAATCATCCGAGCATTGAACTACAATATACTGTGTTCTGGGAGCATGTTATCCCATTGCTATTCCTACATTGGAATGTAGATTAAGAAGTATATGATAACACATCATTTCAGAGCTGCCGAGAATCAGTCTACGTCTCTGCATTACTTAAAGTTACACCTCTGTGAGGCTGTATTATTGGTTTGTGTGCAGAGCACCAGCTACTAAAGTAGACTTATTTGGATGTGTTGCAGTAGCACTGCAAGGATGAGTGGCATTGCCCCGGGTATGAAATATATTGCTAAATGATAAACAATTTTATCAGTTTGGAGTAAATAATGGGCATACTTCCATCATTTTATATATTGGCTCAGTTTCTGAAAAGTTCCTATTCTGTTAAAATTATATAAATAGCTTGAGTTTATTTATAAAGTTGATTTAAGTTTTAGGTGCCATTCACACCCACATAAATCTCTTGGCAAAACACTGAAAAATTGTGTAGGACTCAGTGCTATGTTATTTTTTCCAGGATACCTAGCATTCTTAGCCTCTACTCCATAAAATGCCAAAAGTTCTCCCTATCATTATAGCAACCAAAATATGCCCCCATGAATTTCCGTAGTTGTTCTCGGTGTGACTCTGGTCTATTTAACAGGAGTGGCCACTGGTTTTCTTAACGCAAACTTGAATTTTTCCTTCTATATGCATTCTGATATGGTTTCCCTTAATGGTGTTATTTACCTTTCAGCCAACTTTGTCCAAACAATTGATTTTTGTAATGTCAAAGCTCAGAAACAGAAATTATGATAAATTCACTGGCTGATACAGTATTTGAATTTAACAAACATAATCATCCCAAGACTTTATTCCTATACACACCCGCTTACCACTCACTTTCTGCTGCATAAAAAATTATTTGTTACAAATAAATTGGTGACAAAGCAAAGAAAGCAGGTTTAGTTATATTTTACACAAAACATTCCATGAAAATTTCATTTCAAATGAAATGCATGTGAAATCCAGGGGTGTTACAAATTCCCTTTGGGCATCAAGATGTTCTGTAATGCGTGTTTCTTCTTCTTCTTCTTCTTTTTTTTTTTTTTTTTTTTGGTTTGCTAGTTCTTCCTGAAGGATTGCCATCACAACCTCAGTGGAAATTTCTAGTATCAGACCAGCAGGGTTGTTTGTCTTACTCCAGGACATCTTGCCAGTCGATATCTGGAACAGTAAGCTCTGTATGTGGAGCAATGTCCTTGACTAAGTGTTCCTATTAAATTCCTGGAAATAAAGCTATTTTCTAGAAGTCTCTAGGATAATAAGTTTCTTTATTATTAAATTTATTGGGGTGACCTTGGTTAATAAGATCATATAGGTTATAGTTTCTGTTGTAAGCATTCTATAAAATTTTGTTCATTCAACAAACATTTTTAGAACAGGTGAAATGAGCCTTGAACTAAGGAAGGCACTTCTTAAATCCTTTCTTGATGGGTCAAATAATAAAATATAATGTCAAATTTATTAAATAACATGATTAAAACTGATACAGTATTTCAAAGCTGTTATGGTATTTTATTCAGTTTATAATAGTAATATATAATAAAATATTATAGAGGGGCGGGCAGGGTGGACTCATATTTTCCAGTGTACTGAGAGGAGTTCAAATTGACTGCTGGTAACAAAAATTGTAAGTGTCCTCAGTTTATTTTTCATGGCCAATCAACCTGGCTGAGGCAGACTGACTTAAACATCCAGAGCATTGCAAACAGACTTGATAGACTAACATGAGGCATGCAGTAAATAGTTTTAATAATTTATTTTCTGGTCGCAGGACTACAGTAAAAGCAAAATTGACATCTTGCCCTGGCTGCATCATGCCTAAACATACCATAGCTCAGTCAGAAATAAAAATGAAGCATACAAGCAACCAAACACCTTTGCATTATGGGATAAACTACAACAAACAAAAGAGAAACTCCTGGCTAACACCAGTCCTCCAAATCCATGAACACTAGTCCTTTCCCCAAAGTGGCCAACTTCTAAGCAAAGTTAATCCTGACTGTGCAGTACAGACAACTACAGATGGGTGAAGACAGTGGAAAATAAGACAATCATTTGAGAAAACATCTGTTTTTCTTCCACCTTGATAACCTTGCATTTGGCTATTTCCCTCCAGAAATGTGCTTCAAATTGTGTTGAAGGAGCCAGCGTTTGGACGATTCCCTTATAAACATTTTGCTTTGCCAGTAAATATACCTTTTTGTAACAAATTTATCTCTGAAATTTCCTTTGACAGTAACCATGTTATATATATGCAAAGAGAGAGCATTATTTTAGGAATAAAGAAAATTATAAACTTTCTGTATCCTTACTATGAATTCTACACTCCTTAAGGCAAACCAAGCATTTAAATCTGTTTTTTTAAAGTGGATTTCAATTCAAGTCTACTGAAATGGGTAATAAAATGTTCTTTTCCATATATTTAGTCAGCTGTAGGAAATTATGTCAAATTCAGTAATTTCATCTTTGTTTATTGATCAAATAAGCACTGAATATCTACTGTGCATTGGATATTATGTCAATCACTAAAGGTGGGAGAGTGAACAGAACAGACACAGGCCCAGAGCCCATGAGGCTCATGCTCTAACAATGAATATATTACAAATTACATAGAATACTAAGGATGATTGATTGTGTAGAGTGCAAATGTGGGTAAGCAACTGGGGCTTCAGATTTCATTCAGAAATTACCACCCTATGGTTTTCATGTGTTTTGGGGAATTTTTATATCTCTGATATTTACTGGCCACTACTTGCAAGGCAGACTCCAAAGCAGAGGCTCTATTTATTCCTCAAAGTGGAAAAGCACTTAGGGTTCCCCTTTGAATGTGATGACTATTAAGATGTCTGATACCCATTTTTATATTTTCACATTTAGAGGGAAGATTGAAAAATGGAACAGTCCAGCATTGAAGTCATTAACAAATTAGTTAACAAAATTCCATGGAAAAGTTTTGGACATAAGGGTATCTCCATTCACTCTATTAAAACAAATGTCAGCTTTTACAGGTATCCAGGAAGCAGTTTGCTCACTGGGAATGTGGCTCAATGTATATGCAGAAGTCATTGCAAACCCCGTTTCTATCTGAGGGGGGTAAGAAAGAAAACTAGAATGATGATGGTTGCAACTTCCATCATTTTGAGTTTCCAGAATGTACTTTCTGAGGTAGATGTAATTAGACATTAGAAGCAGCCTCTAGAGGGCCTTATGTTTCTTGCAGGGGGTACTAAGTAATTAATGTTGGCCTTACTAAATGTTATTATTATAGAAATAAGCTCACTCAACCACTCTTTGCCGTGTGTTTATAGGCATGTCCATTGTACAGAGCATGTAAGGATTATCTTTGCTTATTAAGCTGACTGGAACCTTCAGTTCACATCATTCCTGTGGAAGTGAAGGAATTTTCGGTGCTATCTATAGGGTCATTAAAAACATTTGTTCTGTATCTAAGTTGCCTTAATGGTTTCATTCATTTGTTTCTGATTCTTCTTTCATGTCTCCAGAAGGAATCAGATGAGGGAGGCCCTGTTAATCTGATGGAATGCTCAGAGAGGTCAGAGCCAAGTTGTGGAGGATGCCATCAGAACAGTGATCTTCAACTGGTGTGCTGCAAGAATTTTTAAAACATGCACTACCTGACTGTTTAGTCTGGGGCACTGACCTCTTCTCCCTTCGATCATCAAATTACAAAATTGACAGTGGCCAACCAACAATAGCCATTACGAGTGAATTAATTAAAATTATACCTATTTTGTATCAGATCGGTAAAAATTATATTTTTTGGTGTGCTGCAGAATTGTAGTAATTAATTTGTATGTGTGGTGAGATGAAAATGGTTAAAAATTGCTGTAACAGAGTATGGGGAGTTTGGGGTGTCCTGCAGGGCTTGAGGGAAGGGTGCTGGAGTTTACAGATTGTTATGGATTTCATCCTGAATGGTTTACTGAGTGCTTTGGGATGCCTGAGGTGAAAATTACAGCAATTTTAAGAGTATGACACACTTTCCAGCTGGTAGCACTAAAAACATGACTTGCAACTTCTTCTCCTTTCCTTGTTTATTTCTTTGAATGGTGATGGTAGAAATGCTTTGTATGAACTATTAACCATTATGTGAATTTTTTTGAATCAAACTAATTTATCTTTTAAAAAAGTGTTTGTCTTTTTCTTCTCTGTGAGCAGCTTATACAATGGAGCAGATCCACAATATTTGTCTGAGCTATTGGAGCCCTTGGTTCTTAATTGCTGGTTTGAACCCCCAGACTTTCTGGTAAAATGTGAACTGTGGATTAAATAGTAAAAGGGAGAAAATAAAGAATGAATAACAGATATTGCAGTATATGAAGAGGATATCAATGACTCATTTTCATCTAAGACAGCATTTCATGTAGTGATAGTGGTCAGGACCCTATGTCTTTTTTATTGTTTTATTTTTTCTGGGGGCAAGGTTCTAATATTATCAATCAGTATAATAAATGACAACCTTAGTGACACACTGTTCTTAACAAAATTAAAATAATGAAGAGTAGAATGTCACATGCATAAAAAGCTGAATGTTTTTAAGCAACATTTTTTTACTTGTTGTTCAAGTACAATTGTCTCCATTTTCACCCCACCACACCCCCCACCCTCCACCCATCCATGTTTTTATGTGCAGACAAAAATTTTATCCTATACTAAAAAGTTTAAGTGCATTTCTCTTTAGAATGGAATTATGTGTCTGAAAAGAAATGAACTTACACTTATTTTTATAAGTTCTATTACATCAGAGAATTGGATTTTTCAGAATTTACTGTTAATGATTTGAAATCATTTATTCAACCTACATAAAATTATTAATTTACTATTTTATAGATAAGGAATAAATTACTTACACTGCTGTTTCTTCCCTAGAATTTTAGAATCTATGAAGAACCCCAAATAAGCATACAGCACCTATTATAAAATAAGCCTGATTGGAGGGTGCATCATGCTATCACTGTGGACAGTTTTGTGCAATTACATTTATAGTTCTAACCTTAGAACTTCCATATCCATTTCAATGCCTCCATATATCAAGTACTGGTTTTTTCCCCACTAATTCTTAGCATTCTTCAAAAGTATAATAAGTAAACAGTAAATAATTTATGGATGAATATAAGCATAACTAGCAAAATCCATACGATCTTCAAATTAATTAATAAAATAAAACATTTAATATAAAATATCTTTAGTTATAAATTATAAGAAAATTAAATAAACTTCATTCTGCTGTTCTAGTTCTCAAAATTTTGTATTTCTTATATGCCTGGATATATTAAATAAGTTTAAAGAATAAATATCTTTACTTATAACAAGTAAGTGATCCTGTTCTTTTCTTTGCTTTTTCCAAAGTCTGCTATCCATTGCTCTTCCTTTCCACAGCTATTTTCTAGATTTCTGAATACTACTAGGAATCTCAGCCTGCCTCAGCAACCACATCATAAATCTCAGAGTACAATTTAAACCCTAACTGTTCCCATGTTGTCAAACAAGAGTCATTGGTAAGAAAGGTCTATGACTAAAACTACCACTTGTGAGTGTACATTCAGCTCTTGATATTGTTGAAAACCTTAATTCATAAAATATTGGTACAAGGAACAAAATATAAATTTTCAGTTATTTGCATAGATGTTACCACTTAAAATGAGCACCAATACCTGTGACATTTGGGCTGTCTAGACAAAGGTTGTTTACCCAAACTAAATCCATTAAATGCATGTCTCACAGTGTTAGCTAAAACCTACTGAAAATATTCCTGTTGAGTCCAGCTTGCCCTGGTGCCTAACTCCATGGCATAAATTAAGGTTCAGAGAAAGTCTCTTAACTCCTTCAGATCATTAATGCTGTATTCAGAAGGAGCAATTCCATTGATAATTGGGTTAATCCAAAATGCAAATATCTGCATGTTAAGGTTTATTTTTAGCTGCAAGTTTTTATCTATATTAAAGACATGAAATTTAACATTTGAATATAGAGCCACAATAACTGGGTATTTACAGACCCAAAGGAGACTAAGGTGTGTGTGTATGTGTGTGTGTGTGTGTGTGTGTGTGTGTGACAGTTGGGTAGAATAAAAAGTTTGTGAGGTTTAGCCTATAGGAGTGATTTATATATGAAACAGTTGATGAGCAAAGCAAAACAGTAACAGTAAGTACAACACCTGCAAGAAGGAATAAGCAGGACTTGACATCTGCCCCAAGTGAGAGACTATTGTGTAGCCTAACCACTTGGATTTATTTCCCTTATGATATTTAAAAATTAGAGTTCTATTTGTGATTTTTCATTTGTCTTTTTTGTAACTTTTTTGATTGTGTTCCTTAGAATAGTTCCCTAGCTCTTACTTCAGAGTTGCTATTTTCTGAGAACACAGACTAAAACAGATGGAGCCTGAAACTCTTTAACCCAAGTTAGGAAAAGGCTGCTGAATTATCAATGAATTTAGTACCAGAGGTATTACCACATATAATCTCACCACTTGACAAAAATGTGATGAGTATAGAAAAAAGTGGGCCTGAGAGCCCACATAGTCTAATTGTTCTGGTATTGTCCCTTTGATTTCCTTGCTGCTTGAGTCATTGGACTTATTCAAGTTCTTTGATAATGCATTTCTTTCTTGACACCCATAACTTCCAGGATTGTCTCTTCAAATCAGTACATGATTCGGCGTACCTCTTCCTCATCCATCCAGACCAAACAAAAAATAACAACGTCTTGAAAAATATTTGGGTAGACTGATTATAATCATTATTGGTTTGGTTTTTGTTAACCTTTGTATTTTGTTTGAGGAAGATTAAGTCAATCCACCTGGAGTTTAATACTGTATGTTACTATAGTAACTGTATAGCCTGTTTGGCTGTGACAAAGGGGCTTCATCTCGTCCATTTCATGCTCCTGTGTCGACCTACTCCCTCCCAGTGTTTTATTATATCTGTCTTTAAGGGTATCTGCGGGAGCCACAGCTGCTGTGCTTTTGTAACAGAAAGCTGCTTTCACTGTGTGAAATGCTGGCTCTGAGAGGTCTTACAGGCTGATGGCATTATTGAATTTCAAAGCAAAGACAAACAACATTAAATTGTTTAAAGCTAATATTCATGTTTTGCAGCATACTGTGTATTTTTCTAGAAATGGTATATAATCTATTTTCCAGAAAAAATTATATAATTGCTGTCTAATGAAGTTATGAGTGAAAGCATAGAGAATAACCTTAAGGTGCTGTAACTTGGAAAACAAACCTAAAGTATATTCAGGGCAGGAAACATGTCAGCTTGTTATACAGTCTTTTAAAAGAGATATCTTTGTTTTAGTTGAGTAATTTGATTGCTTTACTCGTTTAAGTTTTATAGATTTTCACCTCAGCAAAACAACCTATTTAGGTTATATTCTTAAACCAAGTTTAGTCTTGATCTCCTTTGAGGCAATGTGCTAGATTGTATTATTGGCAAAGATAAAGCATCAGTATTTGTAAAGATGAAATTGAATATAGTTTTATTGTACTCACAAATTATTTATATAAATGTATTGAGAAAGTACTTTCAATAATAGTTCTATTTTTCAGTTAACTCATTTATCTAGCAAAAGAACCTCCTGGCCTTGAAACTTTAAAGTACTGATCCTCCCTGATGAGTACTGTAAAGTTCACTTGCTTCTGCTCCATAAAAGGCATCTCTGGTAACACTTTGCCCCAGAATATCAGTGCAGTGATTTCCCAGTTGTGTTAATTGTTGTGTTGGAAAAGTGGTGAATGCTCAGTGCTATCTTGTTAACTTGCTAAGCATCTGGTCAGCAGGGTAGTTCAGTTCCAGCAAGGCTCTTGACACCTCTGCCAAGGGTTATTGATACCTCACACACCCCAGCTGAGGCAGATTGTTTTAGTTGGGCTTCAGATCCATAGCTTAGCCTGTAGTTAGGAAAAAGAAAAAAAAGAAAAAAAAAACAAGTGATTGACAGCCACACCTCCTGGGCCCTTCTTACTACCAGACACAACATCTGCTATGCCCCGTGGAGCAATGAACCAACACACACCAAGAGAGAACTGTTTCTAGTATTGTCAGGGTAGATTTTGTTTAACCCTTTGTAGTTAATCTCTGGAGAAAAGTGTGAGATGGCTTTTCTTTGGGGGTGAGGATAAGTGTAAATATAGATTTGGTAGGGGTAGATTAGAATGCCTTACTTAATAAAATATTACACAGAGTAACAAAAAAGGATTCTAATATAAGTGCCTAGAAATAACCTTATTGATGTGATTTTTTCATTGTCAGATGAAATATTTGTCATATTCTCTCTCATCACTATCTCAGAATCAAGAAAACTGTACTTGTTCACAGTAATGAATTAGTGGCAAGTGGTTTTGGCTTTCATTCATACAGTATTCTCCAGCATATAAGATTTCTATTACATCTAGATTTTAAAAATTATTCTCAAAAATTCAAAAGAGATGAAGCCAGTATGTTTGTTAATTAGATAGAAAAACCACAATGTGTCCATGCAAAAAGCTTTTATAAAGCAGAAGTGCTCTGCATCTAACATTCTGTGAATTCCGAAGTTATAATACTGAAATATGGGAGTCTCTCTATCATTTTTAAAAACTTGGATTTTGTTATTGCCAACTCAACTACCCTGCTGATAGAATATGAAATCCTGTATTTGATAATAAATATCATTCATTAAAAATGCATCAAGAAGTTTTCACAGACTGCTAGCAATACATAGGAACATTTAAAGGTTCCCCAAAGCAATTTTCAGGTTAAAATTATTTTCACATTTTTGAAGGCCTCATTTTCATTTCTGGATAGTTTAAGATCTTCTTAAACAATTTTCTGTACTTTGGACATATTAGTAAAAAAATTAAAGGATAGGGAATAATGTTGATGTAAAATTACTTAATTTCTTTGCACATACTCTCTGATCCTGGCATGAATAAAATTAGGGGGGTTTCAATATTGAAAAAAATGTAGCAATGAATCTAAGAATAATGTAACATTTCTTTTCACTTGAACCAGTAATTGTCAGACTAGCTCTCCATCATACTGCCATGCATCAAGGGTAATACTGAATAGCCATAATGCTTCTGTTTACAATGCTTTAAGGACAAGTTCTGTTGCAGAAGAGCTAGTAGCATTTTTATTATGTCATTATTACAGCAGTGTAATTAGCAATATTATTATTGTTATGCATTACTCTCACCTCTTGTCAGCATTATGTTACTCCCACATAATTCACCCAATATTATGAAGACAAAGAAATTATTACTTGACCTATGAGGTATCATATTGCTATGACTCAGTTATATTAGTGAATAAGTATATACATAACTGATATTTAAGATACATTTTCAACAAGCTTGTCCTCGTGACAGAAGTTTTAGCCCAAGACAGATTATCTTATAATAATCAAAAATTTTAAATACTTAAATGCAGATAATTTGAGAATTTTTTCATTATTTTGAAATTATATGTCATATTCATATGTGTATGTGTTTACTGCTTAATTCTGTTTGATTGATCTGTTTATCTATTTCTGCCCCTATGCCACATAAGTCTCCTTATTGTAACTTTATATTACATCTAGATGTATGGTTGGAAAGTTTTGGGGTTTTTGTCATTTTTTTCTTGGCTATTTGTGCAAACTCCTTCATAGATCCATAAAAAGAAAAGACAAAGAAACTTAGGTATAACAGTTTGGTTTCTTGTATGTGATCCCTTCATAGAGTCTCTGTTTGGGAATAGGAAAATTTAGCTCGTTCACACTCATTGTGATCACCTATTTCTGATGTCTGTCATCTCATTTTGTGTTTTTTCTTTATTGTGCATTCTCTATATTTTCTTATCTTCTACTAGATTAACTAAATTCATTTGGTTTGTATTTTGATAGCTCTGTGTTCAATTTCTGTTCTTTCAGTTGTTATGATTAGTTTTTAACACATATATTTACACATATCTTTCTCAAAAGGTCAAAAATTTATCATTATCGTTCTTCCCCATTTTTTCCCTTTTTCTCTCACCTGACCTTGCTCCAACTCATTTATAAGTCTTATTTTGAATTCTGTTTTTGGGTTATTATATAAAATATTTCTGGCTCCTTTTCTCTGTTGCCTCTTCCTCCTCCATTTCTCCTGGCCTCTTCCCCATTCTTTTTCTCCTTTCCTCTTCTCCCTTCTTCTTCTTCCACTTTATAATTGCTACATTTAAACAGACATTTCACTTAATCCTGTGCACATCGTTCCCTATCTTTCTTGGACCCTTATACATTTATTTTTTCCTTTTGGAAGAATATATCCTTCATTGTTTGCTGTTTTTTTTTATTCATAGAGGCTCTCATTTGTCTCTTGTGAATAGATATCTTTAAAGATTTTCTTTCCTGCACACTATTATATTCTTCCTTAGAAACTGTTGGTAGATAAAAGTGTTTTGCTCCATTCTGCTTACAACTTTTATTTTAAAAATCTTTTACAGTATTTGCATATGTTTTTTATCATGATCATTTAGCTCAATAACTTGCTTTTTACCTGTGTGTGATTGTAGCTTATTTTTTATATCAGTAATTGTGTTTTTCATATCAAAAACTTCAAACCTTTATAATGATCTGTTTTTATCTCATGAGTCTTATTTTCTCCCTTATCTTTCTATGTACATAAGATATACTTGTTTTGAAATTATTTTCTGACTCCTGTATTAACTCTGTTTCTCTGTAAATTATTTTTTTGCATTATTTGTATTTTTCTTTTCTGTGGGTCAGCTCCTGGGAAAGTTTACTTTTTGGTATAATTTCATCTGTATCTGTGACTTTCCAGTGCAGTTATATATTAGTTTTCTATGGCTGCTATAACACATACCCACAAATTTAGTAGCTTAAAATGAGAGAAGTATATTGTTTTACAGTTCTATACTTCAGAAGCCTAAAAGGATGTCCCTACACCAAAATCAAGTGTTGGCAGGGCTGTCTTGCTTTTGAAGGCTTTAGGAGAGAATTTGTCTCCTTGTTATTTTGTGTCTAGAGGCAGGTCTAGTTCCTTGTCTCTTGGGCCCCTTCATCTCTCCATCTTCAAACAGTAACAGTCATGCTGAGTTCTTCACTAGCTGCCTTCTCTCCAGTTCTCTCTTCTGCCTTATTCTTCCTAATAATGCTTATAGGCAAACCTACATAATCCAGGATAATCTCCCTATTTTAAAGCCAACTGATTAGCACACGTAATTCTATTTCCTGCTTCATTTCCCTTTTGCCAGGTAACCTAACATACAGGTTCTGGGAATCAAGGACTTGGGCATCTTTTCGAGTGGGAGAGTATATTTATTCTGCTTATTACAAGTGGACTGGGGAGCATATTCAAGTGGGGACAGCAGTCTGTAGGAATGGTTTTAGCCAGTGATTTTCACCCTTTTTCATCTCATGGCACAAATAAAGTAATTACTAAATTTTTGTGGCACACCAAAAAATATATTTTTTACTGATCTGAAAAAAATAGGTATAATTTTGATTCATTCACACCAGACGGCTATTGTTGTGTTGGCTGTTGTCATTTTTTTATTTGACAATCTAAGGGAAAAGAGGTCAGTGCCCCACACTAAATAGTCAAATATTGCATGTTTTAAAGTTTTTTTGAAGCCCACTGGTCGGTCTGCCATGGTACACAAGTTGAAAATCTCTGGTTGTAGCTGATGAGATTGATCTTTGTTAACCATATGAACTCTCACCTGCCTACTTTTTTCAGGGAAATTTGTCAGTTTTAGGTTAATAGACATTTCTATTTTTTTTAAATACAAATATATATTTATATATTTAATTTTCTTTCAAGTTCTGGGTTTGAGGTGGGAGTAGCACGTTCTAACATTAAATGTAATGTTAAATGTGATTAAATGTAATATTAGAAGACTAGAAAGCAGAATTTATATATATGAACCACTAGATTGGGAGAAAATAAACAGTTTGTATAGAAAATATTGGGGAAAAGGAACTAACCAGGAAGAATAAGAAAAAAGTATGTTAAGTAAGACAAAGCCTCAAGACAAAACATATTGTTTATGACATTATAAGTCCAGTTAAATTATTGCTAGATTACATTTTAAAATTGAGTAAAAAAGATAAAATAATATCATGTCTTTTGACAAGGTTAAGAGGAAATCACCAAAAACAATAAAAGATAGCTAGGTAAAGATAAAAAAAATATATAGCATGAACACAAAAAGAAAAGTGGAGATCACAATATTAATATCAAAGTTTAAATTAAGTAAAAGGGTAAATAAAAATATTATTTTAAATGAGTAATTATATATGTTTTACTATATAAAAATTCAGATTTTATTTGTGATCTAATCATGTTTAAGGTTATTCCAATTTTCATGTAAGAATATGTATTAGATCTGTGCAAATTAAAATAATCTTGTTTTATATTATATCAGATTTTATGTTCCTCAGGTATCAAGTAAAAGAAAAATACAGAATTCAAAAGATTTTAAAAAAATATATTGTATTTATTTTTAGAGAAGGGGAAGGGAGAAAAACATCAGTGTGTTGTGGTTGCCTCTCACACACACCCTACCAGGGACCTGGCCCGCAACCCAGGCATGGCCCTAGACTGGGAGTCAAAACTGGAGACCCTTTGGTTCACAGTACAGCACTCAATCCACTGAGCCACACCAGCCGGGGTCGAATTTAAAAAATCTTAAAGATAAGGCTTAATATAATACAAGATGATTTTGATCTACAAAAATAACATATAAGCAACATAATGCAAAAAAATTGATTTAGGCTATAAATAGAACCTCAAATTCTGTAGAGTCACATCTCTAACCATACTGAAGTAAAATAAAACATTAATATAAATATTAAGACAAAAACAATACATACCTTGAAATTTATTATGACATTCATTAAAAAACAAAATGTAATTAGAAGTTTTTTAAAAAGAGCAATAATGAGAATATTTCTGTCATCACTTATGAAATATTGCCAAAGTTTACTCAGATGAGTATCAATAACTTTGAACATTTCATCAAATAAAAATATGGAAATGAATAATTTAAACATTAAGCACTAGAAAACAAGTACAAAACATATAAAAAATGTAATAAAATACACCAAGTATTGGAAAGGCCCAAAAGTATGACCTTGGTAAATCCAAAAACTTGGTTTTTTTATAGAGGAAGTAGAGTAGAAAAATTTTTACATAGTTTATAACTCAAAGCTTTTTTTACTTTCTGTCAGAAAGCACCTCCATCGTAAATAGTGTATTTACATTTTTATTACAAAGATCCAAATAAAAAAATTAGTAAAATTTTTGGATAGCCCTAGGATAAAATAGGAATAAAATTCTATAAAACTGGTTTCCAATTATAACTTAAATCTGTTATGTAAAATCTATTGTCATTTTAAATGTAAAGTATCTTCATTTATTTGGGAGAATCTTCAACCACTGATACAAGACAAGCAGTGAAAATAAGGAAGTAAAACATCACAGTTTTTGCTGTATTACAAAAACCAACCACTATGTAAAATATTTTTTCTTTTGAATAAATAAATAAATAATCGAGTAATTATTTGTAAGTAGGGATTCAGTAATATCACTTTATTATTTTCTGTTTTGTAGTTCTTTGTACCTTTCTTGCTGTGTCCCTTTGTGAATTAATGATTGTTCATAGTGACATGCTTTGACAACTTTCTTTTTATCTGTTTTCTCTTTTTCACATTTTTTTATTGTTGTTCAAGCATGGTACAACTCAAAACTTGATCTAAGAAAGAGAATAAAAATTTTAAGCCCTGGCTGGTGTTTTAAGGCCTGGTTTGGTTGGGTAGTGTCCTGCAAACCAAACCTGGAAGAGGCCAGTTTGATTCCTGGTCAGGGCACATGCCTAAGTTGTGTGTTTGGTCCCAGTAGGGGTGCATATGCAAGGCAACCAGTCAGTGTTTCTCTCTTACATTATTTCTCACCTTCTTTCTTTCCCTGAAGTAATATAATATTGAAGGTCAACAGTAATGGGAAAAAATTAAAGTTAAAAAATAAAGTGTGAATTTATCTGAAATTAGTTTATACATAATGCCAATCCAATCATTATTCAAAGGAATTTTTAGAACTGTATTGTGATTGGGATGTAAAAAGAATGGTAATATCTAATAAAATATTAGAAAAATAAAGCAATTATAAAGCAGAATTTACATGATAAGTAGCAAATATATATTACATAGTTACATTTATTTAAACAGGATTGATTGCTATAAGAACAAATCATCCATGGAAAAGAATAAGCACAGACATAGATTCAAGTGTGATCCTGTCAATCATGACTATTCTAACCACATTATTTAATATTAGAATTTGTCTTAAGTTTTGTTTTTTTATCATCTAATAAATTAGATGAGGAACTAATAAAAGTTCCTCATTTATTGTCTGATTCCATCCATTAGAATACAAAGACATATTGAGACAAAACAGGTACTTTTTTCATTCACAAATATATTTGAATAGTACTTGAAGTATGATAAGTGCCAAACTGATATACATTTTAACAAATTCCTTCAAAGCCATTGGAAATAAATTAATCTATAAGTAGTGCTGAAACATTTTTTCAATTATATTTGAAGTATAATGTTATATTAGTTTCAGGTGTACAGCATAGTGATTAGGCATTTATATACCTTAAAAAGTGATCAGCCTGATAAATCTAATACTCATCTGACATAACACATAGTTATTACAATATTATTGATTATATTCCCTATGTTGTACTTTGTATACCCATAACTATATTTATAACAGGCAATTTATACTTTTTAATCCCTTCACCTTTTTTTGCCCTTTTCCCCATCACCCTCCTATTTGGTGACTATCAGTTATCTGTATCAATGAGTGTGTTTATGTTTTGTTCGTTCATTTATTTTGTCTTATAGATTCCACATATAAGTGGAATCATGTGGTATTTTTCTTTCCGTCTGACTTATTTCACTTAGAAAAATATTCTGTACGTCCATCCACCATGTTTCAAATAAAAGGATTTTATCCTCTTTTTATGACTGAGTAATATTCTACTGTATGTATGTACCACATCTTCTTTATCCATTCATCTATCAATGGACACATGGTTGCCTCCATACCTGACTATTTTAAACAATACTGCAATGAAAATAGGGGTGAACATATGTTTTCTTTTTCTTTTAACAAGGCTTTTTAAAATTGTTCTATTACAGATGTCCCAATTTTTCCCCATTGTTCTCATCTGCCCCACCCAACCCCCAGGGTGCACATATGTTTTTGAACTAGTGTTTTGAATTTTTTAGATAAGCACTCAGAAGTTGAATTGCTGGGTCATATGGTAGCTCTATTTTTAATTTTTGAGGAACTTTCACACTTTTTCCCCACAGTGGCTGCACAAATTTACAATCCCACCAATAATGCATAAGGGTTGCCTTTTCTCCACATCCTTGCCAACACTTGTTAGTTGACTTATTGGTGATATCCATTTTGATGGGTATGAGGCAATATCTCAATGGGATTTTGGTTTGCATTTCTCTGATGATTAGTGATGTTGAGCATCTTTTAGTATACCTAATGGCCATCTGTATTTCCTCTTTGCAAAAATGTCTATTAATGTCCTCTGCCCATCAATTAATCAGTTTGTTTTCTTGACATTAAGCTGTATGAGTTCTTTATATATTTTGGATATTAACCCCTTAATAGTCATAACATATGCAAATATCTTCTCCTACTCAGTAGGTTGCACTTTATTTTCTTGATGATTTCTTGATGATTAAAAGTTTTTTAGTTTGATGTAGTCCTATTTGTTTATTTTTCTTTTGTTGTTTTCACCCTAGGGGACATATCCAAAGCAATATTTTTAAGACCAATGTCAAAGAGATTATTGCCTATGTTTTCTTCTAGGCATTTTATGGTTTCAGATCTTACATTTAAATCTTTAATACATTTTGAGTTTATTTTTATATATGGTGTAAAAAAGTGGTCTAATTTTATTTTTTTGCTATGAACCTGTCCAGTTTTTCCAACATCATTTATTGTAGAAACTATCATTACCCTGTTGTAGTTCCTGCCTTCTTTTTCAGATTATGAGACTGACTCACTGCCTACTGAACTAAGAGGGTAGGCTATTTCTTGCCTTCTTTTTAATAGACTAATTGATCATATAGGCATGGGTTTATTTCTGGGCTCTCTATTCTGTTCCACTGATCTGTGTCTGTTTATGTGGCAGTAACATATTGTTTTGATTATTGTGGTTTATAGTATATTTTATTATCATACAATATGATTCATCCAACTTTGTTATTCTGTCTTAATATTTTTGTGATTATTCAGTTTCTTTCATGGTTCCATATAAAATATAGTATTATTAGTTCTCATTCTGTGAAAAATGATATTGTGGTTTGATCGGAAATGCATTCAATCTATAGGTTGCTTTAGGAAGTATGGATATTTTAACAATGTTAATTTTTCCAATTCCTAAGCATATTATGGCTTTTTATTTATTTGTTTCTTCTTTTTCTTTCTTCAATATCTGATAGTTTTCCTAATACAGGTCTTTTATCTTCTTGGTTGAACTTATTTTAAGGTATTTTATTCTTATTGATGCAATTGTAAATGAGACCGTTCTTAATCTTTCTTTCTGATAGTTCATTATTGGTGTTGAAAAATGCAACCTTTTTCTAAACGTTAATTTTGTATCATGCTGTTTTACTGAAATCATTTATTATAATCACTTCTTTAGAATTCTCTATATAGGGTATCACATCATTTGCAAATGACAGATTTACTTCTTTCCAGTTTGGATGCCTTTTATTTATTTTCTTGTTTCATTGCTGTAGCTATGAATTCCAAAACTATGTTGAAAAAATTTTGTGGAAGTGGACATCCTTGTCTTGTTTCTCATATTAAAGAGAAAGCTTTCAGTTTTCACCATTGATTAAGATATGGTTTTGTCATATATGGCCTTCATTATGTTGAGGTATATTCCCAATATTTGCACTTTGCTAAGAGTTTTCTTTTATCATAAATGAATATTAGATTTTGAAAATGCTTCTTTTTGTATCTATTGATATGATTATATCATTTTATCCTTTATTTTGTTTATGTGGTATATCACAATAATTGACTTGTAGATATTGAACCAACCTTGCATCCCAGGAATAATCCCCCTTAATCATTATGCCTAAACTGTAATGTATTGCTGAATTTGTTTGCTTTTATTTTTATGAGGGTTTTTCCATACAGCTGGTACATTTGATTGACTATTTGATTTAAAATATAGATATGCTAATAAGTACAACTAGCTCATACCATACATGACACTATTAATGAACTAAATGAACAAGTTAAATATTACATTATAAAATACAATGAAATAAAATTATTTTAATAGAGAATACACATAGTATATTGATTTTATTTTTGATAAAAGCTAATTTAGATAGCTTAGCTTTAGAACACAGTAAACACCAACATTAAGATTTCCCAATAGTGATAAAACTTTGACTCTGCTCAGTTATATATTTTCTTCTATTTTAAAACTTTCAATGAATTTTTATTTTTTTTTATAATTAAACTTTGCTCTCTGTTTAAAAGTTGCATGAAGTACCAGATAAAATATATTTGATGTATAAGAGTAATACAAAGATTTTAACCTTTGGCCATAACAGAATAATTAATGCTATAGTTATTCCTCTGGAATAAATAAAAATAAACTGAAAAAATATGTAATAAAACAATGTTCAGACATTGGATAATACATATCATACGACTGTGATCTGAGAGAAAGAAACTGCACTGGGTGAAATTCACTATTGCTGGGGCTTTGTACCTGAGCACAGTCTGGGCACTATCTGGTGTTAACGTAGGTAGTTAACTAGTTTTTAATAAGAAAGAGCACAAAGAGAATTAGACACTGGACTTAATAAACTAGGAAGCATGAGCTTCTTTGTTTCACTAGGAAACTACAGTTTTACCCCCCAGGGGATAATAGTGTTGCTCTGTCAAGGGGATTAACATTCATCACTTCCCCCCTTGATGCCAGTTGTTGAGGGGTGAAGGGAGAGGTGCTTGACCATAGAGGCCTGTCAGTTTAATTAGGGGATGGACCTATCAAAAAACCTGTGAAAGCTTGGAGAGTTGATTGGTTCTTTTGAAAAAACACCAGTCCCAAACCCAAGATAAAATAATCCCAGAGGAACAATGAAGCTCTCTGCTCTCTCTCCTCTCCTGTCTCTCTTTCCTCACCTCTCTATCTCTCTCTCTCCCTCCCACCAAGCTTCCCTCCCTCCCTTGGCAGACTTGCATTCAACCCATGTGTTCACATGTTCTCTTTTGCCTGGGAGCATGTGACTATGTGGTTCTGGCAGCTACCAGTGCCCACAGCTGGTGGTGTGGGCTCCAAAGGACTAAGCTTTAATATGAAGTAGAAACTCGGAACACTGGCTTTTGTTTTGGCCTTGTTGAGGACATGGTTGGACTTCTTTTATAGTGGGACAGATGGGGATGAGACAGAGGGGACACAGGGGCAGCCTTCCTTCTGAATAAACCATGTTGCCACATCACAATTTCCTGTGCCTTGGTCCTTGGAATGATTTCCTTGTGATACTGTGGAAGAGCCTGATTTCCACCAACAATATCTGGACCTATATGCAGAAAAGTAAAATCAAAACAAAGCAGTCCTTTCTACTGATTTGGGGAGGCAAAAAATGGTGTTTGGTGACATTTGGGACTTCTGGGGTCTAACAGGGCATGGAATTAGAGAAAAGTGGGCTTTATAGAAATAGAATTCAAGAAACCAGCATAAGGATTCCCTCACATGTTGATCTGACTAGAAAAATGACCATGAGTAGATTAAAATTCTACAAGGGCTAAAGAACACTTGCTGGAGATCTGTGAATTGAAAGGAACCTGAGAATATCACAGTAATAGGAAACATACACTTTCTAACTGGCTAGAGTGAAGAAACCTCTATAAAGCCACAAAGCACTCAATGACAGCCCAGAGAGGCCACTCTGGAGAAGGACTACAGTAGTCCTAACTAAATGCTACTATAGATACAACCTAATGAATCTAAAAATAAAACCCTAAAGAATCAAGCTGATCACCAAGTTTATCCCCTATAAACAAAGTGCCTGCCTCAAACAACAAAAGACGGCAAAATGCAGACTTTCAACAATGTAGAATACATAATTTCCAGAAAACAATAAAAATTATTAATTGTGCAAAGAAGGAAGAAAATGTCACCTTTGACCAGAAATAGAAGCAATTAATCAGAAATGATTTGAAATGACTCAGTCATTGAAATTAGCAAACACAAACAAAATAAATAACAACTGTGTTAATGTGATTGTTATGTCATACCTAAGGCCTTAATTAAAGTCATTAAAAGAAAATATAGTGATAATGAATAAAGAAATGGGGAAATCTAACCAGAGAAGTAGAATTTTTAAAAAAAGAGTGTAGAAGTTTTTGACATGAAATTATCAGTCCACTAAATGAACTTAAAAGAAGTTTGAAATGGCAAACAAAAGGGCTAGTGAACCTGAAAGGGATAATTAGAAATTATCCAATCTGAGGGACAAATGAAAAACAAACATAGAAAAATAAATAGTATATTAATAACATGGGATAATATCAAGCAATTCTCTAAATTTTCCAGTTTGATGACCAAATTATCTACTTGCAGACCTAGGATTCTCTATCAACTTGAAGCAGAATAATACATAAGCAACATCAAAAACTGACTAAAATAAAAGCTAAATGGAAAATCTTGGAAATTGTCAGAAAAAATGACACATTACATAAAGTGGAACAATCATCAAAAAATAGCAGGCTCCTTATCAGAAAAATTGGAGAAAAGGATAACAGAACATCTTTCAACAACATAATTATTACCCCAAGATTCTATATGCAATGAAAATTATTTTTAAATAGCACTGTTCAATAAAGGCATTTTCAGATAAGCAGAAAAACTAAACAAAAAATCATTTCTAGCATACCTGCTCTATAAGAAATGTTCAAGGAAGTTCTTCAAGCTGAGGGGAATTGCCACAAGATGGAATCTCTACAGTAAAGAATGTAGATCATCCATACTAATAAATGTAAGGGTAAATATGCAAATTATGTCTTTCCCCTTAAATTTTAAAAGCAATTTTTTGTTTTAAAGAAAAATTGTGTACAAAATAAAACACTATTTTTGGATACACTTATGTGTGTATGAATAATAGCACAAAGCTGTCAACAGTAAAGAAAACTTTGTGGTTCAAGGCTCTTACATTTTACATGAAGAAGCACAATATTAACCCTGAGTAGACTTTCACTTACACATATTGTAACCTGTACAGTAATAATAGTCGGGCTTCAGGATCCCTCCTTTCAGAGCCACCATGGGCCATGTAGCATCCAGGGACCGCTGGTCCACAAAAAGCACCAACCTGCATGCCTGCACTGGTGGATCCCAGGAGAAAAGTGCAACCTGGAATGATCCGGGCAGTGGCAGAACATGCCTAAGTGTCCCGCAGTTCACCACTGAGGCACTGGTCTGGGTGTGGCCCAGTGTGCGCCACTGGGCGTCAGTGAGAGCTGGCCCCAACAGGGCAAGCAAGGGAACAAGAGGGTGTATTTCCCCCTTTCCTCCACTTAAATCTCCTCGCCCAAACTTCCGTGTGCTCCCAAAGCATTCAGTATCCCCAGTCAATCCCATCCTTTTCCAGACTAGACCAGCAGGTTTTACTCCAGCACAGCACATCTCCCCTCCACCATGCACCCGAAGGAAATAGGAGGGATTTTCCCTAATCCAGACAGTTCACCACAGCCTTAGGCGTGCTCCCTGCAGGGCCTTCTCCCGCCACTGTGGCAACCTCAGGGTAGGGAATCCGTTGTCACCATGCTGTGCTGCCTCAGATGTTTCCTCCCTGACTCCAGGCACCATACCGCTATCAAAACCACTCAGAAACTTCATTTCTTTAATATGACCCTTTCTCCTTTCTTTCCATCTACTACCTTCCCTAGTCAGTAAGCCCTTAGAACATCACATTCTGGTCAGCATCAAACTGTCTTAAGAACAAAGCCTCAGGTCTGTTGACCAGAGAGTTTTAATCAAGCTAAAGATAGCATCTTGACTTTAGTTGTGTTTCAGGCCCAGGTCCATTAAAGCTGAAAGACCATCCTGACAACATCCTCATGAGACCAGACAGACTGATGGCAGGGCTGACACTGCATCAGGGTCTGATACAGTGATCAGCTACTCCCTACCCTGGCCCAGACCAATCAGTAGAACCCACAACCCCAACTCCTTTTGCCACCCTATATAATCCTCCTCTTAGAAGCCATCATGAGCCAAGTCTTTGAGCAAAGGCTCCCTTCTGACTTTGGTGTGGCATGGTTTTCTTAACAATAAGCCTTTATTTTCTTGGCTACAAACCCCTGTTGGTATTTGATTGGGCTTTGATGCATGCAGGCAAACAGACCCCTTTCGTTTGATAACAATAACAGAATGTTAGTAAAATGAAGCCAGTAACATATAAAAAAAGACAATAGGTCCTGAGTAAATGGGGTTTCTTCAAGAAATGCCAGGTTGTTTTAATATTTGTAAATCAATTATTGATTCATTATATTAATAAACTGAAGGAGAAATAGCTTGGATGTCTATTTTTAACACTTCTATTCCATGTCATGCCAATTAAACAAGAAAAAAATAAAGTTTGGAAAGGAAAAATTAAATCTGTCTTTAATTGCAAATAACATAATTGTTTACGTAGAAAATCTCAAGTAATTTATAAAACAACTACTAGAACTAGTAAGTGAATGTAGCAAAATTGTGGGTTCAAGAGTAATATAATATATTAGCAACATAGAAAATGAACTTAATACCATTCCTTTATACAGTAGTGTCTAAAAATAAGAAACATTTAGTAATGTATTTAACAAAAGACTGTAAAACCTCTATGCACACACACACAAATCACAAAATATTCTCAAGAAAGAAATTAAGAAAATTCTTAATGGAGAGATACACAATGTTTTGGATTAGAGCATTCAAAATTGTTAAAATGTTAATTCTCCATCCTCTCCTAATTGAACTGTAGATTAAGCACAGCCTAATGTAAATGACAAGCTTTCATTGTAGAAATATAAAATCTAAAAATAAAAAGTAAAAGCTAAAAATTTATTTGGAAATGCAAAATGAATCACCAAAAAGTCTTGGAGGAAAGTAAAAATGGAGGACTTACATCATCTAATTTCAAGCTTTACTACAAAGCTATAGTAATTAACACATCTTGACTTTGTTTCATTATTAAAAAAATAAATACATGGAAAATGTAGAGAGTCCAGAAATAGGCTCACACTTAATACAGTACAACTGCACTTATATAAAGGCATTAAGCACATCATCGGGGGAAATATTTTCAACAAACAAAGCTGAACAACTGAATAGCCCTATGAAAAAATCATGAAGCTCAAACTCTACCAAACATCAAACATAAAAATTAAGTTGAGGTGTACCATAATCTAAATGCTAAAATTAAAGTTATAATAGTTCTAAAGACAAACAATGGCAATTACGTTAGCAAAACGAGGTAGGCAAATATTTCTACACTAGTACATTTAGAAAATATAAATTATAGTCATAATGAGATGCTACTATACTCCCATACAAATTACTTAAGTGAAAAAATGAAAATACCATGATGAAGATTTTCAAACACACATTGCCATGGAGAATACAAATGATACAACCATTTAGGAAAAAATTTTAGCAGTTTTCTTACTAAATTAAACTTACCTACTCTATAACACAGTAATTCTAATATTATGTATTTTCCAAGAGAAGTAGAAATATGTCTAAAAAAAGATTCAAAGAATGATTTTTTTTGCATTTTGGTTAAAAGCTGAAAAAGTGTCTTGAATAAGCCATTGTGGTATAAGAATTATTTTGAGGTGAAGGCATTTGAATTCCTGAAATCCCCTATCTGCCTAAAAGCAGAACCTCCCAGAAGAACTCAGTTGTCTTTCCTTCTGGAGATAAGAAGTCCCTGACATCACACTAAAACACACCTTGTCACAAAACTATCATATCTCCCATCTATACTCTTAAGGGCCTTTCCAAAAAATCATCTATTCATTCCACAAGTTTTTCTTTCTTCTGTGTCTTCTCCAAGAAGTCATTTGCTCTCCCAGATGTGCCCCACTGCTCCCCCATTTCCTGTTAAAATAGTTATCATCCACAAATTCTATCCAACTTGAGTCACATTTCTTTGTGAATTTCAGTACTTCTCTCCCCTATACCCCCTTGCCCCCCATTGCTAATCTGCTTTCATTAGTTTAATTTGCAGGACCTCAAAGACAGAACCTAAGAGGGTAGAAGAAGAGTTTTACTCCTGACAAAGCCAGTTGCTAGGGAAAAATAAAATCCAGTCAGAGCAAACTGAATAATGAACTTTACATTCTACATAGAAGTATTAGCAATAAAATGGAAAAAAAAACTAATAGATAAAGCAACATGAACAAATCTTACGGATGTATGAGTGAAAGATGTCACAGTGCATAATGCATTATTTCATCATACTATATGATTTAAATCTTCTAAATTGTGATAGGAGTGTGGGTTTCAGAAGTGTATTCATTTTCAAAACTCATAGAATTTTACATTATGATTTGTGAATTTTACTATATATACATATTATCTATAAATTTTTTAAAAACTTTGAATTATTTGCAGTATGCTTACTTTCACAGTGGCGTGGATTAGCAATTCTGAAACTGTTGTCTATGTACATTAGTAAATGAGAAAATGGAAGGTAGGATTCTTTGCTGAAGAAACAAGTTAAAAATATAGAGGGGGGAACTTTCTATGTACCCTGTTGCATTGGATTGACATGGAAAAGTATCAGTGTAAAATAATTTCATGTACTCAGAATACAGAATACATATGTGTATTAACACATATAAATATTGGGTTGGCACAAGCATTCATTTGTTTTTTCTATAAGATGGCTCTAGTAGTGCTTAGTAGTTTTTTTTTTTTTTTTTTTTTTTTTTTAAGATTTTATTTATTTATCTTCAGAGGGGAAGGGAAGGAGAGAGGGAGATAAATATCAATGTATGGTTGCTTCCTGTGCATTCCCTGCTGGGAACTGGCCTGCAACCCAGGCATGTGCCCTGACTGGGAATCGAACCGTGATCTCTTGGTTCACAGGCCCGCGCTTAATCCACTAAGCTACACCAGCCAGGGCACTTAGTAGTTTTTAACGTCATTCAAAACAATTTTATTAGATTGTATTTTGACAGCTGTTATATCAGCAGGCATTTTTAAAAACACCAAAATTAGTGAATTTTTGTGTAGCCATTTTATTATTGAAGATGGAAGAAAATATGCAACATTTTTGGCATATTATATTTATTATTTCAAAAAAGGTAAAAAGGGAAAAGAAACAAAAAAAGATTTGTCCAGTGTATGGAGAAGGTACTGTGACTGATTGAATGTGTCAAAAGTGTTTGCAAGGTTTCAAGCTAGAGATTTTTTTGCTGGACGATGCTCCACAGTCAGTAACCAGTTGAAGTTGATAGTGATCAAATCAAGACATTAATTGAGATCAGTGTTCTACCACCTGGGAGATAGCCAACATACTCAGAATCTCCAAATCAATAGTTATTGGTAGAAATGAAAAGTGTCTTTTATTTTATTTAAAAAAACTAAAACTTTTTTGGCCAACCCAATATGTTACATATAACATATATCACATACAAAGTATCTATATTTATATATTTATAGTATATTAAAACACATGTGCACACTTGTTTGCTAGCTCTATCAATAGCTGACACTAATAGCAATCTACACAATCTTGTTTTCTATATATCATTTTCTGGTAAAGAGAACCAGGAATAGTTGGAAAAATTGTTGAATTCCAGGGCTTTGGCAGAAAAAAAATACAAAAATAGCCTAAGATATCTTGTAATACAATTAAGGAAGTGCTGAAAGACTACAAGGGGCATCTCAAAAAGACACGAGAGCCAACTTGAAGGTAAAATCTGCAGCAAATTGAGTATCATAATAAATAATGATAATAAGTAAATAATACAAATGGATTATAAATCATTGAATAAAATAGCTACCAGTCATTTGAGACAAACAAATAAATAAATAGATGAATAAGGAAAACTCTTCCTTACAGTAGAACTCTAACTAATAATTATAAAAGAAATAATGAAGGTGGAAAATCAATAGATGCTAAAGTCAGTGGGTGAAATTTTGAAGAGACCGAATAGTTACTTACATAGACACAAAATATCTCATCACAGATTAGACTCAAACCAGCTCCCTGTAAGTTACGTGCTAATTATAAAGAAGAAAGCAGTAACTGTATAGTTAGAGAAAACTATTTATATACCACAATGCAATATTTACTAAAAGGTCAAAGTCTGCATCACTAAAGTTGGGTCTTGTGCCTACAGTTACAGTGTCCTAAGGGAAAAAAAGCACAACATGTGTTATTCCTGCCAAAGGTGCAAAATGTAAATTTCATCATAAGACAATCCCAAATTGAAGAATCTTGTACAAAATCACTAGTTTGTACTTTACAAAACCTCAAGGTCAACAACAGAAGAAGGCTCGGCAGCTCTTTAAGATTAAAGAATTTGGAAGGTCCATAACGCTATGTGATACAGATTGTACCTACACTGGAAAAAAATAGTTATAAAGGGCTTTTTTATGTTGATTAAAAAATTTTGAATATGAACTGTCCATTAGGTAATAGTACTATATTCCTGTGAAATTCTGTGGTTTTGATTATTTTACTGTAGTTTAAGAAAATGTCTTTGTTTTTTGGAAGATATGCTGAAATATTTGAATGTAACATAAAACAATGTTTTCAACTCTGCCTTAAACAGTTTAGAAAAACAATGTATACATAGAGATGACAGAGAGATAGAATCACAAAGTAATTAGGACAAAATATGAACAATTAGGAAATTGAGCTAAAGGACTTATTGGAGTCTCAGAAATATTGTTGAAATTTTCTATTAGCCTGATTGTTATAATACTAAAATAAAAACTTACAAGAAAATAAACACAAAGTCACTTTTTTGAGGAATCATAAATATCCTTTCAATTTTGCTCAGTGTAATGTTAAGTCTGCAAACACTATTTAGAAAGGGATACAAAGACTGGCCTAAAGCTAACCAAAAATCGTATGTAAACTTTATAGGGATATTTTTAACACTGCACAATATATGCACATGATTTAAGGAATTATATTTTTTATTTTACTAAAAAATTTGTAGTTAAAAGGGGATTCCTCTACAATTTCCACCTTGTTTCCACCATAATTTGTCTGTAATATGGTGGTTTTTATCATGGACACTATATCAATACCATATTGATAATTTCAGCATCTCTTACATATTCTATTTTTATATGATTTCCAAATTCAGGTTATTCTATTTTATTCCTTTTTAACTTATTCCATGCACATTATTAATTTGTAACTTTGCTATTCTGTTCTTTCACCCAATAAAAACACCAAGGTGTTTTTCTCCAAGGAGGACTCGCAGAGGATCCAGAAACACATGAAAAGATGCTCAATATCACTAGCTATCAGAGAGATGCAAATTAAAACCACAATGAGGTACCACTTCACACCAGTCAGAATGGCCATCATAAATAAAACAACAGACA
>CM052541.1:143382332-143434426 GCA_028533065.1 Trachops cirrhosus
AAATATAGAGGACACATGGACAAAACTAGGGGGGTTGGAAAGGGGAGGGAGGAGGGGAGGAATGGGTGGGTGGGCTGGAAAGGGAATAAAGGATAGAAACTGTACTGAATAAACTAAAATAAAAAAAAAATAAAATAAAATAAAATAAAAGGTGTTGTGCTTCAACAACACAGGTTTTTTTCAAAAACTCAAAGGTCAGAGCAAAACACATGAGTCAAGCCATTTTGGACTGAAAACAAAAACCATTGAAATGAACTACTTTTACTCTTTTACAGTTTTTTTCTAGACCACAATTTCTGTCAGTTGATTCCATCTAAATAATGCATTTTTTATTAAGTACAGTCATTCATAAAGCAAACACAAAATGTTGTGCTTATTGAGTTAAAGTTTAATAGGGTGTGGTATATGAGTCAAAGGGGTATATTTGCAAACAATAATAGTAATAACTTCAAAAATGGAAGGTAGGAGATTTAAACACATTCATTTCTTTTTAAAACAAAGTCTGGCTCATCTTCATTGTTAAGTGAGTTACAAGACATTTCAAAAATGAACATTTTGGTTTTTATTAACTTGTTTTTCTCTAGTGTCCCTAACTTGTTATTAGACACATGAAGTTATTTTTAATTAATCAAAATTAGAAATTATCTGTGTCACAGGTACTTCTGCCAACTAGATAGCTATGACATAAACATATAGATAATTAGCTCTACTTATCATACCTCAATACAGAAAGTCATAAAAATACATTAGACATTTTTTCCTTGACTACCAGTGCTATTAGAATATACCTTTGTACTTTATTTTCTATACCTAACTCAATTAAATAGTACTGGTATATTACCTGATAGGTTTTCCTTTTTAGATTCCAATTTTCTGCTGTTTCTGTAAGAAAATAATGATAGTTAAACCCTCATCTCTCAAAAGTAATGTTCTGATGATCCAGTTTGACCTTCTTGGCATAATTAATTCAAGATCTAAGCTGTCCTCATTTTTAAGCCATCTTCAATTATACAGGATATAACTACTTTTATGTTGGGTTCTGTTTTACTTTTTCTTTACATTACATTATATTTCATGGTAAAATGTTAATTTCCACTGGAAATAGGTACCTAAAATATTACCAACTTATGCATACTTTCTAAAATATATTAATAGTATACTTGTAAATATATTTTACATTATTAACATTTTACCTTATTCCATGATTTTATATGTGTGCTAACTCCATTATTTTACCTGTATGTGAGTGAAGAAGCTTAAGAACTAGCCTGTTTTAAGATAAGACCATATTTTCTTCACCCTTCCCTCTATTCCTCTAGTGCTAGCACACTGCACTATCAGCCAGTTAGTGTCTTCCAAATGGGAAGTTCTTACTTCATTCTAACTTATATTTTGTGGTGTTAGAAGGTGAAAGGATATTACCATCAATGCTCAGAAGTGAGTAAGTTTTGAAAGTGATGTATAAAGGCCCACCAAAATGATTGAATTAAGAGGGTATTTTGGAATACCTCTATTTTTTAGGTAAAATTGCCTTAGTTTCCACTATCTTCCATCCAATCAAATGTGTAGTGCTTGGGAACAAGCAATGGACACGCATTTGTGGGGAAACAGATGCTATTTCCACTTGATAATATGTCCATCACAAAGCTTTTCATATCACTATTCAAGAGCTCATTTTAGTTACCATAGTAGAGAGTGCAAAGTAATGACTATTAATTAAACACTTATGCTGCACCATATTTATGGTAGACACTTACCAAGTGCCATAATTGTCATTTATATTAGCTATACAGGGTTTGATTTACATGCTCACGTTTGAAAAATGAGATCTTTTTATGCCATATTTTGGGTAATAACAGACAACATTTATAATTTACTAAATGCAAGGTAGATGCTATTAATAGCTTTGCTTTGCAGATGAGGAAACTAAATCCATGACTTCTGAGTAAAATGTGGGGTAAGAAATCTGTATCTGGAAGATGTGCATTTAACTTCTACATTCCATTACTTTATATTTGCCCAAAACTAGATGGGGGAATGCATGTATTGAGGAATAATTATGCTCACCATCTCTTTGTGACATTTAATATACCTCAATTATATTATATAAGCATTTATTGAGAACTTACTATGTACCATAGAATGCTCAAAAAAAAAAGATGATAAAAGGGAGAATTTCTTTTAGAGCCACCTAGCATATCTCAATTCAAATCAATAAACATGTAATGAAGGCTTAGTACATGCCACCTGATATCCTCATTTCAGTAGATACAAAGACCTTTGCATTGTAGAGGAGTTTGTAATGTCGTTGGAGATAAGTATATGTCATATTGGAGGATAGGTACAGTAGAACACCAAAACACATGTGCGTGGTCAAGGAAAGCTAGGCAAGTTTCAGAGGATAGATCCAAATTTTGAGTTGGGAGCAGTCATAAGGGATACCTGATGTCAGAAATAGCATCTGGTGTAAAACACAGGTGTGAATTAGCATGGTGTGTTCAGACTATGAACAGTATATAGGATGAAAGAGATTAAATGATTATCAAATGAATCTGGAGATTAATTGGAAAACAGGAATAACAGTACTAATGAGCCATGATATTATTGGTTAGCTATTATCTGAAAGAATTTTCTGTCTTAAAACCATTGATTGGGAAATACGGGGTGTGGCAGAAGTAGGTTTACAGTTGTGAGTACATGAAACATAGTTTATTCATGTATTATGATTTATTAATTATTGAATTATTTTCCATATGAACAACTGTAAACCTATTTTTGTCCCACCCTGTATAAGTTGATCGGCAAAAATAGCAAGAATTGACCAAGAGAACATAACCATCTAGGTATCGGACACTCAACTCAATATGCATGTCCTGATCATTGGCTTCTGAAGAGACCAACAGTTCTTTAAGAAGCTGGAAGGGAAGTTTACTCACCCGCTATCTGAGAATCAGCCCTTGTACCTTTATTCTCGTCTTCATCTGATAAGGCGAAATCACCCCCTCTGTGGACCTAAAGTGCTAACATTTTAGCCAAGTCCAGGTAGTGTTCCCTTTGGACATAATTTCTTTGTATTGCTACTCTAATTCCTTTGGGGGCTTGCAGAGATGATCCTAGACTGTAGTCTTGTCAGTGTTGGTTCTGTCACTGTCACACATGCCTTGATAGATAAAAGCATGATGTACAGACTTGGATTCCATATCACTATGTTTCACTCATTTGATGAGAACTCTGCTATCTCTTCTCAGAAATCACTGGGCTCACTATTATCTCAGTCACTACCAAACTTGCTTTTTGATATTGAATCTTGCTAAATTCCCTCAAATTTCTTCAGCATTTCAGTTCACCTGCCACCTATTGTATGAGCTTCTGTCCTACTCTATTGTATGAGCTTCATGGAATGACTTACTCTGCCTTTTCCACGCTTTCCCTTGCTTCTAATATGAGCCATCATGCCTCATATCAAGTACAAGATAGGACAATTTTACTGTCTGGTCGTGTGTACCCTGCAATCTCACTGATATTATACAGTGATAAATCTGTATCACGTTACATCAAAGACATGGATGGAGATTTTCTAGGGCAGATTCCACACTGAAGTAGATAAAATAGAGTATCACTAGGAGATCCTGCCAATCATGACATTGGCTAAATATTTCCTTCTGCAGAAACCAGAGCACCTGGCAACAGTTTCACTTGCTGAGAAATGTCATCTAGTATATAAATACTAACACCACCACCAATGAGATGGAAGTGAGTGCCTTCTACTTAACTCTCATCAAAAGGGTATATGGGATATGGTACTTAACTCTGACCAAAACAACTATGTAAAAGAAGTAGAATTGAGAAGTGAGAAGTGGCTATTTTATCTCAGCATTTTATCTTAGTGTTTCTCACATTTTTATTCCCCTAACCCAGAAGTACAGATAAATAAACCCTCATGAGGGAAATTCTCAAGTCAGAAATCAATGGAGTCAGTGGGTAAATGGAGTCACCCTGTCCTCCAGTGGCACAATTCTGGAATATTCTACATGACTTTCTTCGAGTGTTCATAGCAGGATTGGACCCCAGTTGCCCATAGCACTAACTAACTCACTTCAAACATTTTATTGACCTTTTTCTTACTTATTTTTATTCTCTCACCCTGTCGCTTGGTGAATCCTGGCGTTTCTTCTCAAATACTCCACTTTCACCCACACCCTCATCTTACATCTATTCTTGAGTGACTCAAACTAAGATAAGTGGTTCCCTTTGGAGTTAGTGATAACTGAGATGGAAAAGAAAGGAGCCGTCTGAAGTGCTGCTGATGTTTTTTGTCTTTATCTGGGTAGGATTAAACAAAAGTGTTCGCTTTGTAAAAATTTCACTGAATGTGCATATGTAATTTGTTCACTTTTTGAAATATTTGGTATAATTCAGTAAAAGGGTTTATACATAGCAGGAAATATATACTAAAATGTATAATGAAAAATGTTCAATTCAACTAAGTATAAACAGTCATATTGGGTGGTTTTTGATATATTGCTTTTGGTATTAGAGAATTAAAATAATCTAGTTTATAAAATAGCAAGCTCTGCTTATTTTGTTATTTTGTTTTTTTCAAATTTTTATTAAAATTATCTTTGAATTAAAAATAATGTACATGCCTACATATGTGTGTCTGTATGTATGTATATATTCATATATTATTTTTAAATTAATGAATTATTTAGTTCAATTAAATAATTAAAAATTAAATGAATAATACACACATATATACACACACAGCTATAGTTATCTATAGATGAGAAATTGAAGTTATAATATTTAAATTTTATATCCACAGTATTCATTTCAGGCTATATTAAATATTTAATACCAACTATTCGTTGGGATTTGTTAGCATATCTTTTAAAACTTGCCTGCGGCAGTTACAAGAATGAATGTAAAAAGTGGTTTTGATTATCGTTTTGGATTGTCAACCCTGACAGTTTGGGTGGGATTTATAGCCATGAAGAAAGAATATAGACACTCACACCAGTGTACCTTTATCCTTTTCCTGGGAAAGATTCCCTCCTAAAATAACTAAAGAGCTTGTTATTTGCCAGAAGAATTACAGAGTAGAGCTCTGTGGGAGTAACCTGGAGCATGAGAGTCTGCAAACAGGAATCTACCAGTGACCGGTTTGGATCTACAAGCTAATATTAAGACTTTTTAAATTTGCTTTTTAGCAGTCTTAAAACCCCATTTTATTTTATGGCTGCAATCAGGAAAAATAGAATACTTTAAACTTTTATTTCTTCATTATATTATTCAGAAATATAAGAAGAGTTTAACTTAAAAACTAGAAGGCTTACTGTTAAGAAAAAAGGAAAACTAAGTCATTAATTTTTTGTTTGGATAAAACCAAAGGGCAAACTTGCTGTATCCGGATTGTTTAGAGAAACTACTAAAGACTATTGTACCCTCCAGGGAGGGGCCTGAAAGAAACATAACTGTGAAATTTATGAGCACAGAAATCCAGTGGTATCCCTGAAAGAATATTTGTATTCTCTTACCTAATGCCTAACCAATGCTTTATAATTCATTAAAATGGGGGTTCCAAAGGCTTGTTGGGGGTTGTTGAAATACCCATCTTGTCTCCATAGGGGTCAGTTTCCAACTAAGCTCTTCTCTGCTCTGTTACCAAGTGTGAATAAAATACGTTGGTAAGAGGAAGATGGTGCCAGAGTAATAGGACTGAAGAATGCTGCATTCAGGTTTTTCCTTAAACTCTTTCACAATTTGATTGGAAGCTGAATTTCAAGATTCTTTGTTACTAAGCTCCTATGCATCATAATTGCTGAGGCATATTATTATCCATCCTTACATTGAGTCTGCATATAGCTTTACCCTGAAATCCACATGTCTTTGTGAGGCATACATTTTTTTTCATTTAAGTCCTTTTATTACAGTGGTGCCAGCTACTGCTGCTATCGTTAAATGCCTGTCAGCATTTCCATTATAAACCTTATTTTCAAGGGATTTATAACCTAGCCATTTTAATTCACATTCGGCTGAAAGTTGCCATCGAAATTCTCAATGTACAGTAGGTGCTGTTTTCTTTTATCACCAAATCTTATTTGAACCTGTTTATTTGCCTGAGATTTAGCAATGTGTAAAACCATAACATTGAGATGAAAGAAAAGTAGAGATGTTTTGGTAGATGGTTTCTAAAGTAAAGCTGTACACATGCAAACCTACAGAGGAGCTATGAAAATTGTCAGACCTCTGATGAGCAAAAGTCTTAATGGAGACTTTGAAACCATTATTACTTGTAGTATATTGATATTTCATACTCATTTTTATATTTCAAAATACTTTTGCTATGAACACCAATTCATATCATGAAAAGTTAGGGCCAATTCAGCATAACATCCTATTCAGGCTAATGGGCTTATTGGCATTGTGAAATATAATATAAAGCTGTATCACTTTTATAGTAAAATAAAAGTTTTAATGTGTAAATTTGGCATCTGTATTTTAAGAAATCTTTATCCACCTATACTTTTATTCTTTATGAAAGAAAACATGCTTTATTTTTTTCAAAATATAAAATGTTTTTTATCATCTTGTTTAATTCATTTTTATTGTTGGGATAAGTGTATACTGGCCATTTTTAAACATAATTTTAAAAACAATTCAGATATTGAATAAACAAAAAAACAGATTGTCTAAGGTTTTATTGCTGCTGAATGCATTAAGAAAATGAAAGAACAGAGATGATCTAAATTTGTACAGATTTTATGACAATGAATAAAAAAAGGTGTGGCAAGATAGTCCCCATGACGAGTACAGATAGCTAAATGACTAAAAATAAAGATCTTTATGCAAACCATACAGCATAGACATAAAAGTATTTGGAACCTCTCCAGTGGGTTGGAATAATTTGTTTAAGGGAGATAACTGTAAGGATAGTGGCATGATTGACCTTTTTATGTATTTATCATTAGCATTTGCCCTATGCTTAGAACTGATTATATGCTTTACACTTCCTCATTTAAGAATCCTAATAACTTTTTGATATGAGAATTATTATTTTGCTATTTTACATATGAAGAAATCTAGGCTAAGTAAGCTAAAGTTGTTTGCCCAAAGAGAGACCAAATGAGTTGACAGAAGCAAAATTTAACCTAGACCTGCCTAATTCTCCAGTCTGGGACCTTTTGGTCAAAGGTATAAAAATTGAATGCAAAGAAGATATATTCATTTTGCATATGCATGTATGTGTATCTAAAATATAAAAGGAAAAGGAAATTTTTACTTCGTTTTACTTCGCTTAACTGGCTCTACACTTCTTGGTTTCTTTATGTCCAGAACACAGTGGCTAGTCATATAGACAAAGCAGTTAGTCATTCTGCATGAATCAGTAAATGAATAATCTGTTACCCAGAAACACCTTCTTTTTTACTGGGTTTATTGGGGTGACATTGGTTAACAAAATTATACAGGTTTCAAGGATACAACTAAACAAAACATCTGCGCGCTGCATTGTGCACTCATCACCCAAAGTCAAGTCTCTTTCCATCCCCATTTACCCCCTATGCTGAACTCCACCTCCTCTGAACCCCCTTTCCCTCTTGTTATCACCATACTGTTGCCTTTATCTATATCTATATCTATATCTATATCTATATCATCATCTATATCTATGTACATATATTTTTTGCTTAATTCCATCACCTTTTTTCACTCACTTCCCCTAAACCCCTTGCCCTCTGACAGTAACCAGACTCATCAAGAAAAAAAGAATGAAGACCCAAACAAGTAAAATCAGGAATTAAAGAGGAGATATAAAAACTGATACCATAGAAATATAAAGTATTGTAAGAAAATATTATGAACAACTATATGCCAACAAATTGGACAACCTGGGTGAAATGGATAAATTTCTAGGAAGATATAATATTCCAAGACTGAATCAGGAAGAATCAGAAAATTTGAATAGACCAGTTATAAGAAATTAATTCAAAGCAGTAATTTCAAAATGCCCAGCAAACAAAAGTTCTGGACAAGTGAATTTTACCAAATATTTTGAGAAGAACTAACACCTTCTCTCCTCAAACTATTCTGAAAAATTCAGGAGGAGATAAGACTTTCAAGCCCATTTTACCAGGCCAGCATTATCCTAGTTCCAAAACTAGATAAAGATACATACACAAAAGAAAATTTTAGGCCAGTATCTCTCATAAACATAAATGCTAAAATCCTCAATAAAGTATTAAGCAAAATCAGATCCAGTAATAATTAAAAATCATAATTAATTGGGATTTTTTTCTAAGGATGCAAGATTGGTACAATATTTGCAAACCAATAAATGTAATACATCACATAAACAAAGTGAAGGATTAAAAGATCACATGATCATATCAATAGATGCAGAAAAAACATTTGATAAAATCCAGCACCTATTGTGATAAAGGCTCTCAGCAGAGTGGGCATAGAATGTACCTCAACATGGCCCTATGGGTTTGGCCATACATGACAAACCCACAGCCAATATCATACTCAATGGGCAAAAACTAAAAGTGTTTTCCTTGTGATCAGGAACAAGACAGGAATGTCTGCCTTCACCACTCTTATTCAACATAGTGCTGGAAGTTCTATCACAGCAAATCAGACAAGAAGAAGAAATAAAATTATCCAGATTGGAAAGGGGAAAGTGAAACTGTTATTATTCACAGATGATATGATACTGTTTATTAGAAAACCCTAAAGACTCCACCAAAAAACTAATAAAATTTATAAATGAATTTGATAAAATAGCAGGAAACAAAATTAGTATTTAGAAATAGGTAGCATTTTTATACACCAATAATGAACTATCAGAAAGGAAAACTAAGGAAAAAATCCCATTTACTATTGAAACAAACAAACAGGTATCTGGGAATAAATTTCACCAAGGATATAAAAGGCCTTAGAAAATTATAGAACACTGAAGAAAGAAATTGAGGAAGATAGAAATAAGTGAAAGTATATACAGTGTTCATGGATAGGAAGAATTAACATCATTAAAATGGCCATACTATCTAAAACAATCTGTAGATTAAACACAATTCCTATTAAAATATTCAGCAGGGTTACCCTATATTTTGGCATCTCTAGGCCACACTAGAAGAAGAAGAGTTTCTGCAGCCCACACATTAAATCCACAAACACTAATTAAAACTGATGAGCAACAAAAAGGTTTTAAATAAATTTACAATTTTGTGTTAGTCTGTGTCCATAGCCATCCTGGGCCTCATGCAACCCATGGGCCATGAGTTAGACACCCCTGAAGGTCCTATGGCATATCTCACAGGTCTAGAACACGTATTCAAAACATTTATATGGAACCACAAAAGATCCCAAATAGCCTCACTAATCGTGATATCAAACTATATTACAAGGCCATAGTAATCAAAACAGCATGATACTGGCATAAGAACAGACATATAATTCAATGGAACAGAATAGAGAGCCCAGAAATAAACCCACACCTTTATGTTCATTTAATATTTGATATAGGAGGCAAGAACATATGATAGGGTAAAAATAGTTTCCTCAAATGGTGTTGGGAAAATTGTACAGATGCATGCATAAAAATGAAACTAGACCATTAACTTACACCATACACAAGTATGAGCCCAAAATGGATTAAAGACTTAAATGAAAATCTTGAAATCATAAAAATCCTGGAAGAAAACACAGGCAACAAAATATCTGACATTTCTCGTAACAACACTTTTGCCAATATAAAGGTATTTCCTCAGGCAAGGGAAACAAAGAAAAAAATTAATCAGATGGGACTAAAATGCTTTTGTACACCAGAAGAAACCATCAACAAAAATAAAAAGACAACCCACTGAATGGGAAAACATATTTACCAATGATACTTTTGATAAGGGGTTAATATCCAAAATCTATAAAGAATTTATACAGCTCAACACCAAGAAAAAAAACAATCCAATTAAAAATAGGCAAAGGATCTAAATGCATACTTCTCCAAAAAGGGCATACAGATGGCCAATGGATGTATAAAATGATGCTCAATGTCAGTATAATAAGAGAGATTTAAATTAAAACCACAATGAGATACAACTTCATGCCTGTCAGAATGGTTATCATCAATAAATCAACAAACAACAAGTGCTGGTGAGGATGTGGAGAAAAGAGAACACTCTTGCACTGTTGCTGGGAGTACAGACTGGTGCAGCCACTGTGGAAAACAGCATGGAGTTTCCTCAAAAAATTAAAAGTGGATCATTTGACCCAGGAATTCCACTTTTGGAAATATACCAGAATCCCATTCTTTATAGTGCTTTACTTTATAGACTGTGAGGCATGGACCTTCTTCTACTGATGCCTTTAGACAAGATTACTCTTTTCAACATCTGTAATTTGCTTCTTGAATTTGAGACCTTTCACACACACTGTGAATGTGTATATATGTGTGTGTGTGTGTGTGTGTGTATACAGTATGTGTGTACATATATATACAGATTTGACACAAGTTTTAATGACCACTATTTTAAAATGTTTTTAGGTTAAACCCAATAAAATGAACTATTACATATTTTTCAAATCTGAGATTTAATTTTGACACAATTTCTAATATGGGAATTTAATTTAATTGCAATATTGAAACCAAATCTCTTACCCTTCTAAGATTTTGACCATGCCCCTGAGCCTGTACATTCAAAGCTTGATCTTTCACAGGACCGTGTGTCTCTATTAGAGCTATGCCTCTAATTTACTGTTTCAGATACCACACATCTTTTTTCTCGATTTTAGAGAGGAGTTCAGCTAATACTTCAGTTCTGATCTATACTGAAAAGTTTAGTTTTAAGAGTATTATTGTCTATTTTATTCAGATTAAAAATGTATTCCTCTGTACAAAGCCTTATGTCCCACTCAGACATGCCTTGTAGCCTGTGGTTTTGGCGTGTGTGCGTCAGCATAATGTCAGCATGTGCTAAGGATTTCTATATGACCATCTTAAGAACATTGGCTAAGGTCAGAGTGTAAGCAGAATTGTTCACTTTGCTTTGAGTGGCCTGAGTTCTTTACATGTTCTCACCAAGTTAATGCAAGGAAACTCACCCACATCTTAGTTCTCCAGACTTACTCAAACAACACACAACCAATATTAGCCTTAGTAAAGACATCTTCAAATCTTCTAAGTTTCATTGAACCTATGGGGATGAAACAACTATTGTAGAGAAGCTATCTATTTTAAATTTATTCTTTCATCTTTTCCCCTCATCCTCCTTTTCTTCTTATGTCCCTACCATCTATTTACCTCCTTACCAAATCATGGTCAGTTGAAGTACACCAAACTACACAGAGTTTTTAACTTAATTTTTTTATTTCAGTAAAAATATGGTTATTACCCTCTTTAAAAATAAATGAATTTTTTCTCATGAAATAGATTTTTATAGTTTTATCACCTTTCTGCCATTGTAATGTTTTTCTTGTGGAGGTGGAGAGTCACAGGAACCGCTGCTTTTATACCATATTTATTGTACACCCCCTAGCCATCCCTCCATGAAGCTCATTATGCAGTATTATAGCTAGCTAAATAGCTGTCTCTCCCTTTATTTTTATCACTGTGATCATAAAACAGTTTCTGATACTAAATCAGTACTAAATAAATTATATTTATTAGAAAAATACTCCCAAAATAGAGGACAAATATATTTTTAAAAAAGCATATGAAATCCATCATCAGAGGAATGGGTAAATAAATAAAAGTATGTTCCTATAATTATGCAACATAAAGAATATGGATGATAACCCTGGTATATTCTTAAGAGGTAAAGCAAGTTGTAAAACAATTACAAGAATTCATTTGGTTAAACACACACACACACACACACATCACAGACACAACCAGACACAAACACACATCTCACTACATACCACACACACAGATGTTAACATGTAGCCATCCACCTGTTCGGTAGTGACCTATAAGAGTTAAATTGGAGAAGAATAATATGTGAGGTCATCATGCTGTGTAGTGGCTCCTTTCTTCATTCTCTCCTGTGTTATACATTAACATGGCTATAAGCAAAAATTTTACAAGCCTTATAATTAAAAACAGAAGCCCCATATCCTCAACTTTTGCCCACCTCAGATTTCAGTTAATGAGTGCTAATTTCATTTTTTAAAATGTGTAATTTCATACCATACTACATTTAGCAATTATCATCTCTTATAATGCTGTAATATTTCTAAGTAATTTAAAAACACTATTATTTCTTGAATTTTCAGTTAAGTATTTATCAATTGATTTCTTATTATGGGCCTCTCTGATTTCACTCCACCTCCCCCATCCTGTCACTATAATTGTATTATAACTTTGTTTTTTTATCAATCTTCAGTGTTTTCATTATGATGACTTTGAGATCTAAAACCTAGGGAGTAGACAAGGAAGAATGATACTTTAATTTTCTCACTCCAAGATCTGTTCTAATAAAAAAGGCCATGTTTACATCTTGCATCCTCTTATCTTCCTTTGCAGCTTGGTCTCTCAACTTCGGTGACAATGTTTTCCAACATCACACTCTCACGTGGTCCCTTTGTGAACCTTTCCAGATCAGATGGGCAATGCAGGCCCTCATACATGAAGTACTCCAATAGTAGGTTTCTTTAATTTTTTTCCTTCCTCTCCCTACTTTTACCCTCTTATTCTTCTGCTTCTATACCTTTTCTCTTCCTCTCCTCCATCTTTCAATCTTTTACTTCATTTTCTTCCTTCTTCTTTCTCCTCTTCACTTCAAAGCCTTAAATGAGGATTTTGTTAGCTCGATGTTAAGAGGAGCACCCTGATAAACTTAGTAGTTCATGCAGAGTTTGACTAAAACCTTCTCAACAGTAGAAGGTGCATTTGTATTTTCTAGCAAGGATCCATGTTAACTCCAGACCTCTCACCGATTGGATTTGTGGTGACATAAGTATCAATAAAGCCTAGGTGGTAAGGTGTGGAATTATATTGGGACAGATGAACATATATTAGACAGGATTCTTTTGTTTGCGAATGAAACTCAAAGTAACTTAAAGACATTACAAAAACTTGGTTTTTGTAGGTTCATCTGGATTCCACAGCTCAACAATGTAATCGAACAAAAACAAAACAAAATAGGTAAATATAGATGAGGATGGGGAGAAATTAGAACCTTTGTACATGCTTAGAGGATTATAAAATGGTGCAACAACTACAGAAAATGGTAGACAATTCCTCAAAATAATACAATTAGAACTACCATATGATACATCCATCCCACTTCTCAATATATACCCAAAAAAACTGAAAGGAGGGTCTTGAAGAGATACTTACACATCCATGTTCACAGCACCATTATTCACAATAGCCAAGAGGTGGAAACAACCCAAATGTCCGTTGATGGATGAATAGATAGAGGAAATGTGATATATACATACCGTGAATATTACTCAGCTTTAAAAATAAAAAATTGTTATATGCTATAACACAGATGAGCCTTGAGAACATTATGCTAAGCAAACTAAGACAATCACATAAAGACAAATATTGTATATATGATTCTACTTATATGAGGTACTTGGTCAAATTTATATCAACAGAAAGTAGAATATTGGTTACAAGGGGCCTGAGAGAGAGGGTGAAAGAGGAGCTGTTGTTTAATGGCTATGGAATTTCAATTTCCAAGAAGAAAAAATTCTGGAGATCTGTGAATATGTTAATATACATGTTAATATCACATGTTAATACTAACATGTGAACAATGTGAATATACTTAACACTACTGGACTATGCACTTAAGAATGCTAAAGGTGGTAAATTTTGTGTTGTGTGTTTTTTATCATAATTAATTTTTTTTTAATTTTTGAAAGTTTTTTCTCATACTGATTTCAGGTGTTTTCCATACAGTGATTAGATAGGTGTGAGCCCTCCAAAACACATGTTCTTTAAGGCTTATTATTCTAGAAGAGATGATCTTTCCTGATAGCTTATGGAATAGCTCAAGAGGGGAATTGATTGGAGAGCCCTTAGACTCAAGGACTGAGGAAGTAGGAGTAGGAGCAGATATGAGGAAGGGATATAATTCTTCCCAAGCTCCAGGTAGCAATATTACTATGGGATGGGGAGTGTGGCTCTTCCAAAAACATAAATATACTACTGAAGCCTGTCTTTAAAGAGTCACTTCCATTCTGGCAAGAAATTTGACCAAGGCCCTGAGCGTTCTAAGCTGTGATCAATTTTTCTTTTGATAGCTTTTCCCAATTTTTCTTTTCCAAAATCATAGATATATTAATGTTTCCTAGTTCAACTCTCTTTCAAGACACCTGAACATTTATTCAGCAAGTCATTCTGAGTACTTATTTGTGGAATTAGTGATTTGGCATTAAAAGTCATAGCCCTGGGAACTGTATTTTGTTGCAATGTAAAAACAAGCTATTAATAGCTACAGTACATCATCACTGTAGGCTTGGATAGAAATGTGAACAGAGTTCTGAGAGCAAATGTTTCACCCAGCTGGGGAATGGGGAAATTGAGGATGATTGGGAAAGAAACTAGATGAGGAGTATTTGAACTAAATCTTGAGGAATGATGCTTCTGTAAGAACTCCAAAGCAAGTAAGACGGAGAAGTTTGAAGGGGAAGTTTGAAGTGAGGGGACATTTCAGGTAGTGTGTGCAAGGCATGGAGTGGTGAAAGAGCAAAGCACATTCCAATATCTTCAAAGAGTTTAATATGATCATAGAAAGAACATAGAAAGAGTGGGAAGTGCAGGACACAGGACACAGGACACAGACCTGTTCATCTGAGAAAAGCAGCCTGGGTTCAATTCTGAAAGTTATGATGATTCACTGGAGGCAGAAATCATAAAGAACACCAAATTATAAGTGGTTAGGTAAAGAGAGTGATGTAATCAGTTTTTCATTGTAGACAAATTAATATGCAGGTACATAGAAAAGGCTTTCGTGGAAAGGACGGTGTAACTTGACAAATGCTTTCTGATTTCAAAGACTGTTCTTTCTCCATTTTTGCAGGCTGCCTCTCTGCAATGTCCAGAAGTAACTGATAGGTCACCCTGGTGCCTTAACTCAGTTGACACCCATGAAGGAATAATTTATTGCCCCCACCCCCACCCCAGTCAGGCTCACTTAAGGTGTCTAAATTCCTAGGAATCCTCCAGAACATAAATGGTTTTGTAATAACTACACTAAATCCCCTTGAATTCAGCACAACAATGTAAGCCCAAGTCCGGGGTCAGTTTTCTAGCACTTCACACCTAGACTGGCTTCTAGAACCTACAAATAAGACCGTGGTCACCCAGCTTAAACATGGAGATTTTTAAAATGCTAAATCATCTATAATCTCCTGTCTTCTAATGTTTTCTCTGTGTTGCATACTTTAATGACTTAAATTTACTTGAGTATGCTTCTTAATACAGATTCAAGAACTTATCTGAATTTTTTCAGTAATAATAGCTTTCCCTGGTTACTCCCCTATGAATGTATACATTAATATGTGATTGAAAACAATTGGAATTTTTTCAATAACATTGAACTTTGATAACTTAATATGTTATATTAAGAGACAGAGCCCTATTCAAACTAAAAGAATTATTCCATTGATCCATGGACAGGTCAGGCCATTCATGAACCAAAATTCTGACAAAAGTTTAAATTGATGTTCTTTATTTGATCCTTCAGAAGGTTTTCATTATTTAACATGTGGTGGGATTTATATATGAGCCGATAACTTACTGGTTTTTAAACCTTAAATTGGTTACTTATTGAGCATGGTAGTTATAATGTATTTTCATCAATATACTGTACCATAAATCTGCAGAATTTTGCCATTTGCTTTAAAATCAGCAAAGCAAGCAAAATACTCTTACAGTAGTTTATGTAGTCAGCATTGGCTTTCCAAACTGGTCAGAGATCAAATATATCATTCTATTTGATATTAAGTAAAATGTACATAAACTGAAACTCTATATTAAATAAGATCTTTGTTACAGAGTTTCTAAAATAACATTGTAAATAGCATTTCACCTGTGACAGGCATGAAAAAGCAATGCAATTTACCCAAGATTAGTGCAGTAACTAAACAGGTAAGAATTTGAGTTTCAAGTTAAAATTTTAATATGTAAAATTCTATTGAAAGTTCAGTTCTTAAAATTCATATAAAACATGATAAAAAATATAAAACTGTGGTTTAGAAACTCATTATCTAACATGTTTGGTTGTTTTCCAAAATGTAGCTTTACTGTAAGGTAAGAAGTCTGGAGAGATCAGTTCAAAGCCTCAGATTTACAAAACAACCTAAAATTAATTGCCGTCTTAAGTCTTTATCAGTGAGAACATTAGTTTTTTTTTTTTTCTATTTTCAGGACAGAACACAATTTCAAAAATAATATGCTTATTTATTTTCCTTTTGTCACCCAGTGGCTTGTATTTAGAATAAACTAAACTGATTCTGTAAAAAAATGACATCTCTATTTCAGGTTAATATTTTTATTTAAATAGATTATTTAATCAAGAGGTACAAATTAAGAAACACTCTACAATTCTTGCACGTGATGTGCATAACCAATTACATCAGCATTTAGCAAGACAGGGATTCCTATTAAGGGGTTGACAAAGAGACATCAGTGAATCCTGGCCTTATGATTTTTATCCCCACTCTCTTGCAAATATAAGAAGGAAAAAATAGGTCAAATAACTGTGTTTTATTTTATTAGTTACTCATTTCACTTTAATTCACAGTGAATTTCACATATTGTGAAATGTCAAAAGCAGCCTCAGATTGTTTCATGCAGTAATGATATAGTTAAGCAGCTCCTTTAAATAAATGTGTCAAGTTTCATTCATCTTAGATCCAGATGATATGAGAAAACTTCACATCCTCATGGGGAATGATGGGTGGAAGAAAAATTACTCATTCCAATCACAGTGATGGCAAACACAGATGAGAGTCAGAATCTTGGGTTTTAGCTAAAATGGATTCCTATAGTGAAGGAAAAGAGGTAGGTATGTAAAAATACTGCAAAAGGATTAAAAATTAAAAAATAGTTTTAACAATTATCAATGATTTCTATCCTAACCACAAGTATTATAATATGTGCACACAATAATGTCAATGAGATTGAACAATGTTAAATTCCAGACAAGAAATTTCCAATTTACAAATGGCTACATAAAATATGAATTTCTTTTCAAAAACCATCTACTTTCTGTATCCAAAATGAGTTTAAAATTGTACTTAGTATTCAACTGTACTAAATATACTGAATATACTAAGTATTCAGTAATACTTAGTAGTATTAGTTACTGAATACTAATTGAATTCCTCCAAATCTTATTCTCTACTTTCTTTAAAAAGGCCACTCTTTATGATTTTTTTTAATCTCTCTGAAATTTGATCTTTGAAAGATTATCAGATAACCCACTGAGCTGAAAAAAGCACCTTCTCCCAGAGATTGAAAGAACTTTGCTCTATGTGAAGCCAGGAGACATGGTGGCTTGTAGAAAACTGTAGCTGGGGAACTACTGTTGATTAGGAATTCTAATGCCATGACACAATTGTCTCACATTTGTTTTGTCAACCAAAACTATTGTCTTCCTGCCTCCTACTTCAGGGCCACATATGAGAGAGATGATAGTCATATGCCACTAAAGTAGTTTTTAAATTAAAAAAAGTGAAGAAATATCCATTGCGTCCATTGCCTTATCTCTCTGTATAAAAGGAATCATGGAGGCAACTCAGAAAAATAAAGGCTGATTTATACATTAATGTCATATTCAGAACATCTACCCCAGACCATTTAGGAATCTTTCTCCTACCTCCAGAGCTACATTTTCACATATCAGTGTGGAACTCTCAAGGGAGGTTTGTATCCATTGTCTTTCCATCAACGTCTTTCTTTTCCAGGAAATCGGCCAATGTAAGTACCACTGTTGCCCAGAATATTCTCAAGGTTACAAATCATTTAGCAAAGATAATAAGCAATGTCTCAGCTAAGGAGGATGACATGACCAAAGAGGCTTTAAAAAGATAATTCTATGGGCTTAAAAAATTATAATAACAAAGATTCATTTGTCTTTTGGTACAAGAGACATAAAAATACTGGCTACTTGAAATTTGACAGATTAATGCCACTAGGGTTACTATAATACTGTTAAGATTTATGCTTTCAAATATTGATAGTTTTAACAGTAAATATTTAAAATAGTATACATTTAAAAATAGCATATATGAAAGGCTTTCTGAAGTAAACTAGCTTACTAGGGTCAATTATTAAATTTTAGGGACTTTTGGTTATTTAAAATAACCATTATTAAAAATTAAATTACATAAACTTACAATTAGCAATCTATGTTATATTAAGTATTTTACCACATTTTCTGTGTTTTGATGTTATTTATAACTGTTGTATAGGTATGATGGAAATACTGTGTAATGGTGTGGTGCTCTGAATCAGACACTACATAGGTAGCAGGAAATTGGCCATCATCAAGGAAATAAGCAAACACTATGAATAAGCCTTTTTTTCTTCTTCTGAAGAGTCTGTTGTTAAACACTTACCAGCACACCCCTGACTCTAGGCTCAATGGTAAAGCAGCCAACTGAGCTATCTGGGTGGGAAGGAAGAAGGATGGCGTAGTACTAGTGTCTAGGTTGCTTCCATAGTCTCTGAAACCTGAGAAAATGCTAAATTTCAATTACAAAGTACTTTTTATCCACCATTACTACTGAATGAAAGGCTGGAAATAAGAGAGACAAAATTCTATATAATTATCTTAATTATTTCTAAACATTTAATGAATATTAAATTATTATAATGTTGATTTGTTTGATTTACCAAAATACTATTCTGATGGAGATATTGGATGTTCTATAAACCTATCTGTTGCCTGTTAGTACTGGGATTTTTTCCCCCCAAAGGCAGCAGCATTTGGTCTTGTGCAGACTTTCATGTATAATGAGTTATAAAAAGGGATCAGATATAAATCAAGATCAGAAATATAAAATTGTGAAAGCTTTATGATTTAAAAAATAAAGATTTCTTTAACTCACAATGGACCATGTTCTTAAAGATACTCACTAATACTACTGAATACAATTCAGTGTGTGGCCTTAATCCATCGTGGCTGCATAGACCACTCCTTTATCGGGGTGCTGCTGCTACTGGTAAGTTTTAGTTTGGAAGTTTTAATCTGGAGATTGGGTAAAGCAAATTTAAAGCACAATTCAAATACTTAGAGAAAAAGTAGCTATATTTAATTTTTTTAGTTTTCAATGAGCATCACAGAAGAATTAATTTATTTTGTGTGAGGAGATACATTTCTCTAAGGAGCAGATATTCTGGTTGTAATGGACTGGAATTGTTGCCCATGTCAGGTGAGTTAGATGTGTGTCTATGGAAATAGAAATGTTTATGAGGACATTCATAATGTGTTCTTTCAAACAATAAAAGCTTGTTATCTTTTTAAAATAAAATATTTATTGTTATAAATTAAAAGCTGGCCATTTTTACCTTTTTATATTAACATTCTCTAAACAAACTATATACATTTTTATGTCCAGAATTATGTCTTGAAAGATAATTGTGTGAGAATATTTTGATCTTTTATTTTTGTAAGGTGATACATGATTTATAAACTTTACCATCAATTAAGTATATATATTCCCAAATTTTTAATAATCCTGAAGTAGTTCCGGTTTTACATTTAAGGGACAGTCTGGTCAACAGACCTTTGACAAAAAAAAATTTATCTCTAAAAGAACATCTATATAATCAAATGCCTTTCTTCTCTGAAAAAGTAATATTCTGTATTGGTAATGTTTTTACACTCTTCTACTAGAGCAAAAGGCATTTTCACCTTAAAAAAAGAAGTCTTTTTCTATGACTAAATATTCTCCATACTGAATATAAAAACTTAATTGGAAATTTTTAAATAATCTAACTTATTATATGTAAATGTTGAGTTTCACACTTATAACAATACTCATAATATCAAAGCACTTTTATTTTAAATTGATGTTCTTTTGCAACAGAGAAGTATTAAACATATTTAATTATATGTATGAGTCTATGTAACCTGTGTATACAGAAATAATTAATTTCTCTTTTGTTATTTTTATAACTGAGAAGAAATGGAATAACTTGTGATTGCTTCACAAGTGAGTTAATTTGTATTTTTTGACTTGTGAAAATAAAATTCACTTGCTGTTTTATTTTAATGAACTTATATCTACAGAGGTTAGAACAAAAGAATCAACTTAATGGCACACAAGCCACCATGTCTTGGGAACGTTGTGTACAATACACTAGTAGTGAATTCCTTTAGACTGTTTAAATTCACTTACATAGTCTTTTCATATATAGAACAAGCTTTTGATTTTAAACCACACTCTAGTAGTTTTGAGATGGTACTGTGCAAATTGGTCAGTGGGTATCCCTTCCTGATATCAAATAAGAGGACAGGACAGAAGAAATAAAGAAAATTAATGGAAAGAAATCAGGATGAAAAGAAGGAAAATCACCTTAACAAAGCTTTACTTTTACTTTTTTTTACTTTTAACAAAAAAATGCTTCCTCTTGAAATCACATTAATATTGCATTTGTATTCACAATGCATATTATTTTGGCATTAAAATATATAATGATCACAAATACTTAATCACACAGATAGTATGTAGTTTGCTTTGGCTTCAATACATACCTCAGAAATATTCTGAGAAACAGAGCTACATGTATACCTCTCTTAAAAAAAAAGCCAAGGGTCCATAATTATAATAAAAAGCTGATGGGAAGCCATCTTTACTGAATATTATAGATGGTACTGGTTACTAACGTTTGGAGCAAAAATAAAAAATATAGAGAAGACCTATTAAACCTAAGTGGACACGTAAAAAGACAATGCAATTTTTGTTTTAAAATATATTTTTATGATCTGGATAATTTTCTGTTTAAAATTAGAGATTTTTATGCATTGTTTTATTTTTGTATAAAGGATCCTGTGGAAATCATCAAAATGCCATTGTGTTTAAACCTATTCTTATGTCCATTGTTGGCATTAACCTTTTTTCCTTATTAATGACTTGGAATTCAGACTCAGAATATTGTGTTGCCACTGGATAAGTCAGGCATAAGGAATAGATTTCTATTTATAAATTCATCTGCTGCTAATCTGAAATTAATAGAAAGGAAGTACAGAAAAAGCACATGACAGTCTTATAGAGAAATATTAATGCAGTGAAATATATTTACTTTGTTACCTAAGATGTGACAGTAGCCCCTTAATCTATAAGAATAATCTTCTCTGCTGTAGCAGCAAATAAAAAGAAAGATGCATATTATGGATTCGTTGAGTATCAGCATATCACTCTGCTATAATATATCATGCTTCATTGTGACACATTCCCTCATTTGTCACTTTCTGTCATGTTACTGTATCTCAAAAGACACAACATTGCCCACACTTTTTTTTAAGTGTAGCAAATGGACACCAAATGTTTGACACTGAAAACAGAACTATTTTAAAAACTAGGTAGTCATAGCCAAAAGCTATTTAAATGGATATTTCAAGGACTGGATACTAGGGAAAGTGGCTATTTAAATGTATATTTGTACAAGTTGAATAGCTGGTAGAAACAAGTATTTCCCCTTTCTTGTGAGCATTTTATGCTTAAACAATAAGGACTTGTTTCCTTCCTGTTTGATTGAACTCTAAAAAAGGTTTGTCTTTCTGTTTCCTGCATAAAAATCCAGTTTTATTTTTATTTGTATAAAAATACTGAAATAGTCAAACTGCCTTTATCAGTTTTTATATATAAGGATTTCCAGTTAATGTTTTAAAATTTTCATCTGAAGAAATATACAACCATATGCACATGTATTAAATACACAGGGCTCCATGTTAGAATTTAGGCAATAGAACCTATCACAAGTGCAGCTCTCTCTGCCATCTTGCTGAGATGGCCACCGAGGGCTGGAGCTTCCGGAACCGGCAAACTTTGGCCTGCATCCCCAGCACATCCAATAGAACAAAATAGAAATGTTTTAGTAAATAGAAAGTAATTGGTATAGTTCACCTACCTTCCCACGTAATCCTGCCTCATGTGTCTTTTTGTACAAAGATTTCTAGCATCAATGGCTATCTCAACCTAATTTGAAACATATTTTGAACTTGAACCACATAATTTGTTCCTTGGAACTTCTGTAACTATTTGGGGCGGTAGGAGGAGAGCTCCCAGGTTTTGCTTTCTCAGGCCTAATCAGTGTAATAGTTGACATTTAGTCCCACCACCCAGGCCCCATGTTAAAGGCTTTATATAGGGTATTTTATCATTTTATTATTTAAATCTCATGGTATTGTGAAATAGCCACTGGCATTTTTTGTTGATAAGTACTTTGGCCCCCAGTGTTTGCAGAGGTTAATTTTGTATCATCTGCTTTAAAGCATGTTGATAACTTGGAAACATTCTTATACAATTTGCAGTTTTTATTGTTTTTGTTAAGTAAGATGATATTTATGTTAAATATGTTCATATATCAATACTTATGTTAATATAATATAAATAATTATGTCAAAAGTATTAACTTATAAATCCTTTATTTTTGTGTAACTTGGTACTGCATATTTTCTATTCTTTATTCATGTGGCTAATGTCTATCATCAGTAAAATAGTTTGATGAAATTTTCATAAAGGAAATTTCATTTGACTATGACTTTTGTAATATTTACAGTGTTCAGCTTTGTTAAAGCTATCCCCCTGTTTGAAGGCCTTCAGTCATCCCTACTGTATAGATTTATACTCTGCCAAGATCCGTGTCACATACATGAAAATATTTTTCTGTTGTGTTTTAACTATATATTTTTGTGTCATTGGTCTCTTTAATAGGTTTGTTCATCAGTATATTCATGTCATCTTCATTCTGTGTTTTGCTTAAGAAGGCTCTCCCTTCCCGTAAGCTCATGCTAATGTAGTTTCTTCTAATAATAGTGTGTTTTTACTTTATATGTAGGTCTTTTATCTGTATCAAATTTTATTGTGGGTATAAGGGAAGAGACATATTTTTTCTCCTACCTGTCTACATTCTTCTGGTTGATCTAATAATCAAATTGACATGAGGCTGATTAACAGGAAAAATAACCAAATTTATTACATATGTACATATGTAGGTCCTGTAAGCATATAAGACCTAAGGACATATCAGGCAGTTGAAACTCATATCCCATCTTGAGCTAAATAAAAAGGGGTGGGGTGGCAGGGGGGCATGGTGTGAGATTTCAAAGGGCAATAAGACAATTCACAGGGATGGAAATGCAGATATTTGGTAAACAAATGTTTGCTGGGCTAACTTTAACAATGAGACACAGGACTGGGATCAAATGGGCCTTGCTAGGTTCCTCCCATCTATCACAAGTCTATCACACACTAGTCCATATTAAACTTTTCTAGCATCAATGGCTATCTCAACCTAATTTGAAACATATTTTGAACTTGAACAACATAATCTGTTCCTTGGAAGCTGCTATAACTATTTGGGGTGGTAGGAGGAGAGCTCCCAGAGACACCATCTATGATGATGTCTCCATTTTTAGAGCAGGTCCTCTAAATTTTTACAGGCAGTTAAGGGGAAGGTCCAGGGTTTTCCCTTAGTCTTTCATTTCTTAAAAATAACCAGCTTAAAAAAATCAGTATCCCCAAAATGCATACTTTGGGGGGTAGCAAATTCTGCTTCCCCTGAGGGATATGGATTAAATATACAACTTTATTTTTTTCCAAAATGCATTCTTATCTCTTAAAAAGTTATGCCAAGTGTATAAATTAGAAATACTTGCACTGCAAAAATGAAGTTGTTAAGCACAATTTTACTATGCCTTTGCAAAGAAACTGCAACTCATGGGTCAATAAAATATACCTGTATCTCCTGTTTATCACTTGCTATTTTTTCAATAGTTACTCAAATATCTTGAACTTCAAATTCTTTTTTTCCAGAGTCTGGAAGGTTATATGTAGAGGTTTTAAGCAAATGTTAATCCTGAAGGAGTCTAAGTCATTGTCATACTCAAGGATCAGATGCAGGAGCCAATCTTAGAGTCCCAGCTTCTACAGACCAAAAAGATGGGGACTGCTCAGGCTGAGGAAGTCATGGCAGGCACTGGTGGGATAAACCTCTATCTCTGAATTAAGAAAGTGGGATATAGTGTCAAAGAAGTCTAAGAAGTTAGCAGAACAAAGACATGCTTAACTCAAGGCCAAATGTGATATACTCAGGTGAGAATTTCATCACTCCCCTCCTCTGTCTGTACTTTCCCTCAAGAACTGCTCCTGACCACCACTTCACATATAGGGGTGCTCATTTTCTGGGTACAGAAGGAGCAGAAATTGTAGCTCCTGACATTAATTTAAGGAGCTATTTCTAGACCCTTATTGTTTCTACAAGAAGAAGAAAAAGAAGAAAAACTTAACTTGAGGTCTCCAATAAGAGAATGGGAAAGATTATTTTTATGCTTATTATGTGCTAATTGCTTTCTGTATTTCATGTTTTAAAAATTTGACACTAACTTTTTCAGGTAGGTACTATTATCCTCATTTTAGAGGTAAGAAAACAGATTCAGAAGGGCTTCATATCAATAAAGTCAAGATTCTGGCTTAAGTGCTTCCAACTGCATAGCTTGGACTCTGGGTATTACTCTGCCCTACCAGCCATGAAAGGAGCTACTTCCATTCTCCACCAGCTCCCCCTTGATGGCTCCCTAGCTGCCTTCTCTACCAAATGACAAAGATCTAAATGACTCATTTTGCTGATTTCACATATAGGCCTTTCGAAAAGACATTGCTCAGTAAGGGAGTAGTATTTGTACCCCTCAGCTCAGATTTCACATTGGCTATTAACACTGATTCACAAAGCAAAGCTCTCCTTATGGCAGCCTACCTCAATGAACCAACTCATCCTAGGAAATGAAATTGTTTCATCTCAAATGTCAGTGTCAAACATTACTCAGTACATGGGAAAACTGGGGCAAAATTAAGCATTACCAACATCAGAATTCAGGATCCTTTACCTCCCAATAAAAAGAGGAATGTACTGAAAACATTCCCTACAAAGATACCACACACACTTTCAGTTTGTTTTGCATGGATTTGTAATAGTAAAGCAAAACCTTTCAGGTTTTTATGGAAGTAAAATGCCAGTGTCCTTTAGCTCAGGCAATAAAACTCACTCTCGTATAGAAATTGGCTGTGTTTTTAAGCATTATTCATCATCATAAACCACTGAGAGTTGCTTGGTTCGTTCTCTGCAGGCAGAGAACAGGTTAGTTTCATTTTTGTTTTCCCTAGCATTCACTTATCAAACTTCTATAGGATAAAACAAACTGTTTAATTTGTATTCAAGGGACTTACTGTTCTAGATATTTATATACTGCATATATAACCCAACAAAAGTATATTTTGAAAGCCAAATTTTAAGGAACATCTGGTTTAATTTTTAAACGAAAGAAAGGCATGGTAATTTTCTTTCATTCGTTTGTGTATTTTGTTTGGACTTCAGATGCAGAGGGTGGAATTTATTATAATTATTTGTGGCTCCTTGTTGACATTGGTTCATACAATATTCTATCTTCATTCATTCATTCACTCTTTTTATCTTCGTTTCCCATTTTCTTCCATGAGCAAGCATTCAGATATGTTTTCGTTTGTAATCTTTACTTAGTGTGCATTGAGTTTTCTTTTTCAGCTTGTCTTCAAGTTTCATATTTATTTTTGTTCTTATGGTGGTTACCCCTAACTTGGGACTTCTACTCGTATTTTCTTATTCCTAGTAATTTCTTAATCATAGAATTTCTATTTATCCTCCCAAAGCAGGTATTTACTTAGCCATGTTTTTCTGTCCCATTGGTTTCCCTTTATCTCTACATCCAGAAAGATCTTGTTATTTCTTGATTTTTGGCCATGGGTTGTTGTGGAGTCACTCTGATTTTTCCTTTCTTCTATTCAAGCTTCCTTCCTTCCTTCCTACCTCCCTTCCTTCCTTCCTTCTTTCCTCCCTTCCTCCCTTCCAAGATAATACACTGTTACAAGGCATTTGATTTTCTTTTCCATATACCTGGAAGTTTCCTCCTATTGTTTTTTCTTCTTTTGAGTTCTTATTGCATTGGTGTTTTTGGTATTAGTCTTTGTAGTCAGTGCTAAAACTGTGAAGCTGTTTGTCTGTTTGTTTTTACCAGAGGAAATCTTCATTGACCTTTGGCTGTAAAATTCTAAGTTTCTTTTCCATAAATACTTTAAAAGTATGATTTCTTGTCTTTGTTTTTATTTTTTTTTAATCCAGTGTCACTTTCATACATTTCTTGTCATGATTCTTATTCCTGTGCAGGAAATCTGCTCTTTCTCTCTGGAAGCTTTTTAAAACTTTGTTTTTCTTTGATGTTCTTAATATTACCATAATGTATCCAGATGTGGATTTGCTTTATTACTTCTTCTTTTAGCAAAATGAATACATTGTATTTGAGGTCATTCATCCAGCTTTATTGTGAAACTTTTCCCCTTTTTTTTAAATATATCTTCTGATAATTCTAGTTTTTTTTTATTTTTTATTCCTATTTTATTTTTTTATTTCTAGTATTTTATCATTCTTTTATTTTTTTTTCCTTTGTATTTTTATGTCTTTATGCCTTCCTGCTGCCTTCTGAGAGAGTTCTTCAATTTGGTATTATAACTCACTCATTTGTTCTACAAATAGGTGTTCTTTATTATCTTTTCCATTACTATTATCTCATTCACATTTTCAACTTCTTTTTCATCATATTTTGGTTTTGCTTCAGACTACTAATACATTTCCTAATCTTCTTAAGTATATTTTTGATGCTTGTTTTACATTATTGGTTTATTATTTTAATCCTGCTTCAAATATAGCATTCAGTCCCCTTTGTTGTACTGTTTCATGTTTGAGGTAGTTGTACTCTTCAGTTATGTGGCAGTTTTGGCCCCTGATTTCCTGTTCTTGGCAATGATTTAGGGAGGAACCAAAGGCCTAGTCTTCATCCCACATGAATTTGAGGAGTTGGAAGGAGATGAGTCCAGGGAGGAGAATCCCAGATACCTTAGCACCTACATTGATAACGTTCATTTGTTGCCTGGCACCAGCTAATGCCACTAACTGGGGATGACTTTAAGCTCTTAGGAAAAGGAACATTGGGAGCATACTTTACCTAGACTGACATTTTGCAAACCTGCAGGTTTGGAGTAGGTATGAGGTAGAAGTCACCTGGACACACCACATCTGCTTTTTCCTACCCTTCCTTCACTCCCTAGAGACCTTTTAGGCTGCACTGATACCTGCCCCACTTTTTCTCTGTACCTGCAAAAAAAAAAAAAAAAAAACAATCTAAGTAGAAATCAAGGTGAGGACATTCCCCAGTGAATCCCAAAATTGGTTGTAAAATTTGTAGACCTTATTTGGATCTTGATTTAAAAATAAATTACAAAAAATATAAGAAACAAAGAGATAATATATGAGATAATTTGAAGTTTAAATACAAATTTAAACTTGGACATATTATAATATAACGAAGTTATTGTTAATTTTAGGTATAATAATGGCATTATAGTTCAATAAAAAGTCTGAATTTTAGATGCTTACTGAAATAATTAAGGATTTATTGATGTGATTTGTTTCAAACTAATATCAGAGAAAGCAGAGGTTTTGCTGTAGATGAAACAGAGATTGGCCGTGAGTTAAATATTGCTTAAGGTGGTAGAGTGTACATGGGGACTTATTTAACTCTTCTGTCAACTTTGGCCTATGTTTGAAATTTTTCATCATAAAAAGTTAAAAAAACCAGGCTGTAGAAAATATCTTGGTATTTTCTCTTATTTTCATAGTTTTATATTGATAAATAACTGGAAAGATATTGATAAATAAAGATGAAAATCAATATTATTTCAAGCTTTTTCTAATTTTTAAATTATAACTTGTACTCTTTTATTGCTCCAACAAGCTTTTATTGAAGCCCATCTTTGTTTTCGGCACTGACCTTAGATGAAACATTTTTACTCAAACAATAACAAATAACAATGAATAATGCAATTATAGTTTACTATCATGATGAAATATAAAATGTGAACATGACAGTTCTTAAGCATATATTATTGATTCCTTTGTCTCTTTTTATCTTCCTTATCTGTGTTTTGGAGATGTCAAAATTATTTTCTGTCTATCATCTAGAGAAGAAGTCAATATGCTTTTGCGGTAAAGGGCCAGATAGTAAACATCTCAGCTCTGTGGACCATGTGGTCTCTGTTATGACTACTCAGCCATGCTATTATAGAGCGAAAGAAGCCAGAAGTGATACATAAACAAATAGGTATGGCTATGCTTCAAGAAAACTTTATTATAAAAGATAGGCTGTGAGCAGACAGATTTGGCCCACAGGCTATCATATGTTTCTACCTGATCTAGAGGTATCTTTTTGTGTTAAAATGCATCCCTAGGATAGAGAAACCTGTACTGAATAGCTGAGATTTGTTTCCCTCTAAAGATAGGGAAGTGGACTATAAAAAATGTTATGCAATGTTATATGTATTAAAAATGTTATATATAACATGTTAAAGTTATGAAGCAAAAAAAATATGTCCATGTGCCCATTTCCAAGTAAGGAAGTAGGCTAATACTAAACTAAGAGCTAGCACAGTAAAAGCTATTGTGCACTGCCCCTGATTCCCTCCACTATTCCCTGTAAACATGGAAATAGACAATTTTAAACAGAATTTTCTCGGGCTTTCTGAGTATTTAATCAAATTTTCCACTCACAAATTAGTGTCTGGGAAAATAAGATACCTTATTTATCTAAAAGTGTAATGTATTGCCTGCACTGCTGTCCTCTGACGCAGCAGGGTCTAGTCCAATATGTGAACAGCATTTTCATTATGCTTGCAAAATTGTAACTATAGGAAGACAATATGATATTATTTTTATTATTGTGGATATTAGTAGAATTTTTCATAATGAGTTGTTATTAATGATGTGATGTTATAAAAAGAATCCTTAATTATTAATGGCATTGATATGACATTATTAATTTTAATACTAAAATGAACATTTCATTATTCCAGATGCAATTATATTGTTAGACACAAGTTATTGCTAATAGATTATACTTTCTGGAGCCTTGTTGTGGCACATGGTAATTAGCTGAAAGTTTATATTGCTGAATAAAAAAACTGGCCTTGGGATTTTATTTCGGGATGATAGAGGTTCACAGCACTAACTCCATGGAACAGGGCAGGCAGGGAGAACTGCTGACCATACTGTGTTCATCTCATGTCCATTCTGGTCTGGACAACTTCTCAGTCATACCCTAGAAAGGAAAGCATAACTGACAGCACTAGTATGTACAGATTTGGCTGGTGAAGGGTCTTCTGTCATGTCACATTTTCTACACAGTAAATCAACACAGAATTCTCTCTTCTGTTCAGCATTGGTTATTAAGATGTGATATTATCCTGTGATTTATATCATGTTGTCACAATGCATTTCATTTTGCTTTGTTTCAGTAATACAATGAATTCTTTCATAATTTCTTTCAATTTGCCTCAGGAGTTGTTATATACTCCAGGCTTTTATTTCTTTATATTCTGCTCAGCTTTATTAACACAAGTGAAGAAAGTATATCCCTCCATAATTGCTTATAGCCTGTACAGTGCAATACAGCATATTACCTCATTTTAGATAATTCTTTTGTAGTGGCATGATATTCTAACACTTAAATGTTCTATGTAGAAGCAAATAGCTTTGCAAATTACTTTATAATCTTGGTCAACTTCAACTGGTTATTCCCACACAACACTTTAGTCTTTGTCCTTTAACAACCTCGCTGCACTTTAAAAATCCTCAGGCACAACTTGAAGGGCATTTAAGCAGAGAAAACTAATAGAAGGAACGAAATCCTCTCTGGCAAAGCCTACAGCAGGATTTCCCAAGGCCTCTCTTGCCCTCTTCAGGCCTCCATTCCCTCTTGGTCTCAGCACACAGAAACACACTTACTTGATGCTAGTGCACCTGTAATGCTCTGATGCCTGGGGTTAAAAGAATCAGATGGTCTTCTAATTTGAGACAATTAAGGCAAGTTGAATTTTTGTATATGTACTTAGAGAAGTATTTATTTTAACCAATGGTTGAAAATTTGTTACCTTTTTTTGTGTCTGTTTCTAATCAGGAAATTAGCATTAGAGGGAATTACAGTGGCAAAAAATTCTTGAAGGATCCCATGTAAGTAAACCTGGAAATTCCTTGCACATTTTCATTCTCAATATAAAAATATTATTGTGAAATTTGATGATTTATTCTCAAGGAAAAAATTACTAATGAAATTGATGATTTTGAAATTTCCTTTAAAAATACAATGAAAGCACAATGAAGAAAAGAAGCATTACCTGTTCTCCTCATAGAATAATTATAACACTTTCAGTATACATTAAAGTAGTTCAGCATAAGCGATGAGATACTGTTTGAGCCATACTTAGGAGGCAAGCAATTGTCTCATCAGAAAATCTTACGCCACGGTCGTCACTGAGCATTTAATTGGAGGGAAGACCACTGTGCGGAGGCAGCTATTAAAAGTACTCTGAATATCTTCATCTTTCATCCAGCCCAGAGGCTTTGTTAATTTCTGTAGAATCTAAAGGAGAAATAGGTTTTCACTGCTGATGTTGGTGGCTTGTTAATTTGAATATAGGATATTCTTAATAGTATTGGTCAAATTAATAACATTCAACATACATGCACTTGCTGGAATATTGTAGACACTTCACCTTTGCATGGGTGAATCATTAACATCCATGTGTCCTTGCTACTATCTTTAGGGGTGGGAGCGCAGACTTCTTTTTAAGCTTTCTTTTATGCTGCTGGGCCAGAGGACTATTGGTTCTCTGGTGCTGACAAAGAGTTACCTAAATTCTGCTCCTAGAATGGCATTGAATTTGCCTTAGGTAAAACTTTTCCTGCAAGAGTTTTTCAGAGATTCAGAGATGACAGATATGTCAAACTTGTAGGACTGACTATGTGACTATTATTAATAAATATCTGTGTATGTTGCTATTATTATAAAACTGCTAGCAATTTCTGGGGAGTAGTAGTCTTAACACTTCACCCACTTCAAATTCTAAAATATCTTAAAAAGAATCTAATGAGTTTTTCTAATGAAATTAGTTTAAATCCATCCCAAAATCAAAGTGGGAAAATAAAATACAAAATATTCTGGAACTGATTTTATCTAGGGTACACAAGATATTAATTTTCACCTTTTCCACTTATTTTTTAGGATAAAATATGTCTATCCTACAACTCTAGTTCATACATCCTCATTCATCTCTCCTCTTAACTGACACAATGGAACTTTTCCTCAGTTTCAGTCATTTTTGTTTCAGTTTCTGTCCTTGGTGTGCTCTCGGGGCACAGCCATGCTAGTAGATCCAATTGGTTGGAGGCCAGGAGGCTTATAATTTGTGGACTCCTGAGAGCAAAGGAGAAAGTCTGGCTTCATTACAACAAAAGGTGGAGTTATCTAAGAAACAGCATTGTGCTTGGGAAGCTGTAATTATGGTTGTGGAATTATTTATTTTAGGTCCATATATCCATTTCTTACATCATATAATCAAAATGCATTCTTATTTTACATTACTGTTGCAGCATATTTCCCCTGAAGATTTACATTTATAAATTAGCTTCCATATGTTAGAGTTTGATGTGAAATGAGGGTGATGATGATCTTTCCTCACTTACATGGGGAAGGTTAAAAAAATACCATATTCCAAAGCTTAAAAAATAATATATTGTTATATCATCAGTTTTTCCTGATTGATTCTCCAGGTAAATTTGTATTTGCACAATTTTATTCACTGTTAAAGTAGATAAAATGATTTGAATGTTACATAACGCCACTGCAACTACAAACTAATAATTATAAAAGTAAAATTGTTTATTTTGTTATGAATCAATTTCTCTACCTGGTAAATAATTTGTATATACCCAATGGCTACCACAATTTTTGTGAGGGTAACTTGCCCAGACCCACTTTGGGTCCAAACCATGGTTAGAAGTCTTACCACTTTTTACAAACAGAAGAAAAAGTTTGAAACTTCAATGAAAATTGGCAAAAGTATGAACAGATAATTGAAAAAACTAAATGCAGTGGTCCTTTAATGTATGAAAAATGCTCATTATCACACTAATATGAGAAATGCAAATTAAAACTACACTGTTTTCATTTTTCTCTTATCCGATCATCAAAAATAATGAAAGCTTTACAATATACTCTGTCAATGAGGCCATAAAGAGACATTGCACATTATGGATGGGGAGAGGAAACTGTATAACACCTACAGAGAATTGGGCAATTTTATATGTAGTATTCTGTAACCCAGAAACTTTACTTCTAGGAATTTATCCTGAAGTTTCATTGGAAAAAAATATGGAATCCTGTATACAAAGGCTATTTGTTTTGACATTATTTATAAAAATAGCAGGCATGAAACACGCCCATCCATAGGATATTGGTTGAACAGACTGTAGTACTATATAGCACTATTGTAAAAAACAAAAAAAAAAAAAGAAACAAAGAAAGGAAGGAAGGGAGGAAGAAAGAAATGAGGAAGATCACTATTTAGGGATGTTAAGTGATCTCCAGTATAAATTGTAAGGGAAATGCAAGATACAGAAGAGCTTATAGTATGCTACATTTTTGTAAGCAAATGAAAGACATAAATATACATGTATGCTTATCATTTCAAACAAAAGCAAAAGATAAACTAAAAATTAATCAAAGTAATTACCTATAGAGGGAAGTAAATAACAGGATAAAAGTGATAGAGATAGACACCAATGTCTGTGAATATATTTGGTTTTATGTAGTTTTGATTTTGAAACCATGTAAATATTTGGTACAACTATTTTTTTAAAAAGCAAAGTCAAAAAGAATTTCTAAAAGTTGAAAAAAACTATAAGGCATGAATTAAATGATATAACATGTTGCTATCATAACTACACTAAAAATGGAATTATTAAAACTTAAAATAGTATTTATTGATATATCTCTTGTGAAGCATAATCTAATGGGAATCTAAGAGGACCAAAAAACAGAATAAACTACATTTGTTTGACCATTGTTAATTATAATAATGGCCTTATTATTTCAAGTAGATAGGTAAATGAGAGAGGGGGAGAGAGAGAGGAAAAATGAACAACTATGTTAGGAATCAATATTTTTGAGTAACAGAAAAGACAAAAAGTTATGAAAACAGAGAAGCTAGCCAAAAACTATAATCTTAAACTTGAATCCAAAATACTAGCATGAACTTCTGATTTGTTTCTATCAAAAAAAGGAATGTATTTTGTAGCTCAGCCCCCCAAAAAAGGCCTAGGAGAATGAAAATCTATAGATAGGTTTTCAAATAATCTATGGATAAAGTTTTCAAATAATATTTCCAGTGAAAAAAGAACCAGGGCTCCTAATTCCAGGTCTTGGTCAGAAAATATAAAAACTAAGCTGGGGACAACTTATTCCAGAAATTAAAAAAGTGCTCAAAGACTAAAGGTGTCACATCAAAAGGACACAATCCTTTTGAAGAGGTTTTCTCTGGCCTAATGTGAGGCAAGGCAAGAGTCAAGATGAAAAATGACCAAAAGCAAAACAAACTGAATACATAAACAAGTATAAGTTATAATGTATGAAGACATTTTAGAAAACCTCATTGGTCTCTGTTAGAAGCTGGTAGCATGTGAAATCACTCCCTTAATTTTCATAGCTAAAGGAATCAAGCATTTGACCTACATCTCCTCTGCGCATTATATGTTTCAGGATAGCCTGATCATTGATATGGGAAAGTTTTTCATTATGGGAAGAATTCCAGCTAATACATGCAGGAGGAAAGAGGAGAGTAGAAAATTGTTGTTTTTTGGTCCTCAATAATGGAGGCAGGCCATGAAGGTCAAAGAATGTTAAATCCATTATGTGAAAAATCAGTAGGGGACTTGATAATAGCTAAAAACTCCTGAACCCACTGCCCAATTTTGTCATCAATACAAACAGGAACTCTGGATATTATGTGACTCTCACGGAATCTGAAAGAATGCACACAGCATCACTTACTCTTTTCCCCTTCAAATCAAACTTGAATTTGTTTAAGCTTCTAAATCTCACGACTAATTTTTTGGAATTGGGAGTTAGAGAAGTTTGATCAACTTTCTCTTTGTTGTATCCCCAGTAAGGAGGCTTTTTAAGCATTATTTTTCTGATTGTCCCACCTGGAAAATCTTAATGCTCTTCATATACTATATATCTATCTGCCTTTGCACTGCTTGGACTTTCCCTATTGTGGGCATATATCCTCTCCATTGAGAAGGCCTGAGTTAGTAGGACAACTTAAATGACATGACAACAAAGTAATCAACCAAATATTAATGTGCAGCTATTTTTCCCAGGAAATCAATAAATTTGAAAACAATGTATGGTTGTATGCAGCTTAATATTTTGCATCTGTGGTTGAAACAAATAAGCTGTGAACAGATATCTATGTGAAAATGAGGTAAATTTGAATATAAAACTAAGTATTAGATGGCATTAACAAATTATTGTCATTTCATAATATGCAATAATGATTTGATAAGTTAGAAGTAATTGCCGTTATCAATGGAGATGCATAATGGATTGTTTATAGGTAAAATGGCATGATATCTGAGACTTGCTTTAATATACCCCAAAAGAAGAAGTATGATGGGATATAAATGAAACAAAATTGGAAAAACATTGATATTGCTTTGAAACAAGGGTGATGAGTAAATGAGGATTCAATAAAACATTCTATTCTGTGTATGTTGGAAAATTTCCATAATAAAATGTTTTTAAAATATAGCATTTAAGAATCTTATTTTAAAAATATAATCCAATAGGAATGAGTCATTTAAAAACTATGAAAGCATTATGCCAGCATGAAAAATTTGGTCCACCTGCATTAAAAATAAAAATCTTTCCACATGGTAGAGAAACAAAACCGCCCATCTGGCAACCATATTCATGGGACTGACATTGATAGAATTCCATAGACAAAAATATGTTTGCTTGCTTATTTTTTCATTCATGGTCATATGGACAAACCCAAGTGGTGCCAGATTCACTATTTTTGGATTCCCGAAGAGTGACATGTCATAACTATGACTGCGTAGCCTCCTTCCTCTGCCTCAATCTTCTTTTTCTTTCAAGTGTATTTTTAGTGGGGAAGGATCATTGAACTGAAGAACTGGAAATTGTCAAATGTCCATATATGACTGAAAAATGCTGTAGCCTCAGGTCAAAATTGCTGGCCAAATATGGCTTTACCTTCACTATTGATAAACTGGTTGGCAGTGAAAACATTTCACTCATTTCAGACATATTGGTTTGCATATTATATGCCAAAAAACAAATTTGTCTGAGTATTTGTATGACAAAATTAAATAATGGTGTTGCTAATGTGCAAGATGGGCATAAGTTGATTCAATAAAAATTCGCAAGAGAACTGATGTTTGGCATAATACAATTATTCAATAGAATTACTGTTTAGCATGGGACAGTGTAGTTTAATGCCTAGTCTTTGTTCAAGTTGAAGTTAAAATGAGCATGTTGCATTTTTTTCTCTTTGGCATTCAATGACATACAAATTTTGTCACTTTTTCTCCCAGAAAACCAAGAAATGTCATTAAAAATGACCTTTTTTAGGTGTTTAGTATTGTTGATGGTAGTGGTGCCATTTTACAGCAATTAATTTTTAGTATCCTTTAAAAACTTTACAGTAGAATCAGAATACATTGATGAGTATTTTCTAAAGCTGAAAGTGAAGTTTACATCTAAAGTGAGGTGGGAAATTTGACATATTTCAAGATCTGTTACTAAAACAAAATTGATTTTAAGTCTGCATATCATTAACAGATCAATTCTAGTACCTTGTCCACTTAGTAAAAAACGTGAGCTCTACTATTTTACCAATTATTTTATAGGTTGATTTTTTCTTTCATGTTTACTGCCACATTAAATTCTATATAATAAGTATGTAGTTGTGAATAGTCATTAGAATGGCTTATTATCAAACTCATGTCATATTATTAGTTTATAAGATATGACTATTTTTATTATTTGTATTTATTATAAAAGCTAAGTTTTGACAAAAGTAGAATTCTAAGAAATATAAAAAGAAAAATATTTTCCCCTTATAGAACAAAATTGCAAATAAAATAATATTTTGTAGGGAATGGTATTTATAGTGATTTGTTTGGAGTTTCTAGTAAATTATTTCAAGATACTTAATCCTGATTCATTCTTCTTTACCAAAAATACAGTTTTTCAGCTAATTTGTAAGTTTTTAAATTGTGGACCTGATTTATAACTGACTACTAGGAAAAAGGATGGTTTTAATAGAAAGGTAAAATTGAAATTACAGATAGCGAATTCCACACATCTCACGTTTACTCAGCCCTTCTCCTATTGATTAAGAATGGACTTAGGTATCATCCTGATGGACTGTTGATGTGTTGCCAGAGCTGGTGAGCAAGTTGGGTCAGAACCTGTCCTGCATGCATGATATACAGATTGTTTTCACTAATTAAATTAGATGAGTCCCAGAAACATTTCTAATTAAGCAAATTTTTATTAAATGACTTATCCATTATAAATTTAGAAACAATTATTCAATATTGAAGTTAAAACTTTAGAAGTCATCCATTCTATCTCAGTATGGGACACATGAATCTTTCTATAATTCAGTCAAGGAGTTATTTAGCTTATTATTTGAGATTGTGATGATTGGTGGGAAATATAAAAAAATGAGTTTATACATTTAGGACCATCTTGTTTCAAGTTGACAAAAACTTGGATCCTGCTCTCAAGAAGCCTTATTCTAGATGGGATATACATTTACAGCATATAAAATCATAATATAAGGTAAAATTAAATGTGGCAAGAGAAGTACAACTTAAAATACTAATAGAGTCTATAGATGCCATCAGCCAGAACTAAAGCTGGAGATTGGAGAAGATTGGGGAAAACAATTTTTAATTTGTGCTTTCTGGGAGGAGTATGTTTTTGACAATCAAGTGGGTGAGGATGCAGGGAGCAAAAGGTAATTTAGGCCAATAGAGCACAAACCCTTGAAAAATGTGCAAAGTCATAGAAGGGGGTGTTTCTGAAATGTTTAGAGAATAGTGAAAGGTTCTTGGTGGCTAGAATATATAAGATCTATGGAAAGCTAATGTCAGAAAGATAGTTTATGAATAGGCTGCGGAAGACCTTAAAAGCCTTGTGAATTTTTATTTAAAAGATTACTGAATAGGGAAATAGGGTAACAGTCGGTGGTTTAGAATTAGGAGGCAGTGAGAGGTGAGCATTGGAGAGTGAATGAATTAATGGCAGGAAATCATTTAAAAGACTACTGCAGTTGTGCCTGTTTGAGAAAACAGTAGTGGCCACAGAAAAAGTGAAGACAGATATGGGAGCCACTGCTGAAACTGAATCAATGGGACCTTGCAAGTGACTAGTTAAGGAAAGTGAATGAAAGGAGGAAATGAGAAATGAGAAAGAGGATAAAATCAAATAGGGTAGAGAAACATAGGATTTGGGGAAAAAAGATATGGGATCAACTGAAAAAAGCTCCCTGATGAGTTTGAATTAATGCTAGGGGACATGAGGCTAATCTGACTGTGACACATGTCACACCATTGATCACCAGGGTTGATTCACCTGAAATATTGCTGAACCTGAAGGTAGAATTCTCTCAAATGTAATTATAAATGTAGATCTTAGGAGAGGGATGAGGGCTGAAGATGCAGATGTGAGAGTCAGTGGTGAGTGGAGGATAGAGAGGCCACGGGAATGGAAAAGAACTACCAGGACTACCAGTCAAGGGGACTAGGTTCTGCACCTGGTTCTACCAGCCATCGGGTGGGATCTGGGCAAGTCATTTCCCCTCTGGGTCACCTACTTAGACATCTACAAAAAGTCTTGATTATTTCACAGTAAGGTTCTGGTAGCAATCACATAGGCTGGTAAATTTGAAAGTTCTTTATAAATTGCAAAGCAAAATACAGACATAATGTAGTTGAGAGCTCCTGAAATATTAAATATTCTTCATCTACAATGTAGCTTACCAATTCAATATTTTTGTTCAGAATAATGTCAAATGAATACACTTCTTTATTTTTCAGTTATATTTATACTCCTTGAATTCTTTCTGTGTCTCTCCATGTATGATGTCTGAATTGTGCAATATAACATCCAGGACATCATATGGGTGATGCGGAATCCAAATTAAATACTACACAGTGAAGCCTTTGCCCTTGGGAAGCTTTCAGTTGAGCAGGAGCAAGAGCATACCCATGAAGCATGTTAGGAATGAGGCAGCACAGGACTGCCAAAGAGGTGTATGTCCTGAAGAAATGCAGAGCAGGAAACAGGTAGCTGTGAGTTTTAAATGAAAGCATTTATGCAATGTTTATGTTCAGTCCAAATTATAAAAGGGGTCATAAGACATAGATTTCTAGAGAGAGGGAAAGAAGGGGCCACAGGCCTTTTTTGCAGTCTGTTTATTCAGCTAACAGCCATGCTGCCAAGACTGCTGCTGCCAGTAGGTCTTGAATGGGGTGAGCACAAAAGTCACTTGAGAAGCTCCAGCCCTTTATTTTGGGGTTCTCACTCAGGAAGTCTGGGACATATACTCAGACATAGTTTTTTTTAATCCTCCCAGGTAAATTTGATGTACCCAACCCCTGATAGACACAAAGTTATTTGGGAATCACTTGGTGATTTAAAATTCTAAAACCCAAACCATATCCCAGACCAACTAAAACACAACTGCTGGGGGTAAGAGGGGAAACACAGGGCAAAATGGCTAAAACTCTCTCTCCCTTAATCTGTTCCCAAGAAGAAGAAACTCATATGCATGGGGAAAAATATGAACCCTGAAAACCCATGTGTGCTAATGTGCTAAGCAAAGAAGCTCCTATTTGGAAAGGGGCAAACATTTCTCTATTCCAATCTTTCTTACTGGCTTCTCAATACCCTGGCTCCTCCAACTTAAAGAAAAGTATTTTGTGTTGTTCTTCCTTCATGTTTACTATGTAGCTAGTGCTGCAGGAGTGACCTGTCTCGTCCCATAATAGAGATGTTATCCTTCCTCACATTCTTTGAGAAGAACAATCAAGAACAGAATGGAGGACAAGGTAAAGGAGTTATGGAGCATTCAGGACCAAAGACCTAGAGGATCTTGACTGTATATGAAAATGATATATTATTTAATATGTTCAACAACAGGTAATATAAACAAGTTGGCCAGATATGAAGGAACCAGATTTAACTACTTTCAGATAGGACTAGCCACTAAATCCACACTCAGTCTTACTGCATCATAGTTTCTGGTATATCCTATTTCTTCTGGAAATGAAAAGTTTTCCTGGATTTGCTTCTTCCAGAAAAAAAACACTAGAAATAACTGCAGAGAGCTGTCTTTTCCATATTTTTAGTGGGACTAATTCCTTTGTGATTTTGGTTTCCTCTGCAGTACTGAGTTAGCATCAATTTCTGAGTCAATGTGAGTCAGTCTAACATTTTTTTTTTGTTTTAAGGACCCTCAGAGTCATATCACATGTGAGGTAGAATTTCTTCTGTTTGTTATAACCCGCAGTCTAATAATCCTCAGGGTCTAGTCTGTGTTAGTATCAAGGAAAGATTGTCTCACCTACTTCCTATTTCTAGTCCATCTTTATATTCCTCCATTATCCCTTAGGATATGGGCATCCTTAGACTTGAGGGAGAATACAACAAAGATAGCTCCTATCTTTAGAGTTAAGGCTACCCTTTAGAGTAGGAACCTCATAGTCAAATATTTTTAGAAATAGTTTGGGAGTCTCAGTTAAAACCATTTATCACCTAGGAAACAATCGTTCTTCCATAAGGAGGTGACAGGGGGACTATCTTCAGCTATATCTGATGTCCTATATTTGTCACTTACACCCTCATCTTTGTGATTGGAGACTTCTAAGTGGTGAGGCTTCTGGAATATCAGATTAAAAGAATCTAGCAGGAAGTGGATGGGACAGTGAAGTCAGTCACACTAGGTTACACAGGACAAGCTGGCCCACTCAACCCTAAGAGATCAGGGTCACCATTTAGAGTTTGAACTGCAAGTGAGAAATTCTTAAAACATAAGCAAAGCCCTATGTCTTGGTCACTCTGGGCTACTATAACAAAAATAGAATAAACTGGTGGCTTAAATCACAGAAGTTCATTTCTCAGTCCTGGAGACTGGGAAGTCTGAGATCAGGATGCCACCACTCTTGGGCTCTCGTGAGAACTCCCTGCCCATGTGCAGATAGCTCTCTTCTTATGTGCTCACATGGCAGAGAGGAAGAGAAAGAAAGCTCTCCTCTTATCAGGTTACTGTGCCATCATGACGACTCTACTCCAATAACCTAATTATCTCCAAATGCCCCACTTCCAAATACTATCATCACATTGGGGATTAGAGTTCCAACATATGAATTGGGGGGACACAGACATTCACGTCATAGCAAGCTACATATGATGTTCCGTAAGACGTAGTCAACAGAAGAAACACTCAACATTGTGATAGCAACAAAAGAGAGAAGAAAATTCTGTTAGTTCAATGAAAATAGAAAGGCTTTTCTATTAAACACATACACACACATGCTCCTGAGCCTCTGGGAAGATAAATGCAAACTTGGATGCTCAAGGAAGCAGGCTCAGGCTTGTTTTGAGAGCCCTGTATGAGGAAGCTCTTTCTACAAGGCTTTTTGAGAGGCTTAATGAAACTCAGTGATAAACTTTGCTTAAATGGGAAAGACACAAGCTTTTGCAGTGGCTCATCCTACTGGCACATCAATCAAAATGCATACATATTATACTTCCCTAAGTAAGAAGGAATTTGTATTATAGAGTCTTAAGATTGGAAGGAACCTTAAAGATCACTTATTATAAGGACTTTGAGGCCAGAGCTAGATATTAGCTAAGTTTATTCATTCATTCATTCATCCATTAGTCCAATTAGTCACTCAACAAATTTGAAAGTACAGAGATGGTATTCTTAAGGCCATTCTGTTCTTGTAATATAACTAGACCCTACTGCCCTTGACCACTCCAAGCTGATTGAACCAATGGTCTGTTTTACAACAACTTAGAGGGCAGCAAAAGTCCAAAAAAGGCAAGTGGCCCGGTGTATACTTGTCAGGATGGCCCAGATCTAGAACCCTGACAACACCAAATGCCGATGAGGATAACAAAAGAGGCTTTCATTCATTGTTGGTGGGAATACAACATGATATAGTCACTTTGCAGAACAGTTTGACAGTTTCTTACAAAACTAAACATACTCTTACCACACACTCCAGCAGTTGTGTTCCTTGGGTACCGGTGGCACAAGGTGGTTGCACTATCAAGGAAAATAAAGAAAACTAATACTAATCGATGTTCAGGAAGCAGAGAAGTTTACGAAAGTACAGAGGAAAAAGGTAGGGAGGGACCCAAATAGTTTTATTTATTGAGCAAAAACCTGAGAGTAGGCCTCTCATGTTAGGATTGATGGCAGGAGAAGGGGTGCTTTAGAGCAAGGATCTCTGGCAAAATACTTCTAGGCATGTTTTATCAAATGTCATTAACTCCAAAGAGAGAGAATGAATTGTGAAATTAGCAGGCAGGCAACATAGAGGAAGAAATTAGACCTACACCAGGCTTGTTTATAATGGTAGATGACAAAAGACAATGGAGTAATATTTTCAGAGTTTTAAGGTATAAAAAGTTAGATACAAATGATCTATATCCAGTGAAGTTTTCATTCATGTATGAAGGTAATAAAAATATACTGTCAATGAAATGACTTGTTATTATTTTAGGTGGGGAATAATTATGAGTATACAGAGCCAGAAACTATAAATAAAAATGATTTAATAAATATATATCAAACCTTGTGTCCCACAGACACAATATCCAGTCATCCTCCTTAGAGGTCTTTCAACCTCCCTGTCACTTACTGTCACGTATTTCATTCAGGAAGAGGGTCAAAGTCCCAAACTCTCCTTCTTGGTTTTCAGTCACAGGAGATCTCTTCCTCTCTCATTAATTAAGTGTCTTTCAGGGTGAGGTTGCTAGATTTGAAGACAACAATTAGGGGATGCTCGGATATATTGGAATTTCAAAATATAAAAAATAATTTTAAGTGTAAATATATTCCATGCTACATTTGGAACATACTTTCACCAAAAATGATTTGTTATTTATCTGAAATCCAAATTTAACTGAGTCCTGCATTTTTTCTGGCCACTGTATTTTAAGAGAACTCTTTTTCTCTTTATTCAAACCCTACTATCTCTCTAGGACACTTAGCAAAACTGATGTAAGCTTTTAGAATTAAGAGTAAACTTGGAAGGAAATTGTTTGCAGGCAAATTCTTCTTTCGCCCAATCCTTAAGTACTGAGCACAAAGCCCTGATTCGTGGCTGATAGGGAAAGGAAAAGGGAAAAACCTAAACTGGTAGCTAAAAAAAGATACTTTCTTATAACCTTGACTTTCTTATTATGAAAATTTCTATGTAAGAAATATAATGTGTTTTTTTGGGGAGGGAGTCCTCCATATTTTGTCCTTCAGTGAATACCAAGGCTTTTTAATTACAAATAATGGAAGCACATAATTTGAATAAAATATTTTTTCTAATTACAAAGTAAATTATTCACAGCCTTTGTGTTTGGGGTTGACTTGATCCATGTTTCTCACTTCTTAGCACCAGCTTTCAGTGAGAAATAAACCAGATGCTCTTTTATAAACATATTCCTAAAAATCTATGGTTTTAAAAAGGCACTAGATAATTTTTTTTGGAATAGCACTGGAAGGAAATGGATTTTATATTTTAGTGAGGCAAACAAGAGAAAGGTCTGAGATCGAGGCTCACTGATGACTCCTGCCAGTGTGGTTAGCTGGAGATCTGGGAGGGAGTCCCTAGCCAGTGCTTGAATTGTCACTGTCACAAGAGCACCGAGTCCCTGTTCTCTGTCTTGTGAATGTAGATATTGTCCATGTAGAGTAAATCTGTTACTCCATCATAGCAAATAATCCAAAACACAAGTCTCCTCGTGGTGGGCAAGCAGCACATTTTTCCCCTTCCAGCACAAAACAGTCATTATCTGACTCTTTGATTTGTTTCACCTACCGAGTTCCTCCCATGTGGTAAGACTATCTTTGAGTCAGGAAGTGAATTCAGGTATGCGTATCTTTTAAATTTCTCATACTCAACCTGGAGCTGTGGAACATGCCTTTTTTATGGAATCTGTTCTTTCCTCAGGCTCACTCATTATGGTAATTGGGACTACCCTCTACCAAGTTGTTTGAATCATATAATCTGAGAGTTATCCTTGATTCTTCTTTTTTGCCTCACCCCTCATATCCAATCCTTGAACAAGTCCTATCAATTCTGTTTCCAGAATATATATTTGATCATCTCTGCTGCCATATTTCACACCTGTACTACAGTAATAATGTCCTGAAAGAACTCTCTGCTTCCATTCTTGTTCCTCTATTATCCATCCATTCAGCAGCCAGAATGAGAGTTTCAGAAATGTAAATCAGATATGTCACTTCCTTGCATAAAACCTTTCCAGGGCTTCCATTGCTTTTAGAATAAAAGTCAAAGTCCTGCGAGTCCTGTATCAGCTGACATCTAAGTGCCTCTCTAGCTTGATCTCCTGCCCTTGTTCTGCTTGAACATTATTCTCCAGTCACATTGGCCTTTTTTCTTATTTTCAAATACAGCAAGCCTTTTTCCATATCAGAAACTGTGCATTTGCCATTTCCTCTGCCTAGAATGTGTTTCCCTGATTTTTCATTGATTGTTTATTCTTATCTCAAAAGTTACTTCTCTAAGAGGCATTCCAGACCAGCTGTCTTAAGTTTGGTACTCAGTCTACTCCTGCTGGGACACCCCCAACCACCACTCTTTTGTTTCCCTCGTAGCCCTCAGGAACAATCTATTAATCTACTTGTTTATTTTTTCTGTCTTTTTCATCATTGTATTTCCAACTCTTAGGATAGTATATATCACAAAACAGGTGCTAAGTAAATATTTCTTAAATGTGTAAAGTTATTAATGCCTAATGTATTGTCCTGCAAACTACAAACTCATAGGAATGGTAGCGTGGTAATGGAAATGATATTAACAAGGTCATTCAGGAGGATCGCCTTTCCCCACCTGATTCCACCTGATGTGATATTATTAAATGTTGGACTTCCCAGATGACTCTAGAAGTCATTGTTATTTTTCCTTTGGGGCTATGGCTGAGCAACATTTTGCTTTCTACCAGGAGAAAAAGCTGGCAGCTGTCAACATCATTTGTTGTCAGCAGAGTTGCACAGGAAAGTTCTCTAAAGACTTTACCTATGACTGGAACTGCAATTCTCATTTTGGATTGAGCAGCCACCAGAATTGTATTTCATAAATGTTCTGATTCCTAGAGGCATTTTTATAAGGTTTTTTGCCTGCAAACTTAAAGTTGTGCAATTTTGTAGATTTATGAGTGGTAAGCTTCTAATTGAAGTGTTGATTTTTAAATCTCTATAACTATTTATTTTAGATGCAATGAAGCCTTACCATAAAGAATTGAAACTCAGATAACAATGTCTAAATAAATTATAAAGAACATCTTATGATTTGAGGAAATTTCTATTGCATTTACCATACATGGGCCCACAAAAATATAGTACTTCACACTTAGCAGCTGTACCTACAGAATAAAATAGGTTGTAATTCAAAAGTTTGACATCAGTGACAGCTATAGATTATTTTTTAAGTGTCTACATAATAAAGTAACAATGATAAATAATATATACATAGCATTTCCTCTGGTGGTTTTTCTTATCCTTCCATCCGGGCATTTAATAGATACTTACTGAGACACCACTGTGTCCCAGGGCCCAGACTAGATGTGGGAGACCCAATGGTAAGCAAGGTAGATGGGGTCTGTTTTCTCTCAGAACTTAAAATCTAGCTAGGGAGCACACGTAGCACTGACCTTATGCAATTGTTTAATCCATGAAATAGGAGGATATAGTTATTGTGTGGGGGAAAAGATAATGTTGTTAGTGCAAACTTCGTGGAAGCAATAGGAACTACTGAGGCAGAGTGTGGAAGAAGTGGTCCAGGCAGTGGGAAGAGCATGCATAGAGGCTCAGAGGCGAGAGAAAGAATGGCTAGAAAAACTAAAAGAACATAACATCAATAAAGAAAGTTGCAAAGATATACTCAAAGGGTCCAGATAATGCAGTATCTTAAGATTCTGGTTAGAGTTTGGACTAAGTATAAAGACAATGGAATTCAACTGGAATAATGTAATCAGATTTATGTTTTAGAAGGCCTTCTCTTGTTGCATTGTGGCAAATGGATGGAAGGGAGAGAAGACATAGGTGAGGAAGTTGCCAAAAATAAAACCACTTTTAGTCAAAAATATAATGGGTAAATTAAAATTAAAAATAAAATGCAATGACAACTCCAGACAGATGGTAAGGTTCACAGAGCCAAACTTGGATTAAAATGCATAAAATATATAAAATGTGATCTAATCAAATGCAAGATGTATGTAAAATTCATGTTCTACTGAAATTTAAGATGCTTAAATAAGGAAATAGGAAAGTAGAGCAAGTTGAAGCCACATTAGCACAATTACTCAGTGCCGTCCCATGTAGCCATATGAAGTACATTTCCCTTTAATATGAGAGTCCAAAAGGTCACCGTTGTGGAGCTCCCATACCGGGAATGTCTGTGGCACCCTTACAGTCTTAACTCATACTTCCACATGATGTATTAAACCCATTATAATTGTTCTATAGAGAATCCAGGGTAAAATATTTGATGCCAGATGACTGTTTAAGGGTGTACTATAATAAGGTGCTTTTTGGTTCTTTTTCTGAAAATTGTCACCAATTGTAGACCTTCCCCTCGAACTCTGATGATGTGGTGTTAAAACATCCTGGTTTACAATGAAGATCATTTATTATTTCCTTAAAAATTTTACAACTATATACCCTAACAATATTAAAAGAAAACTGCGTTGACTTGTTCTTTTTACTACTTTATTCAATTTTTTTCTAAAGAAAGGAGAAATACTTCAAGTATACCTCCAAACCTGCACAGATAGGCAGGGCAAGCTTCTAACAGTATGAATTGAAATAAATTGTTGAGTGTGTGTTCAGTTCCAGATTTTGAAGCAAAAAATAACTTTGAACATTTCAGGGCTAGAATTAACAAATATTATAGAATTTCCTTCCCACATTTAAAATTTTAATTACATAGTATTTTCAATCCTCTGGGCTGAAACGAGGACCAGATAATATTTTAGCAAAAAAGGTGTTTTGTTTTCACGCTTTCATCATGCAAAAATAACCCAACTAATTTAGCCCTAACTTTCAAAAAATATTCAGTTTCATGCAGAAATCAACTATGTAGTTCTCAGGCCAAAAGGAATATTTATCAGGAAACTCTGAAGCAAAGATTTTTATAAAAATATACTCTTCCATAAAGTTTTATTTTCAGTCATTTTTGACATGATGTAAATGAATTACTGCATTATTGCCTACTTTCTTCTACTTATCTTTGATCTGCCAGGATTTTGTAAGATTTTTTGAATAAATTCTGATCATTTTAAATTTAAAAAGCTGGGCCAAGCTTAAATATTGTAATTTCACAATAATTACGAAAATAATAGCAGTTCACATTTATGTGGTGCTCTTCAAATGCCAGAGACTATACTAAATGTTATATACACAACATCTTTTTTAACTGTACCACGATTCTCAATTTGTAAGTAAAGAAGCTAACTCTTGAAGGAATTAAACAATTTTCACTGAGCTAGTGTGTCGATGTGTGATGGAGTCAAAATTCCCCTACCCTGCCACTCTCATTATAGGCTCCCCTCAAGGGTGGAGCCTCCTTCAGGAACATCTCCTGGCATAGCCCCAGTCAAGAGAGTCGGAGTGAGCAGGAGAAAAACAAGGGTAATGAGATGCTATCATGTACTCCACTAGGCATAAGTGAAAAACTCAATACCCAAACCCTATCATACATTCCAGAGCCATTGGAATTATACATTCTGTTAAGTTCTATGATGAATTAAATCAACAGACTTTAAATCCAATTAAAATTATTTATGGTTATTTTAGTGCTGGCAAAAGCATCAGCTCAATAATAGCACTATATCATCTTGGTTGTTAGGATACTTTGCACAAAATCTCAAGCCATCGGTGGCCATTCTAAAGATTTGGATCAGCACAGAATGCATGCTTTATTCAGTTTCCCTTAGGGTGTTCACTAAACAGCTGTTCTGAACACCTCCTCTAAAAGAAAACTGGCAGTATTTTAAGTGCTGGAATGAGGGACATTCAGGTAAATAGTAAATGGATTCTGACCTTAAGGAATTTATCCTAGGTATAGAATCAGCTGAATAAAATAGATAAGGGAATTACAAAGTTTAGACTTCTAATAATAAAATTATGTATAAAGCCCAATGGGATGTGAAGGAGAGAACACTTAATTAGTCAATGGTCTATAAGGTACACATGATTTGTCTCCAGGCTACGCTGTGACTTTACCTCTTTCCGAAACTCCCCTTGTTCACTTTGTTCCCACCACACTGGAACCATGTACTTGCTTCTTAAAACTCTGAGCTCAGGGATTTTATATGTGTTCTTACCTCTGCCTGGACACTTTCGGGCCAGCAATGTGCTTGACAAGCTCATTCTTATTTTTCAGGATTCAACCCTAATGTCACCTGTTCAGGGAGGTCCTCCATGACTTTTCTACTAAAAGTGGTTCTCTTCCATTGCTCTCTGTTATAGAACCTTGTTTCTTTCCCTCATGGTACTCCTGGAAGTTTTCCTCCTGGATTTTGAGTCTCCAATGTTACTTCCCACCAAAGTCCCAAAATGCTAACAGCCATGATTATGCCACCCAAGCAGAAGATTGGAAGAAATTTCTCTGAAGAATTTGGCTGCAATAAGCAGCTCAAGAGAAAGGACCTGAAGCTGCTGGCATCTGGGTCTCCACCCTTAAAACCCAAATGACTCCAAAAAAATTTCCCTCTGTTAATACTTTGGCAGTGCTGATCCACACATGTAGAAGTCCCACCTTGCTTTCTATTTGCTCACTCTGATATCAGTAGACATCTGATGAAAGTATGTAATGTGAGAGGAAGATCAAAGCAAACAATCAAAATAAAACAATAATTGCTAAGAGTACCACATATTAGGAAATAGAGATACGGTCCTTTTAAACTCTTTTTTTAATTTAATAATCAATAAACATTGAGTAAGTGCCTACAGTTGAGGCTTATGACCAATTGTAAGATAAACTGAATCAGACAAAAGGAGATCATGGTGTGAGCTATTTTCCTAAAAAAGTTAGATTTGAGGGCATGACTCAATGCTCTTGTTAAAGGCGTTTGCTAACCCCATGCTAACCACCCACTCACAGAACCCCCTCTGCAGCCCAGACATGGGGTACGCCAAATGGAGAAAACTTTTCGTCTGCAGAGCAATACACTTGCCCACGATTGCTCCCTTAAACTGATCTGAGATAAAAGCAAAGAGAGCAAATTTCCAGTAATCGTGAGCTTTCCACTGCATAGTTATACCTTAGCAAGGGAAGGGGAGAATGGAAATACTATTGGTTGTCACCCACCAGTCTTCTCAGAGACAGAAATGAGTACAGGTAAAAGCAGAAGCCAGCAGTATTTGCTACTCTGGTGAAGGTCTTTCTAAACAAAAGAGTGAAGAAGAAGGGGGAATGAATCATGTCTAGGCTCTTTTCCATGTGTACTGAAACCAGATCCATTGTTTTCTATGCTGTCATTCAATTTACATTTATTTCAACCTATTTCTACCTAATTATTTTTGGGCAATTTTCCCAAAGTTTTGATATATTTGCAAAATCTGAATGTGATAATAACCAACTTACCCACCATTTTTTATTTACAAATTTGAGACGTTGTCCTATCTACATATGTAAATAAAATGGTGTCATAGGATATGACTAAGATTAAGTCCCTCTCCCTCCATGGTAACAGCGATAAAACATGTGATTTTGGGGGTGTGGTTATTTAACCAGTTATAAATCTGCTTACCTAAACATAGTTCAGTCCAAATTTCTTATCACCAAGATAAACAAAATCATTTTATTACCAAGGAAATATTAAGCAATGTGATCAGATTTTGTTCTGAAATTCATATATTTGATGTCCACTAAAAATTCTTCATTCATTTATCTTGTAACGATGTTCTAAAAAAGAAAAAGGATAAAAAAAGAAAAAAGGGATTTGTTTAAAATGGTTTGTTCTAGGTGAACCTTTTCAAGCTAGGAATGAGCATCACTTCCTTTTTCAAATGCTAAAGAAATAACCCTTATGAAACTGTTCTGGAATTTTTGTCAGTGACAAGGTCATACTCATACATGTTAATTTTTTTAAACCAGAGAAAGCCTTCCTATTTCTGGTTTTTCAGCAAGTTTTTGTCAGAGGTTATCAACTGAGGTTCTGTGGTCATGCCTGTAACTTATTTTGATTTCTTAGGATGAAATTCACCTAACCTAGAGATTTGGATTCATCTAAAGAATCTCAATACTTCTCTACAGTCCTCTTACATTTACCTCTTCATCATTTTCATGCTTTCCGGTTTGCAAGTCATTCCCCTTGAAGAAAAAGACAAAAGCAAAAATACTTGTGTAGTTTGCTTTTTCTGTGTCAGCTGTCAACTCAATCTCTTTCCTCAGTAATAGAATGATATAATATCCGTGTAGAGCCTGAAAATCCTTTTTGCTCAGCATTTGTCTAAAAAAATATGCCAAAAGAAGAGATAGCAAAATTTTTGTATCCTGAATGTATGCCTTCATTTACTTGCTTGCCCATTGAGTCATTTACGGGAGGATGATTATGCACCCATTAGCTTGATGTCTGAAATTGTGCTGAATACAAATGACAAAAGAGTAGAGACGAATATCACTCCTGCTTGAAAGACCTCAGTGTTTAATCACTGAGTGTATATTGGGTTTGGAGCAAGGGGGCAGATCAGAAAAGTATACCAAAACAAAGAGAATGTAGAGAATTTTGTACTCCAGCTGGGTGCCAAAGGAAAGAGACTGTGGCAGAGCTAGTGTTTGTAGCAGGGAGGCTGTGCAGAAGTGTCAGGCAAAGCCTTCAAGTGGAGTCAACCTTTGAACTGAATCTTGAAAAATGAATTGAAAATAGCCTTCTGGAGAAGAAGAAAAGAGCCAGAGTAAGTAAGGGAGACATAAATGGCGAGAGAGAGCATGGCCATTTAAAAAATCTGCAAATCCTGGCATCTTTGAAGTTGAGAGATGATGAGGTATGTCCTTTCTTAGCAATGCTTTCTTTAAAAGCAGAATTTTCACGTAGCTAGTTTAGATTTTCTCAAGTGTTCTTTATTTTGCTTTCATGCATGCCTGTCGAGAGCTTGTATAGAGGAAGTGATTTAAAACTCCATGCTGGTCTTGTCTTGTTCACAGCAAATTTATAACTCCTTCTGAGAAGCAACGTTTTTCTTCAAAGGCTTTGCACAGTGAACATCTTCTGTCCTGGGGCACCCTCGTTTCAGGTGTTTTGTTGTCTCTTAAACTAATATACTTGTCCCACTGTTTACAGAACAGAGGGCTTTATATGAGAGAATACTGGAATTATTGAAATCCTGGCTTTTAAATAACTCAAAGAGCAGAGGAAAATAAATAATGAAAAACAGAGTTCATAGCACAAATAACATAGTACAACCATAATTATTTTTTCATAATATTTCACGTTGGTCCAAAAATGCCTTTTGGTTGTCCCAGATTATCATTTGCAGAAATGCATCTTCTAACACAGATGACAGAAATGTTTTTCTCTGTTTTCTCCATAAAATTTAGATGATGCTTTTCAATTAAAGTGGCATAAGGCTAGCAACCTTCCCTAACTTCCCACTAAAGTCCATGAAAAGATATTACAACACAGGCACACATACAGGAAGCTTCTTTATACCTCCCCAACTTTCTTTTCAGTCATAGTATTTATATTTATCTTTAGAAACATAAGCATTCATAAAAATTGAAATATAATAGCCCCAACTTGGCATTGTTGCTCTAAGGTGGTCAGCATACCACTTCACCCAAGGGAAGGTACTCTTTCCACATTCAGTCAGAAACAACAACTCCTAGGTAACAACTCTTCAGTAAGGAGGCAAGGCACAGCATTTGACCTTATGGTAGCTATGGAAACTAATGTCTGTGCCACTCTAGCCCATGAGTATAAAATCATGTCACATTAATTTTTATGCTCACATTTCAATGATTTGAAGCCCTTTGGTTTAAATGTTGGGTGTCAAAACAATTCCTCCCTCAGAAATTATTCCAGCAGAATTATACTGGAATTATTTCTTGAAACCCCAAAGAGGGTATACATAATATGTATTCACAAACAAGTTCTGTCAACTACCACTGCTACGTGGCATCTGCTATGTTCCTCTTTTCTGCTGTAACTGAGCCCAGCCGAGATCCTCGACCTTTAAGGGCACCAAGAAGAACCTCGCAGGTGGTCCTGTGGGTGTGGCAGTCACAAGACTGCCTGGGTCTGTCAAAGTTCTCAGCAAAGATCTTTATGTTCTCAAACCCATTTGAGAACCACTAGATTTCTTTTTTTAACCAAGATATGATTACTTATTTATTTATTTAAATATATTTTATTGATTATGCTATTACAGTTGTCCCATTTTTTTCTTCCTTTAGTCCCCTCTTCCCTGCGTATCCCCTTCCCACCAGCACTCCCCCACCTTAGTTCATGTCTATGAGTCATAAATATAAGTTCTTTGGCTTCTCCATTTCCTATACTATTCTTAACCTCCCCCTGTCTATTTTCCACCTACCATCTATGCTACTTATTTTCCATACCTTTCCCCCCTCTCTCCCCCCCAACTCCCCCACTGATAACCCTCCATGTGATCTCCATTTCTGTGATTCTGTTCCTGTTCTA
>CM052541.1:143434926-143564661 GCA_028533065.1 Trachops cirrhosus
CCCCCAACTCCCCCACTGATAACCCTCCATGTGATCTCCATTTCTGTGATTCTGTTCCTGTTCTAGTTGTTTGCTTAGTTTGTTTTTGTTTTTTTTATGTTCAGTTGTTGATAGTTGTGAGTTTGTTGTCATTTTACTGTTCATATTTTTTATCTTCTTTTTCTTAGATAAGTCCCTTTAACATTTCATATAATAAGGGCTTGGTGATGATGGACTCCTTTAACTTGACCTTATCTGAGAAGCACTTTATCTGTCCTTTCATTCTAAATGAAAGCTTTGCTGGATAGAGCAATCTTGGATGTAGATCCCTGCATTTCATAACTTGGAATTCCTAGCCCCTTGTTGCCTGTAAGGTCTCTTTTGAGAAATCAGCTGACCGTCTTATGGGAACTCCTTTGTAGGTAACTCTTCTTTTCTCTTGCTACTTTTAAGATTCTCTCCTTATCTTTAATCTTGGCTAATGTAATTATGATGTGCCTTGGTGCGTTCCTCCTTGGGTCCAACTTCTTTGGGACGCTCCGAGCTTCCGGGACTTACTGGAAGTTTATTTCCTTTGCCAGATTGGGGATGTTCTCATTCATTATGTTTTCAAATAAGTTTTCAATTTCTTACTCCTCCTCTTCTCCTTGTGGCACCCCTATGATTCGGATGTTGGAACATTTAAAGATGTCCTAGAGGTTCCTAAGCCTCTCCTCATTTTTCTGAATTCTTGTTTCTTCATTCTTTTCTGGTTGAATGCTTCTTTCTTCCTTCTGGTGCACACCACTGATTTGAGTCCCAGTTTCCTTCCCTTCATTGTTGGTTCCCTGTGCATTTTCCTTTATTTCACTTAGCATAGCCTTCATTTTTTCATCTAATTTGTGACCATATTCAACCAATTTTGTGAGCATCCTGATTACCAGTGTTTTGAACTGTGCATCTGATAGATTGGCTATGTCTTCATCACTTAGTTGTATTTTTTTCTGGAGCTTTGATCTGTTCTATCATTTGGGCCATTTTTGTTTTGTCTCAGCACACCTGTTACGTAGTAAGGGGCAGAGCCTTAGTTGTTCACCAGGGTCGGGCAACCCACACTGCTGCATGGTGGTACCGTATGTGGGGGAGGGTCCAAGAGGGAACAATGGCGCTTGCTGTTGGCAGTTTTCAGTAATTTTCTCTGCTACCCACAAGCAAAGTGGGCCTTTCTGGTGCTTATTCCCAGGCAGGTGGGCTTGTGTACATTCTAGGACCCTGTGGGTCTCTCCAATGAACTCTCCTGTAAGGCTGGGAGTTTCTCCTTCTGCCGCTGCAACCCCCACAGATGTTTTCAGTCAGAGGCTTTGAGGCTTTATGTCCCCGCTGGGACCCTGGGTTGTGGGTCTGTCTGGCACCCCAGTTGTTTCTCCCGGTTTATCCAGACATGAATCTGTGACCGCCTGGTCCTCCAGCTGCTACCTCACTGTGAGTCCTCTCCACCTGGCTCCCCATCTCTGCCCCTCCTACCATCTGGGTGAGTGTTTCTTCTTTAACTCCTTGGTTGTCGGACTTCCATACAGTTCAATTTTCTGTCAGTTCTGGTTGTTTTGTTTTTAAATTATTATTGTCCTCCTTTTGGTTGTGCAAAGAGGCACCACGTGTCTACCTACGCCTCCATCTTGGCTGGAAGTCCTAGGTTTCTGTATATAGGTAAGAGGTAATGCCCCTCTATTAATGCCTTAGCTATATTTAAATTACTTGGTTTCCTAAGCAACTCTGGTTGTCATCTGGCTTTTATAAAATCCTTTCCTTCAGTGTCTATGACCTGCCCTGCTCTTTTTCTCATATATGCAACTGTCAACCTACCCCACCCAAAAGAAAACATTCCCCTATTCCCCATCCTCTCCCCAGATTGCCTGGATCTATATGAATGAGCATACAAACAACAGTTCTGACAATGTCTCTTTTAATGTCTACTCTACAAAGTTACATTTCTCTCCACCTCTATCCAACTTCCACTTTCCAAAAAACCCCAAATCAAACATACCTCCCCCAACACACACTCCAGAACCAACAAACAGGAATCACCAACACACACTCCCCCAACACACTCCAAACACCTCCCCCAACACACACTCCAGAACCAACAAACACGAATCACCAACCATAACACTTGATATCAATAGTTAATTTATCAATAATCAATTATCAATATCAATTTATCAATTATCAATAGTTAATTTTTGGTGTTTCTGAAGCATACTGATGGATATGTGACAGATTGCATTATCTGAAAAGGGGTCACACTGTCTCTGCCATCCCACCAGCTCTTATTACAATATGATTTTGATATCCCTCCCACTGAGAATCAGGGTCTAGTTTCCTTCTCTTTGAACTAGGTATGGCTACAGCAGAAATAATACTGTGATTTCCAAGGATAGGTTATAAAATACGATCCTATTACCACATGATTCTCTTGGAATGTTTGCTCCTATAATCCAGTCAGTATATTCTGAGAAAGCTTATGGAAAGGGCCATGGAGAGAGGAACATAGGCCCATGGTCACTATCCTGGCTGAGCTTCCAGCACTGACTTGTATGACAAGTTCAAAGTGGGTCTCCTAGCCCCCAACTGATCTCTCCTCCATCCCATCACCTGGCACAACAAAAGAGCAGGGATCAACCACACTGGCTGACTTTGTCATTGCTATGCTCAAAATTGCAAGTTCATAAGCAAAATAAATGATTGTGGTTGTTTGAAGCCATTGCATTTAGGGATGTGTGTTAGGTATCTGGAAGTGGGGTGCTCCTGTAACAAAAGGTCTGAAATGTGTGACATTGCCTTTGGGATCAGGCAGCAAGTGTAAGCTGCAAGGGTCTCAAGAACAGTTAGTGAAAGCTCAAAGGGTTGACAGAGTACTAGCAAAAGCCTAAATAGACTAGTGGAGGCCATCAGTGAGAGCTTATAAAAAGGTGGGGAATATGTTACTGGGCACTGGAGGAAAAGGGGACCCTTCTTAAGTAGTGGCAGAAAGTTTGACAAAGGTTTTGCCTGGGTTAATATGGACAATAAGAAATATGTCTAATGAACCTTATGATCTTGCTGAGGAGAATTCCAGAAAAGGTATTGAAGGTACCACCTGGTTTCTTCTAGCTACCCAGAATAAAATGATAGAGGTAAGAGGAGCCAAAATAACTGATCAGTTTGCAAGCAAAACTTGAAGAAATATAAATGATCCAGGGCTCACCAGGGTCCCAAAATGAAACTTTCTCATTCCTGTCTCTTAAGATGGTAAAGCAATCTCCATTTAAGAAATTGATCCTAGTCAAAGATTAAATCCAGGATAGTATATAACATCCTTTGTTTAGATCTCAAGAAGAGTTAAGGTGATGCCTCAGAGTGCCCCTCACCTCCATATTGAGACTTTCTCCATCTGTTGGTCTCCCGTTCAAGGCATTCAAATCCTATCACATATGCGAATGCAGCCAACTGCTCTGGGAAAATTCTAAAGTATCTCATTTATATATTTGAAAAAGGTGGGCATCGAGTCCTACAGAGGCTCAATAGATGCTTCCAAATTCTAGTGAAGGAGACTTATGTTGTGGTCATCTTGAAGTGTTCCTGCCAAGCCCTATTAAATTTATAGATTTGGGAAGAGGGTTTTTTGTTTGTTTGTGTTTGTTTTTGTTTTAAATTTAATTTAAGGTTGTGTGTTATGCAGCAATTAGGTAAGTGGTTTAAAAAAGGTATTAACTTTATATTTGAGTTAGGTAAGCACATTCTGATGATTTCCCTAAAATAGCAATTCTCAAGGAAGTGAATAATGCCAATGGTAACACAGATAGTTAAAACAAATCTAACCATCCATCACAGCATTATTTAACTACCTGTTCCATATTATTAAAATAGGCAAAATGTGTTTTAACCTAACTTGACTTTTTTGAAATTTTCTCAAGTGTTATTACTATAACTTTAAAAGAACTCAGTTGTAAACTGTGTAAAAAAGATATCACCGTATTATTTTTGCATTTGACTGCAGCTGTAAGAAAAGAAATATACCAAAAAAGTTAAAACATAAACATATGCTATACATGGCTAAAATAATGAAACTGCATTTAAGAAATCCCCCCAAATGAGGTGACTGTGATGGTTTGTGAAACTTTTTTCTATTTTTTCAGTAATTTACACAATATCTAAAACATATATTATATTATAATAGAAATATACAACATGCCAATTTTTAGAAAAACTAAATGATTTGATGCACCTTCAGCATAAAGCAAAATTTTGACTGTTGGCTATTATCATTTCAGGATGTCAAGACACATAAAACATGTTTATTTTACTTTCTTAAAAACATTTTTTAATCCTCACCCAAGGATATATTTATGAATTTTTAGAGAGAGAAAGAAAGAAAGAGAGAGAGACACCATGTGAGAGAAAAACATCTATTGGTTGCCTCCTGGACACACCCAAATGGGGCTCAAACCCAAAACCTAGGTATTTTCTCTGACTGGTGATCAAGCTCACAACCTTTTGGTGTGGGGGACAATGCTCCAGCCAACTGAACTACCCAGCCAGGGTTCTTGAAAGCATTTTTATGATGTGCTATATGAAATTGGTTTCTTCCTTTTATTTTGTTTTCCTACCATCCATTGGACAAAATCCCAATTTTTTTTAGTAAATATTCTTCATTTATCTTTCTACATAAATAATTAGCACATGCCACTAAATAGTCCTTCCACAAATATTGTTCCCCAAATATACACATCCTGTGTGATGGCTCCTCATGTTTCTTACGACAACTTTATGTGTCCTGTAGCACTCCGGGTGATGGATGCAATTTTTTTCTCGACCGCCTCTTAAAGAGCTGTTCTTCTATAATAGGTTTCACTACCTTCTCTGTGTAGATAAATCACTGATTTGGATCTTCATCTCTCTCTCCTCTTTGAATCTGCATTTCTCAGTGTTCTATTAATATCTTCACAGGGATCTTTATATGTTGAAGACTTCATTGTTTCTCAGTTTCATGCCTATTTTCTTATGCAAAAAATTTTCCTCAATTTTTCATATTTGCTATTCATTCCTAACCAGACTACTCCAAAATTATTTACCTGCTTCTTTCAACTTATCACTAAGTTTTCTTTATTTCCCTCTCTTCCTGCAGTCCTGGGAGTAAAAACATTTCATTTGGAGTAAATGAGCAACCCAAATATTCAACTATAGCATAGAGTAGACATTCAGTCAAATCTTAATTCATTTCTCCCTTCTCTTTCTAATCTATTCCTGTTGTTATGCCAAACAAATGCACACTTCTCTTCATTGTGGTTGCTCTAAATCCCCACGGTCACAAGCATCTTTCTTACCTATCGCTTTGCCACCATAACTCTTCACCATAAATCCCCTCTGACACTCTTTTTTTTCTCTTTGCCATTAATGCAGATGATTGATCTGAAGCTGTAAATTCTCCAGTAGTCGACCCTATTGACTCACATGATACTTCATGATCAAGCAAGCAGACTTGCTTTCAGTGAAACAGAAAGGAAGTTATTTGAAAGTCAGAGGGAAAAATAATCTGGGAGAATCAATGATGTGGAGGTGTTGATAAGAAAATCTAACATTTAAAAACTTATCATTTAATTTATTTTGTCCATTGACAATTTTGTTCTGATCTTTGTGTGTATGTGTGTGTGTACATGTATTTGCTTGTTTTGTTTTTTTTTTTTTGTATTTAGGAAGAAAGGGAAGGTATAGCCATTTTAAGAAAAAAATAGATTCATTTGAGCAAATCTGAAAATATTAGTATGCATGCTTATCACAAATGATTATAATGTGATGACTTGTAAACATAATTGATAGTTAAGTAAATGAAGTATTCAATGACATGCTTTATGTGTGGAATAGAAACTTTAAGAAGTAGGCAATAATTTGTAAAAAAAAATGTGGGAAATCTTAAACACTGCTCGGATAATTAGGGGCTGGCTAAGTAAGATGAAAATCACTTTTGATTTTTTACATTAAGTTCTCAAAAATTAAATTATATTACAAATGTAGGCAAGGAGGCCATGATCACCCTTCATTCTTGTTGGTTGCATTATTGATTAGTACAAGATTTTGGAAAGCAGTTTGGCAATACCTATTAAGAGTAATAAAATATTTGCAACCTTTAAGCCAATAACTGCACTTATGGAAATTATTTTGGAAAAGTAACCCAAACATAGAAAAATATGCATTTTTATGACAGTGAAAGAAAAACATAGTAAATAGCTAATATGACTGACCTCACTCAATGGAAAGTATGCTACAACTAAATAATATTATTATAAATACTATGCTATGGAAAGCATGCTATGAAAAGTAATATGATTGATTTTGATACTTTTGCTACATTTTCACTTGTAAAGAAGAAGTCTTAGAACACACCACCAGAACCATAGAACACAGAAGAATATGTAGCAATTAAAATAAAAATTACTTAAAATCACACTATAACAGACATAAATGCCATTAATATTATGGTACATTTTGTTACAGGTAAAGATTGACAAGTTGTTTATCAGTTAGATGGGTACACAGATATATAAACAGATATAGTTACATGAATATATAGTAACTATAATTGTAGGTTTTATAGCTTGCTTATTATTGTATAATGTTGATACTACATGAGGAGCAAAACAAAATTGAAGATAAAACAAGATCACTAGTATGACAAAGAAAAATTAATTAGAGGGAAAAATGAAGGAAATACTAAAACATATTAACACTAAACTGGAGAAGTGCAATGTGGTTGATTTTTATTTTAACTTTGCAAGAATTTTGCTTTTCTACTTTTGTTTTTGTATAATGAGGATTCAATGCATACTTGTGATGTTGACAACTCAGTTCAAACACACTTCCTCTTTGGAAAACACCCCGAAATAAGTAGGAGGTAAGGCCTCCTGTAGTTGAAAAGGGGCAGCTTGTACCTTGCCCAAATGCCTGGCCTCTAGTCCTTTAGGTGTGTGACACAGGCAGAGCCCATTAGACATGCGTGTCTGTGGCTGTGCGACTTGAGGAGTGAGTGAAGTTACAGTGAGAGCCGGGTGATTTTAAGTGACTGTGGAAAACAGAGATATGGCCATGTGCTCAGTAGTAAGAATACTAGTAGTTACAAATTAGTCAGACTTTTTTTGTGGGGAATCATGGCCAAAGGTCTGTAGGTGCATTTTTTTAGAGGAATCCCTATATTTTCTCCAATAGGCAAAAGATTCCATGATCCAGGATAGGTCAAGAGCCCTTGATGTAGGTCCAAGTTACTGAACTGCCCCAACCATTTTTGAGTTTTATCTGTTCCTTACAGGCACCTCCACTAGACTTTAATGCCTAATGGGCAGTGATTTCAATGAAATTGATCTGTTGTTTTAGTCAACTACTGAGACAAATAGGTGAACTATTTATTACCACCTTCTACCTGTGTGTAAGCTTAGGCAGAGGGGACACAGGCAGGGAAGTCCTCAAAGACCTTCAAGATCAGGGAGACACATGATGTGTGAAGTCACTGCAGTCTTCTCAGAACTCTTGACAAAATGGCAAACTAGACAGTCTAAAAACTTCCCACTACAAAACATCTAAAACTCCAGCTAAATGATACAAAATATCCTCTTGAGCAAAGGAATGACCTTGAAAGTCAATAATCGCAATCTTCTGAGCACTAGAAATTCAGGTACAGGATGTAGATGAGTCCTGAAGAAACCACAAACCTACAGACCGAAGTGTCCCCAAGCTTTGGGCTTTAACAGGCATATGCAGGAGGGAAACTTCTGTGGTCAATGGAAATCCAATATTGGGTTAACTTTGGGATTTTCTGTAGTTACCAATATTGAATTCCCAATGACTTCAAAAGTCTCCCCCTGACTTATTTGTGAGGAATTGAACAAGCCATAATCTCTTTGTATTTCAATCCCTCTGCTAGTAAAACTATAATGATACTCTTAATGTATTACCTTTGCAGATATGTAAAAATATTAATATATGTTATATCACTATATCTATGTATGGACAGCATTCCTGCATCAGACCCTCCAGATCGGCTACCTTTATGTCAGGTACTAACCCTAGGTCCAAACAGCGAATATTATTTTGACATTTTATGCTTAAGTGATCACCTGGGACCCTCTCCCTCAGCAGAATCTACATGTAGGAATGTCTTAGAAGAAAGTATGGAAAGAATTGTGAGGCTTTGTCCAACTAAGATGAATAAAAATATAGTTCCTAAAAAGAAATATTTCTCTCCATTCATAAACAGGAGTGAAAGGGACAATTATTTCATTTTATCCAAAACAGTAACTTAAGCACAATACATTTCTGAATTTTAGCTTTCAAACTCTAGTAATAAAAAATCAAAAGAAAAGAATTTATATGCAACATTGGATGCATTACATAGTAGGATGTGTATTTTAATATGTTATATTAAAATATGACTTGACTTAGAAAACAGGAAATGTGCTGTGTCACTCACAGTACATTTCATCTATATGAAAGCATGTAAGCAAAAGATAAGATATGTGACAATATACTACAATTTGTATTTGTGTTCTTTTGGGGCACAGATAAAGGGAAATGGCAAAAGTCTGTATAATATATTAACTTGATTTAAGACTAATAATTAGAAAGAGTATCTGAATAATATATTAACTTTATAAGTATCACAAAATTTCAGTGGTTTGCAAGTGCTAGCTATAACTGAAAATGTGTCTATGAATATAGAGAGATTACAGCTTTGAGTAGGAAAATTCAAAATAAGAATTAGGCTTTGAAAAATGTAAAGTAATGCATCTTGGATGAAAAATTCACAGATAATCAGGGAAATGGAGCTACTATACTTGGAAAACAGTAATGTTGAATAAAACCTGGGAGTGATAGTTATAGAAAATTAGTATGAGATTGCTCAGGATGATATAGTGGTTTATAAAAACTGTTTGGACAGCACACGCAGAGATAACACATCATGAGTCAGACAAGTGTGTCCATTTATGAAAACCTCAGTACCAGGAAGATGTCATCATACTGGAGTGAATTCAGAGAGAGCTACAAAAATGATTGAGGGTCTATAAGGGCTGATGTGAGGCAAGATTAAAAAGAACTAAATATGTATAGCTTAACCAAATATAGTCTATATCACTGCAAAATGTAAGGTGTTCACAAACTGAGAAAGAGAGAAAACTTTTCAAGGAAGTTTAAGTAAAGGTTATTGGGAACATTCTGAAGAAAACTGAAAAACAAAAAGTTAAGGTGAAATTAGGGCTTCCGAATGGCTTAAGCAGGGAAAATAAGTATACAATTTTGGTTCCCTAGAACCATTTTGCAAAGGGAAAAAAATACTATTGGGTTGGCCAAAAAGTTTGTTTTCTGTAAGATGGCTCTTAGTAGTCTTTAACTTCATTCAAAACATTTTATTAGATTGTACTGTGACAGCTATCATATCAACATGCATTTAAAAAAAGTATCAAAATTAGTGAATTTTTGTGTAGCCATTTTAATATTGAAGTTGAAAGAAAATACACAACATTTTGGCATATAATGCTTTATTATTTCAAGAAAGGTAAAAATGCAACTGAAATGCATAAAAATGATTTGTGTAGTATATGGAGGAGGTGTTGTGGCTGATTGGACATGTTAAAAGTGGTTTGCAAAGTTTTGTGCTGGAGATTTCTTGCTGGACGATGCTCCATGGTCAGGTAGACCAGTTGAAGTTGATAATGATCAAATTGAGACATCAATTGAGAACAATCAATGTTATACCACACAGGAGATAGACAAAATACTCAAAGTATCCAAATCAATAAAATTATTGGTGAAAATGAAAAATGTGTCTTTTTCTTTATGATAAAACCATATGGACTTTTTGGCCAACCCAATATAATATCTCTGCCTTTCAATTTCTACATTTTAAAACTCAAGAGTAATGATCTCTCTTTATAAAACTTAGTAACAGTTTTGACTACCGATATTAACTATAGCCATATTCATTTAAATATTAATTTAAAAATTATTTAACACAATTGTTAGCATCTAGTATAGCAGGATCCAGATTTTTCAGTAACTGAATAAAGTGATCTAAGGGATGTACAGGCTACCTAAGTTTAATAAAATTAAGTGCTAAACATTAGCATGTAATATGAAAACTTGAATTTGTTGTGATTTGTGACATCAAAGAGCTACAGTATCATGGATAAGTAAACATGTACTGAAGTACACAAGCAAAATATGTTAATAGTATAATGGTGGTTCAAAAAAGAGCAACTGAGATTCCAAAGAATTGAGAGACGAATGTTTCAAGGATGAGAAGGACGAGGTGGCATTAGAACTGAGCCTTTATGGGTATCAGGAATCCAGAAAAGAAGGGATTAGAGGGGGATTCAAGGACGGAATAAAAACATGTGAATTACACCTGAGGAAAAATACAAACCCATGGCAAAAAGCATTAATGGCTAGGTATAGCTGAAACAAACGCAGAAAAGTAAAGTATGGCGTGAATCTGGGCAGACGTGCTGTCACACCTGGGAGAATGACCATGATTGGGATGTTAATGGGAATTGAGACCATAGAACAATGAGTTTCAAATATTTTTCAGGATTTTGTCAAATAAATTCTTAAACAGAAGCCTAAGCTATTGGATAGGTATAAGCATTGCTTCTCTGTTTGAAGTAGGTTAGAGGCTAGCCTCCTGCCCTCCAGCATTCCTTCAAGCTTACTTCCTCCCTACTCCCAGAAGGCCCTCTCAAAAGACCTCTAGCAACTGGTGCACAGTTTGAAGAACAGAAATATTAGCAAAAAATGCATGAGAATAGTTGAACAAGGCAATGAAATGACCAGTATAGAATTTTAAAAAACATGGAGAGAAATGGTAACAATGGGTTGAATTAGGTGGTAGCTGAGAAATAGGAAAGATGTGGCTTTGATGTTATAAAGTCAAATAGCACCTCTTCTTGACTTAAAAAGTAAAACTTATTGTGAGAAGTAAAATAGATGATACCTCTGATTTTCAGAATGGCTGAGTGGGACAATATAATGCAACTAACTGAGAGTGTGCATTTTTATTTAATACATAATTTTGGTTTAAGAATTAAATTTACTTTGGTTTCCCTTAGCAGCTCTATTCTATGTCTAACTAGCATACAGTAATAACATATAGCAGTTTCGAAATTTCACTTAATTAAGTTTCTTTGTGTTGAGTCTTGAATTACAAAATCCTGTCACTTGAATGAGAGGGGGAAGATGTAAACAACAAGAGTGGGATATCACTTTTGTAAAAGTACTCATTCCTTCATTCATTATGATTACTCACTGATCATTAAAAGTGTATTAGGTACTGTGGTAGATGCTATCATAATTTAAGTTTTAATTATTTTCTCATTTTTGGATGGATTATTACCCTTTAATCTTCCAAATAACCTTTAAAAACTGTTTCCCATATTTATATTTTATATAAGTACAGTTATTTTCTGAATGTTCCTTTCTTTTTCATATTTTTGTACATGTCAAGCAGTGCTACCTATCCATGTAAGGAACCAGAACTCTACCCCTAAAGCAAGGGATTTGACCATGTCTCATCAAATGTACCTATATTTGGAAATATTCTAATTAATCACTGAAATTCTAGTTTATATGAGACTATATTTTATTACTGTCATTTTTATGAAACCAAAAGCTAAATTGGATAATTTTATTTTGTATTAAATAAGAAATAGTTGTTTGGTTTGGGCTAATCTGAAATCCGTCATTATTTAAGGGAAATCTATATCCTAAAAAAAATCAATGTAGCCAGAATGTTCATTTCACATATAAATCTGAGTCATGATGTTCCTTCTTCTTTTGTATGGTTAGGATAATTGGCAACAATATTGAAGACTAAAATAAGGTTTAAAAAGAAATGATTGCTATCAACATATTCTGGACTCAATTTTAGAGAATATTAAAAATAAAAAAGAAAATATTAGGCATATAACCTCTAATGTAGGTACATTTTTTACATCTTATCTCATTTAATCTTCAAACCTACATGGCAAGTAAAATCACCCACTTTATAAATGAGAAAATTGGAGTTAAGAAAGTTTAATTTGCGCAAGGAAACACAGCTAATCAATATAGCAAGATTTATATGTTTCAAAGTCCACATTGCTTTCACTAAAAATGCTCCCTACCAATGAATAATATATAATTCATTAATAAGCATTTAGTATTCCTATCATTGGAGGATGGGATAAGGATTGATACTTTGTTACAAAAGTGACAGTTATCTTCCCTGTCATATCTTGGGAATTGTCATTTACTATTATACTATAATCGTAATAAACCAATTTGACTGATGATTTCCTGCCTATTTAGAAGAGTTATCTCTGGGAAAATAGCCTTTTAGGAGGAAATCTTTTAATTTGGATTTCCTGTAGATGAACATTAGCCAGAAACATGGATTATCTTAGTTATAATATCTCAAAATTACTGTACAAATAATCAATATCATCATCTCAAAAATATTATACAAACTAGTGAAAAATTTGAGAATATACATGTTTAAAAATGTTAAATTCATTATAGATACTTAAGGGATTGGTCTGTAAACCATTAGGAGGTATTTACATAGAAATGCATATCAAACTAGATCAAAGCAAGGATAAATAACTCCTTAGCAGGGCCAGGCCAGAGTGTGCTCTGGAGACCATGGTGAGAGTCCATCCTTCCCCTAAAGACCTAGGAAGCCATTACACTGTTTTAGGCAGGGACATGGCATGATCAAAACTCTGAAAGAGGACTAATGTAGAAGAGGTTATGATTAAGATTATTAAATTTGCTTTCTCATTGTGGAACATACCAGGATAACTGTTTTGCCATTTTCTCATTTTGAAGTGCTATCTGGATCAGGTTCTGGTACAGCAGCTCTATTCCATAACTCCTAACACAGAAAGATTTATCATTGTGTAGTAAAAGGAAAGTGGAATATTCGAGAGAAAGGATAATAATGCATATCAAAAGACACAAGTTAGAGAAGGAGATTAAGAGAAAAAAGTATCAACCCAAGCCATATGCCTAGAAATGTATTTATAGTATATGTGGTATTCCTAGATAATAATAAAGCCACGTAACCCATAATTGTCAATATGTAAAGAAAAAGAGAACAAAATTAGAGACTATAAAGAGGTCTTCTTATGAATATACACGCATATATAAATAAAAGTCATATCATCTTTACTATGTTTTAGCATCCTGAATCTATTATTTCATATACATGGATTAAAATATATAATTAATAAAAGTTTGAGGTAAATGTAATTTGTTTCATGTTTTAAATATATGGCTATTTATTATAAACGTATGACTAAATAACATGACAGATGAACAGAAAAGACCATAAGAATAATAGAAACGAACTGCATTGAATAATGTTGCTTTAAAAATAAGCATTTGTGTTTTTTCTTGAATTTAAAGGCAATTTAGAGGAAGAAAAGGTTTCTGGACAGCCAGATATCAGCCAAATCCATAAAGAGCTAAGTACAGCTCCAATCTATCATCTGGAACAGACCAGTGCTGAGCATGACCCTAGCCAAGAGAATCAAGTATAAAATGTGTTCAGAGCTCCTGATTACTCTCCAACATTCTGCACTCTCCTTTGGCTGATGTTCATTTAGGTTAGACTGTCACTTTTTGTTTTCAGAAGAAGAAAGCTGCTTCATTAATAAAAAATAAAGTTCTTGATAAATTTGTTTAATAAATGCAAATGATTCTAAAGTTTAAATTATACAGTTGGTTAACACTCTAGGTGACATATTTAAAAACATCATGTTATCTAATTATCTGAGTGATCCAGGAAAGATCTTTCTTTATCCCTCCCTGTTTCCTTTCACCCCTGCCTTCCTCCCTCCTTTCTTTTTCTCTTGCTTTCTTTCTTTCCTTGATTAAACTATCCCAGTGGTTGGTGTTGCTTCCTGTCCAGTGGCCACTGTGCAACAGAACCTGCACTCAAGTAAATAAAAGCTAATTTGTCATTGGGGGGGGAGTGTTTGGTTTACATTTTTTACAGCCAGTTTTATTCACTGCATTGCTCAATTTTGTGTCACCAATTTAGAGAGCACAGGAGACCAACCTTAAACTGCTGTTTGTCTAATATTACAAACTTGGCCTTTGGTCCCAACTAATTATTATGTTGAGGAAACTGGTTATAGGAGATGATTTCACAAAACATCTTAGAAATTGGATATTTCCCTCACTGAAGTATGTAATGTTTCTGCAGAAGGTATATCAAACTTGTATGGTACCTCATAAATCATAGAGATCATAGAGTTTTTATATTATTTTATCTCACTCATTCCTTTGGTACTAATTCACTCACAAGTAGCTATATACAAAACCAAAGAAGATGCCCCTGCCCTTAAAGAATTTATAGTTTGTCACTTACTCCTTCTAAAACCTGTAAAAGGTGGTTCTAATGATTTCAACCTGAGTCTTAGAACGTTTTAATAATTTAAATCAATAGTCTGGGAATGCTAGATAAAAGCCTTCTGAATCCATGATTCTGAAGTTCTCACGCAGCCTCTACTTGTCAATTTTTCCTAGCAAGCTGCACAATATTGACAGTAACATGGGTGCTGGAGTCAGATTTAGGATCTCAGCTCTGTCTTTTAATACCTGCACGAATGTGAGCAAGTTATTTTCTTTCTCTGAGTCCCCCATCTCTGATGGGGACTGGTCACACCAACCTCACGAGGTTGTGAGGAAAACTAAACGAGAAGGTGGCCGGGAAACACAAAGGGCCAAGACTGGTGTGAGGCGATTGGGGCACTCCCTGCAGGTGCAAATTTAAGGGGAAGTCATGGCACCAGTGAATAGATACTAATTATTTCACTATTTTAAAATAATATTTTCAAATGATCAAATTGGCAAATTACAACTGATGTATTAGATGCCTGCTTCTATAAGAAAAAAAGCATTAGCAGAAACATGGGTGGGGCCTGGGTGAGGAAGTGAGTCAGAGCCATGAGAGTATAGGGCTAAATCCCATCTTTTTTTTTAATTTTGATGTTTTGATCATTGCAGTAAGCAGAAATCTAGAATAGCTCTTCAACAACATTCTTCCTTAGTCCTCAGAACCTGTAAATATGATGAGCTACCACTCTTATGATTATGTTTTATTATATGTTATATTTTATTGTTATGGTATATGTTATGTTATATGGTATGTGCTATATGGTATGTGGTATATAATCATGTGAGCCCTTAAAAGCAGAGACAGTGCTGATTTAACCACCCAATGGTGAAAGAGAAAGGCAGAAGTCAGGGAGATTGACAGCATGGGAAGGATTCAACTTGCCACCACTGCCTGCGAAGGAGGAGAGAGCACAGGCAGGGACTGGGGAGCAGCCACAAGGAATGAGAATGAGTAACGAGCACAGGTGACAAGAAACCAGAGACCTCTGTCCTATAACCACAGAGAACTGAATTCTGCTGTTCACAGAAATGAGTGTGGAAGACAGAGATCTCCAATTTGATTTCAGCCCTGTGAGGCCCTGCACTGACCCAGCCATGCCATCACAGACTTCTGACCTATGGAAAATGTGAGGTAACAAATGAATCATGTTTTAAGCAATGAAGCTCATTGTTATCTTTATGCAACAGTAGAACTAATACAATCATGAGTATTTTGCATTAATTTCTATTTTTAAATGTATTGTATTAAATTTTCATGTAATTTGATTATTGAGGTTGTTTTAGTACTCCCTGAATTTTGTCCCTGAGCAGAGTGTCTTATTTTCCTCACCCTAGTCCTGGTCTTGCTTGCTGTAAAGCAGGTACACTACCCATGTTTGTTATCTTTGCCCTTGTTAATTCAAAACTTCCTCTAATCCCAACCTTATTGATAGGGAATTTCCATAATATTTTTGATATCTTCAAAGTGTTTTTTTCTCCAGTTGCCCCTCCCTGCCAATGGCTAGTGTTCTGGTCTCCTTCCTTACAACACCACATCCACCTAACCCTGGGACTAGCCAAGTGATTACCTATTTGGGCAAAATCTTAGAATCTCAAGGCTATCACCAGATATGCCATGTATCCTGTTCTTTAAGAGCCACCCTGACAAAACAACTCAAAAGTATTTCCCACCTATGTATTTGGAAATTTATAATCATCCCGTGATATGGTAGTTTTGATTTATATTAATAATAAAGTTTACTCCCCCAGATTTTACCTTTCTCCAATCTTCTTTTAAAAATACTTCTGCTAAGTGTAGATTTGGGACTTCTTGTAAGTTTGAGAATCTTGAGTTTGGATATGAGAAGATTAAGAACAATAAGGGAAATGGCTAATAAATTTGCTCTCTGATCTGACATATATGTGTCTGAATTGTTAGAGCAACTCTCACTCAGGAGTTTTGACTTAAGTACAAAAGGAAGAGAAGGAAAGTAGCTATAAGAATCATTTATAGCCATACACATTAATGACTGTTTTCACTATGAGTGAATCATAGACATTTTATATCTGTAGAAAGTGGCCATTTTTACTGTTCATGTTGATTCATAGTTGCATAACTAATCATGACAACTTTATTAATTGCTTATTTTCAAGGGTTTTCTCTTTTATTAGAGAACAAGTGACTTCCTTCCCTTACATTGGTGTGTGTATATATGTCTGTGTGATAGAGATTAATGCATAAAGCTTTGCAGGAAACTGCCTTATTGATTTTGTTGCCTCTGTATTTGTCTTCCTTAGATGACTTCTACTAACATAGAGGGAGGACGTATAGTCCAATTTGGTGGGACACACAGCATCCTGCCTACAGTGGTGGGAATTCTGGTTAAATTGTGGCAGCTGAGTAAGCAAGAGGTTAAAGGGATATATTTAGAGAAGTGAATGCATTGTATCATCATTGGTTATTTGTAAAGCTTCCAATAAAGTGCTTCTTTAATGGGGGAATTTTTATAAAGTATTAGTACCTGCATGTGTTTTGTATACTAATTAGGAAATGCATTGCCAACTGATGTAATGGTACACCCTGGAATAGTATTCAATGTTGTGATAAGTTGTACATAAATTCTATCTCTGAAATCTATGGATATTTTTATGCCATATTTTCAAATCTCAGGTTATCCAATCCACTGTTCTACTATATGATTAAGAAATGTTTTCAAAACTCCATGTTGTTTTCCCTATTATTGACTTAAATTGACTTTTGATATTTTTATGCAATAGTAAATTATACTCTTAAACATAACTTAATCTAGTAATCTCAGAGCTAATGATGAATGAATATTAACCACCTCAGTACATGGTAGCTCCTTTTAGAGACAACTCCCAAAAAGTCTTTATTGAAGAAATATATCAAATCAGTACCTTAGAGTCATCTGTGCTATGATAGTGCATTGAATACCAGAAAGCTGATGGGGTAGTTTTAAAAAATGTCCTGACAGAGTCAAGGTGATGGCCATTTTTAGCTGCCCTGCTATCCATCACCTCTTTCAGCCAAGCATACTCCATCATATGCAACAGCCTCATGAATTTATGCATCAAGCTGTGCAGCCAGTCGTGCCGAGGGCGCTGGTGACAAGTGAAATTGCTGTGCGCCTCATTTAGCTGTTTATTGCGCCTGAGTACGTGTTGCAGCTGTCATCCCACGATGGGATGATAGTGCTCGTTAATAGACAAGACAGGCAAATAATGATGGAGGCCACAGCAAGAGATGCTCATCTGCCAATGGGCTCTGAGCAGTATCACAAACATCCACAAAGTTTTTCATCAAAAGCACCTCTGTAAGAAAATAGAGAGGGCAAAGCTGATCTTCATGGGACTAACAATGAAGATTAAACTTGAAAAAAAAGTATAGCCCAGCAGATGGTGTAACTTAGAGTTAGCATTTGGGCTTCCACAACATGCTTCTTCCCTTTTAAAAGAATCACAGGAAAGTGACCATACAAACCAACCAGGTTTGACCAGTGTTCAAGTTGACTGTATTTCTACTGCACACCATGGAATTAACCTGAACCCAGCTGAGCAATTGGCCTTATTCTACTGTCAACCGTGGCCCCAAGAATTTGTGAATGTTATTTTTCAGCTATTTGATGACTCGGTTCATACATTTAGGATTTGGAATCAGAATCTTTCAATTCTTCTCAGTAATTCAGTGGAAAGTAACTTGGAATAGAAATATTCTATCTTTAGATTTGAATGGGATTTTCTTTTGTATAAAATTGAATTATTCTCAAGCATTCATATCTTGGCATATAGGAAAGAGGCTCTTAATAAAATCTCTCTGAGATGAAAGTCTGTTAAACAGCTGACTATCATTTCCTTCATTTTCTGAGTGTGTGGTGTTTAATCTTAGAGGTATTTTACAGTTGGTGATTAACCAGTGCCTAACATATGAGCTTAAATATGAATCTTTATGATTTTATCAATAAATTATTTATTTTGTAAAATGGTAGAACTTAAAGAGTTAGTTAACATGTTTGGTGTAATGAGATGCAGCAAATTCTGACAATTCTTTGCAGAGTTTTATATATAATAGTAATACCCAAGAGAACCTGAATTCTTTGCTTGCTAACTGGATATTATTTTGAATCCAAAATATAGAAACAAATATCAAGGTCCAAATTGTGAACCTAGGGAAAAAAATTCTAGATATTTTGTAATTTAACAGAACAGCTGGGAAAACTCATAAGCATAGAAAAATTAGAAATCAAATATAGGAATAATTCATTAAACAAACAAACTCCATTTGGGAAGTGGCTATCTTGCATATAAGACATAACCAAGGTCTTTTCAGTGGAGTCTGTTTCACTATGAGGAAAGACCACCAAAAGTTTAACAAAGACATTATTATTAATAACTGTGTCAAGAACCAGAGAAAGCACTAAGCAGACTTACATAGGGCGAACAGCTTTATTGGGATCACAGAGCTACAATGATAGAAGAAAAGTTTTAAACCCTGTAATTTGGCCTCCTGATTTCAAGGATAAGGAAGCCAAGCCCCAGAGAGTGGCCCTGAGAGGTCTGCGTGAGTCACCTGTAGCATGCTCACTGAACCCACATCTCTGAGACCCTAGTCTCCTCAAGGGCTGCCTCTCTGGTGACCTTCCTCATACCCTTTCTGTGACCAGCAGTGTGAGTCGCTTTGTGTTATTTTTGACTGTTTATTTACAAGATTTTTATTCATATTTGTGTTGCTTTGAAAGAACATCTGATTTTATTTATCATTTACATATGCTTATTTCTTTAAAAAATAGAAAAGTGGAGAATATAAGGTATCTAATAATAAGTTTAAAATAAAAAGTTGTGTAATGCAATAGAAGAGTTATAACAAAAAAGCTCAGACTAAGGATAATTACTAGAATTGAAGATAAAATTTACCACTGATTTAAAAGGGTTGATTCATTCTTAAATGTGACCATTGTCTTTGAGCCAAAAATTACTTCAGTGAGAATGGATCTTTAGTTTTATGATGGAAATAAAAGAGAAAATGTAAGTTAACTTGCAAAGAAAACAGTCTCATGATGGACATTTTAAGATTATACATATTCTGTAAAATGAGGCACATCTGTGTTAATTATTTAAAGGTCCCTTCCTTTTAAAAACATTCACATGTGTAAGTCTTTTGTTATTCATAATGTATAACAAAAATCATTAAAAACAACTTTCCATTGGTATCTTGATCCAGAAATATCTATTTGTCTTAGAAGTCTTTGATAAACACTTATATACAGGGCAATGTGCATTCCACAACAATTAATTTGAATGCACAATAGACATCATTGTACAGGAGTACAGAATCACATTTGGATTAAACATCAGAGTAGTGATTTAGCTCAGAGTCTTAATGTAAAATCCCATGGACTAACATGAAATAAGTTTATGTAGTTTATTTCCTTTTCCTTGTTTTGTGCTTACTGTGGGGTACTACAGTGGGAGTTGTATTGTTTTGCTCCTTCACTTTTTCAAAAATAACAACAAAAACCTTTTTATTTTGGCAATTACAGAGCTAATGGTCAGCAAATTTGAATACGTTGACTCCTTTTTCTTAATGAAATGGAAGAGAGATGTGTGTTATACACACACACACAAAGTTTTATTAATGTTTCATAAAATGGTTGCTACAATCAAAGGAACTGCTCTGAAAATTAAATTACTGGGCTGACTCTGAAAATCAGCATAATATGCTCTGTTTAATTCAGTCATGCTAAGATGTTAGATTCTCCTTCATTCTCCCAGCTTTCTCTCTCCTTCACCTGGGGGCATCTGCTGATGAGTCTCTTCTAGAGGTTGTTTAATGACTATTTTACAGGAACTGTCAGCTTTCTAAAGCCCAGTGGCATTGGGCGTCACTGTATTACCAGCCTTTTTACACCATTTGCCTGACTGTAAATCGGAGGTTTAGAAGTACAAGAAAGCTCCTATTTGATTTAATGACTGGCTGATGGAGGTCGATTAATCTTTCTAAGCTCAGATGTTTTACTCATAAAGGTCATCTATTGTTTGTTTATACTCACTTTTCTGATTTTAGAAACACAAGAAATAAGAAGACCATTTTGAGAAGAGCAGATAGTTGCCTTAAGAAAATTCCTGTCATATGCACTCTGGGATTTGGACACAAATCCTAATTACACAATAAGTGAAGTCAAAACAGCCTTTACCTTAACCTATTATAAAGCTGCAAAACCACAATACCTGCTCAATTTGGCTAAAGAAATCGAAGATGGTGGCCTTGTTTTCTTTTTCCCTTTTTCCTTTTTTTTTTTTCCTTTGGGAAGCAGCAAGGGATCCTTTGTTTCCATTTGAAAAAGCAAACCTTTTGTTTATATAAAGAAAATATTTTTTCTCCCCGTTCTCACCCCTTTTTTAAAAAACCAAATGTAAATCTTTATAGCACTACCATTTTGTTTTACTTAGGGTATTACCTCTATTCGAGGTTAGAAGCTGTATTTAGTAATAAAAAATTAAATAAAATTTAAAAAATAAAAACTGAAATTTGTCAAATCAGATTAGTACATGGTAATCTTGATATATTATACAAATTCTTGTTTGCTTCTTGAATTTCAACATGAGTTCTCAGAACATCCATCAAATTATTTTTGTCAGTTTTAATTTTCGATGAAGGGATAACTCTTTTTATCAAACTGTACACCAGTCAGTCAAAGTTAGTTAACAAAGAACATGGCCTCAGCTCACAGAAAAAGTAGCACACAGAAGATGATGCTGAGGAAATATTCAACAAGTTCGTAAATCTATTCTTAAAATCTAGGATACCATTGCAGAGTTTTTCTTTGACCAGCCAAAATAGTATCTAATCATTGGCTGCTCCAAACAAACAGAAGGGAACAATGATTCTGCAGCTTTTCCTGAATGGTGTTTTCTTATTACAAGTGACTACAGGAGAACAAGACCCAAAGGCAGGTAGGAGATACATAATGAACCCCCCTCTCCTGTTCAGAGTGAGAATAACATAAACACTGAAGAAAAAGAGGGGCCCATAGCTTTGCATTGGCCAATCTATTCAGACATACATGGCCAGGGCCTCTGGATATCAATTTTGGAAAATCCTAAAGGTAAAAATTTTGCTATTACTGAGCAATTTAGGGTATCAAAAAGCCATATAAGTAAACTTAAGGCTGTTTTCTGTTTGAATCTTAATTCCACATTGTACTACCAAAGGGAAGCATTTATACCAAAATGTTGGCAAGATTATCTTAACGTATTCTTTGAACGGCATTTCTAAGGGCAATTGTAGGAGAAAGAAGAACTGATAGGTGGTCTTTGATAGTACTGGCATAGCATAATGTAGCTGCAATGAGGCAGTAGCTCAAATATCACCTTTTCCTGAGAAGTTCCTGACTTCTTTTACTGTGCAGCCCCTTCTCTGAGCTTTTACTGTATGGAATCGTATTAATTTGTTTACAAGGTGATCTTTCTCTGGAGGTTTGTCCTCACAAGGGCAGCACCTGTTTCATATTTACCTTGAAATATCCCAGACATCCCAGTACTACTCTACAGAGGCTACAGTCTCAGCCATCAGACTGTGACCACTACACAGGGCACTTAAACTTGAGATTCTTCAATTTTTCTTTGATAAAACTCAGGACTGGATATATCACAGATGCTTGACAGCCATGATACTCTGACTCTCAGGTTCCTTTTATTCTCATTTGTGGTCAGCCATTTTCTTTTAGTCTTCTTGCAACTCTAAATTATTACTATCTAACATTTACTAAGGAGTTACTTGGACATTAATGTTATACTTGTGATATTAATATCATCCCCTCTAATTCTCACAACAATCCTCTGAACTAGGTTTTACAGATACTAAAACTGGGGCTCAGAAGGATTAAACACTTGCCCAAGGTATCACATTAGCCACAGGTGGCATAGATCAGGTTCAAGCCTTGGTCTTCTTAGTGCTGGTTTTTTGCCTTTTCCATCATGGTGCCTAATTCTATCCCTGGCTCACTTTTTTTCTGGATTTCTAAAAGGATAGTATTGTAATATTTTGAGTAGAATTCCTGAAAGAAACAACAGGCCCTTCTGTGAAAAGATCAATTTCCTATGAGTCAAGCACTCTGCGTTTTACCCTTATAGGAGGTATGAAGTTCCACTGATCCCCCATATCTTTTCTCATCCTCTGGTGGCCAGTATCATGCATTTTCAAGACAGCTGGCCAATGGACTATGTGGCCATAAAATAGAGCTCAGCAAGCTGCTCACACAAGGACTGAACTTGTGACCTCAGCATCGCTTTCATCACACCCCAAGCAATTGAATTAAATAGTCAAAGACAAGTCTAACAAACACCACATGAGATGAAGCACTGCCCAGAGCTATGGAAACATTTATCATTCAGTCCATTTGTATTTAATTCAATTGTTTATTTTAGACTTGCACTTTGTAAAACAATGCACTCCAAACTGAAGAATAAATACATAGTCTGGACTTCTAGAATTTAAAGTGTGAGGGAAGAGGGACAAACAAGTGTACAGATGATCACAGGTCCTAAGAGAGGACAAGCTAAGTGCCATAGAAGTGCAAAGCCCAAACTCTTGTCTAAATGTGAAGTATCAGAAAGAGCTTTGTGAGTGACCCTGATTACCTTTCACTCTTCCCCAGTGCCTTTCCGTATTGTAGCATCCTTTAAGATCAGGAATAGCCCCCAAATGACCAAATCAAAAGGACCTTTTAACAGCTTATTGTCTCTCATAACTTCTTGGATTTCCATTTCTTATAAGGGTTCTTGCTGGAACTTACTCTTCTCTGTATTATGATCTTGTTTTTATCTAAACCCAACCAATCCAGGAGATTTCCAATCTGTTTTTTCTTTTGAATTCCCATTTACTGATTCTTTAGTTCTCTGAATACTAACTGGGCCCTGCCTTTTATTTTTCCTTTCCCATCTAATTCATTTGGTTCACTACCCCAGCAGTATATTGACGGTCCTGCTGCAATTACCATCTAGAGTCCCTGAAGTCTTTGCTCCACATAATTCTCCTCAGTTTTCAGAGGAGCCCAGAGATTTCCATCTTAATCCTGTGGGATGCTGCGGCACTGACTGCTCTGGGTCAGTGGTTCCAGAATTAAGAATACTTTGAAGAGACAAACTTAACATTTTGTTTTAAATGAGGTAAACCTGGGAACTGTGAGCTAAGGATTCAAGCCAAAGTCAGCTCGATACAACCAGCAGAGACTTAAAGTGAACTTTGACTTTCAGCTAATGGGAAGGAACTAACTGAGGGAACAGAATGTCAGAGAATGGCTTTCTCTTCTTCAGTGCAATGGACTGAATGTTGGTGTCCCCCAAAACTCATAAGTTAACATCTTAATCTCCAGTGTAATAGCATTAGGAGGTGACACCTCTGTCAGATAAGTAGAACAGGATGGTGGGGTCTTTTTAAATGGGATTAGTGACTTTAAAAAGGGTCCCAAGAGAGCTTTCTTGCCCTCTTTCCATCATGGGAGGATACAAGGAAAATAACATACTCTGCAAGCCAGAGAGGACTCTCACCAGAACCCAACAAGCATGCTGGTATCCTGATCTCAGACTTCCAGCTTCCAGACTGTGAGAAATAATTTCTGTTATTTATAACCACTCATTCTATGGTACTTTGTTATAACAGCCTGAACTAAGACACTCATGAACTTTCAACCTTTCTCTTCTGACTATTCTTTTAAGATCCCCTCAAACTTTAAATTCTGTAAGACATGGTCCCAACCAAGTTGAGCATATGAGGAAATGTGATGGTTTGTTTTATTGCTTTTGTTGTCTACAAATCCATTGTTTCCTTCTAGGAATTTACTCCATAAAATGAGTTATTATTTTTTAAAATATATCTTATTGATTATGCTATCACAGTTGTCCCAGTTTTCCCCTTTGCCCCCCTCCATCTAGTACCCCCATTTCCTCCAGCAATCCCCCCCGCCTTAGTTTATGTCCATGGGTCATGAATATAAGTTTTTCAGCTTCTTCATTTCCTATAATATTCTAAACATCCCCTGTCTATTTTGTACCTACCAATTATGCTTCTTAACCCCTGCATCTTTTCCCCCATTCTCCCCCTTCCCCCTCCCAGCTGATAACCCTCCAAATGACCTCCATATCTATGATTCTGTTCCTGTTCTAGTAGTTTGCCTAGTCTGTTTTTTTTTCAGATTTAGTCATTGATAGTTGTGAATTCATTGTCATTTTAATATTCATAGTGTTGATCTTCTTTTTCTCATATAAATCCCTTTAACATTTCATTTAATAAGAGCCTGGTGATGATGAACTCCTTTAACTTTAACTTATCTGGAAAGCACTTTATCTGCCCTTCCACTCTAAATGATAGCTTTGCTAGATAGAGTAATCTTGGATGTAGGTCCTTGATTTTCATCACTTTGAATACTTCTTGCCAGTCCCTTCTTACCTGCAAAGTTTCTTTTGAGAAATCAGCTGACAGTCTTATGGAACTCCTTTGTAGGTAACTCTCTGCTTTTCTCTTGCTGTTTTTAAGATTCCCTCTTTATATTTACCCTTTGGCATTTTCATTGATGTGTCTTGGTGTGGTCCTCTTTGGGTCCAAATTGTTTGGGATTCTCCATGCTTCCTGGACTTGTATGTCTATTTCCTTCACTAAATTAGGGAAGTTTTCTTTCATTATTTTTTCAAATGAGGTTTCAATTTCTTGCTCTTTCTCTTCCTCTTTTGGCACCCCTATGATTTGTGTGTTGGTATATTTGAAGATGTCCCAGAGGCTCCTTAGCTTATCCTCATATTTTTTAATTCTCTTTTTCTTCTTGCTGTTCTGGTTGAATGCTTATTTCTTCCTTATGTTCCAAATCATTGATTTGAATACCAACTTCATCCCCTCCACTGTTGGTTCCCTGTAGATTTTTCTTTATTTCCCTTAGCGTAACCTTCATTTCTTCCTGAGTCTTTATTAAGTTGTTGCCCTACTCAATGAGTCTTTGAGCATCCTGATCACCAGTGTTTTGAACTCTGCATCTGATAGGTTGGTTATTTCTGTCTCATTTAATTCCTTTTGCGGGGGTTTGTTCCATTCTTTCATTTGGGCCATATTTCTTCTCAATTTGGTAGCTTCCCTATGTCTGTTTCTGTGTATTAGGAAGAGCTGCTTTTACTCCCTGTCTTAGTAGCATGGCCTGTTGTAGAAAAGACACCTGTAAACTGTGTGGTGTGGAGTCTTAGGTAATCAACAGGGTAGGGCAACCAGCTTCACTACTTTGTGGCTCTGTGTGGGGGGAGGGCAAGGAGAGGGGACAGTGCTGCTGTCTGGCTTCTGGAGGTTTGCTAGCACTTGCCTCATATGTAGTCACTTCACTTACTCCCCATATTTGACTGGTGCCCTCCAGCTGTTGCCCTGGTGCTGTCCCAGAGAGGGTAGGCCTGCATACGTCCTAAGTCCATGTGGGTCCTTTAAGCAGAGCCTCCTGAAAATCTGGCAGTTTCTTCCACCACCCCCAACCCCCACTGGTTTTTATAGCTAGAAGTTATGGGGATTTATCTTCCTGGCACTGGAACCCTGGGCTGTGCAGTCTGGCCTGGGGCTGGGATCACTCACTCCCAAGGTATCACTCCCGATTTTAATCCACCACAGGTGATTATGGGACCACCCATTCTGCCTCCACCTCTCTGCCACACCACATCTCTGCACCTCTTCACCTACCTCTGCATCTCTGCCCTTCCTACTCATCTGGATAAACATGGCTTCTTTAAATTCTTAGCTGTCAGACTTCCATACAGCTCAATTTTCTGACAGTTCTTGCTGATATTTGTTTCGAGGTATAGTTGTAATTCTTTCTGTGGTTGTGCGAGGAGACGAAGCATGTTTACGTATGCCTCCATCTTGACTGGAATTCTGAGTTACTATTTTAAACCATTCCAAATTGTTTTTTTAATTTATAAAATTTAAAATAAAAGATTACCTTCATTATTGTTCAGTAAATAGTAATTAATTTAATAGCATCTTTGTCAATTCCAGCTCTTAAGTTAGTATTCTCAGCAAGCTGTATATAATATTTAAAATTAACTTTAATTTTATTATTACAATATGTGTCCAATTAGGGTAATATCAATCTATTGTTAGGAAACACCTCTAATATTCTATCTTAATATATGTTATATTTGGGATCCAACTTAGGCAGGTCATTCCCCAAGTATGCTTAAATATTTCTTTTCTATGGAATAATGCTGACTACAAATATATATAATAGTTTAAAAAAGGATGTATTTCCTATAGTAACTGCATATCAAACACAATAGAATTGAACCCCAATTTGCTAGATTGTTCTGTATTGCTGTGTCAATAGAATTTGGGAACCTACTGAAATTCCACTTCACCATTTTCTTTTCATGAAGTTTCAATGAGTTTAATAGATTGGCTCTTTAGATCTATAATAACAGCAATAGGAAATTTGGACAGAAAAGAGGTTGCTTCATAGGCTTATTGCCAGATTTTAAAAACCACCATAACAAGTTGTTTCTGCCAATAAGCTATATCTGAATGGTGGCTAAAGCATTTGGAAAAATAGAAAGAAATCCATGCTGATTAGTAGGTGCTAATGTGTGAATAATAATTAGCGCAATTAAGTGACTGGAGCTGTGTGGGTGAAATTTTCAGAATACAAAACATTAATGTAGGGGCTTCTATACACATAAACAAAGCTTTAAAATGGGCTAATGTGAACTGTGAAATATGGAAATGCTTAACAATTGTGAAATTCTCATTGCAGGTATGTTAATCTTAGGCATAGAAATTCTATGAATGTAAATCATTATAACCTTAAAATATTCTCAAAGATTATATCTATATCTTATATATTTATATATCTATCTATATCATAACCTTGTATAAGGAAAACAGTTTTTAAAGTCTTATAAAAGGTCTAGTAACACTAAATTTATTTGTGTGAAGTTAGAAAATTTTCATATATATGAACCCACACTACCAAGATGGTTACTCAGCTATTTGTTCTTCTCTACTTGCTAGCCACCACATTCCCTCCCTCTCTCTCTCTCTCTCTCTCTCTCTCTCTCTCTCTCTCTCTCTTTCTTTCCTTCCACCTATCATTCATCTGAAGTTACAGGACCAGTTTTCTTTGTAAACATACAGAATAATAGCTGAGAATCACCAGGTCTTAGTTCATCTAACATGAAGAATAAATCATTATTCTCTCTTAGAAATACTGCTGTGTCAAGGTCAGGGTTGAGGTCATTTACAAGGCAATGTAGAGGACAGCATATAATTTACTAGCCAGAATCACTCACAGCTGATGATGTGTTTGGGGGATGGGGATCTTTCCATCAGAAATCTATATGCATTTAGCTTTCATAAACAAATGCTTTTAAAAGTATAAAAAAATTGTGTAGTGAGCTTAATTAAGAAGCATCAAATTACCCACTACTTTTGTTCACCTTTGGAAAATATATTTAGTAGTGGATGATTAGCAACCTCTGTGTTTACTCAACAGGAGTAAGGAACTCTAAATCAACATGTTTTAATGTGCTGTCCTTTGCAAATGAAGATAACACTATTGATCCACAATCAACAGCATGCATTTATTTCTTTTCCTCTTGGGGGTGTAAAGTATTGATGATGAGTGGACTATCATCTTCAGTTTCTTACCTTGTCTAATTTGTGATCAACAGCTTTAATCCAAAAATAGCTGCCCAGGACAAAACAAGTAGCCTTTGATTGTGAAACAGAGTTAATGCAGAATAAAATAATGTTTTTGTTGTTCTTCGTACCTTGCCACTTAGAGAATTTTAAAATAGTACAGATACTCATAGGTTCGGTGTTTCAGATGTTCTTATTTGATAGTCTCATTCACCAGTACCATTTGCTATATATTCTCTCTACATGCTTTCTACAGCTGGGAATGTGCCTCTGAAATAGAGAGGGGAAAGGATTGTGAGGAAAGAATCTATAAAATATTAAAGTCAGACACCCTAGAGGTAAAACTGGTGTAGGTCTGCAAACATGGTAAGTTAACATCATGATCTAAACTTTGTCAGCTAACTCAATATTTAAACCTATCATTATCATTTTATTCAAAATGCAACATATTATGAAGAGTCTCCTTGTGTGACAGATCCTGCTTCTCTGCTCTCTTTCCTGTGTTTTTCCATCTCTTCCCAAACATAGACATTCTTTTAATAAACATTGCTCTAAGCAAAAGGGATTCAAAGACAAATTAAATGAGGCCCCAAATTCTCTAGCAGGAAATATTGACAAATATATAGGTAATTATCTAATACATATGTAAAGAGCCAGAAGTACACATACTCAACCCATGCTGCAGGTAGAAAGTAAGAGGCAATTAAGCGAATGGAGTGCTAGGTAGGGGAAAGCTTTCTGGGGAACTATTCCTGTTTACTCTTGAATTTCGAAGCTCTTCTTGACTGACTATCCCTGGACTGTGTCAGCACACTTAAGTTCTTTCCACCACTAAGAGAAAGAACAATTTCTCATCAGCCCAATCTCTCTAACAAGTAGCTCAGCCCTTGCACCAACTTCACTCAGCCCTCCTTCCACATTAGGCTGCACAGCCTCTGCTTTCAAACTCACCACTGCTTAACTGAAACGCTTCTGCCTTCAAATGTCAACTTTGAACCCTCTCTCTTTTTAAGAAACTGTTCATTCACAAGAATTCCATGGCAGAACTCATTTGAATTTCTTCTTTTACCTTTTTCAGGATTCCAAATCCTTTCCCCTGCTCACATTTTAAAACTGGTGTTCTTGGGCTCCCTCTATGGTTAGTTGCTCTACACATTGTCCATAGTGAATGTGTGTGTGAGGGTGTCTCATCAGTTTTAACTAACACTTATATGCTTATACCTTCCAAATACAAGTGTCTAGCCCTCAGGCCTCCTCTGCATTTTAGAATTGTATATAAATAATGTGGGATATCTCTACTTGACTGTGCCAGAGACATTTCCACATTTCTAGCATGATCCACAACTTGTATCATCTCCTCAGCTTACCCCATCCATGTCAAAATATACTGCTCCTCATAATACTTCTAACTCAGAGTCCTAGGGGTCATTTCAAAACTCCCTGCCTCCATCCTGTTCTCCTCCCCTCCCTTTTGGTTGTTCTTCCCTCCCTCCCTCCCTTTCTTCTTTCCTTTGTTTCTTCTTTCCTTCTACCCCTTCTTATAGACCATCACCAAGTCCTTCTAAATTTACCTCAACTCTACTCCTCCTTGGCCCAGTTAGTGCGTTTTTACTTTCTGAGGCTTCTCCTATTCTGCAATGGATAGGGTTCAAAAGCATATTAAACATAAATCTAATGAAGCTTAAGCATCTGGCCCCTTCCTCTTCCAAGGCCCTGGGAGGGGTCTGGCAATATACTCAAACAGTCTTATATTTTTGCAAATTTTTATCTAAGACATTTTAACCACAATCAGTCCAGTTTGTTCTCTTTTTCCACAGTGACTCCATAGCACTTTTCGTTAGGTTCAGTGGCAACAGAATGACTGTTAGCATGTATAAGGCCTGGCTAAGAGGAGCATGAGTTGGAAAAACATTAGTTTGGGTTCATGGGACATAATTATGTAGTTAGTTAAATTATTGCTAGCTATCCAGAACAAGGAATAGCTTCCAGGAATATTCCTTACCCTTACTGTACCAACTCACCGGGGTTGATCAAACAGAGCAGCTGACTTGACCGTGTCCTATGGCTCCAGAAGCAGAAGTACATGTACAATAGAGAACAGACCAGATTGGGAATGTACAGGCACAGAATCTAGTCTATAAGGAATACTTCTTCTAGTCATCAAATATGCAAAAGTATAAGTGTTGATCCCCAGTCAACATAAAAGTTATGTCAGGAATATGCTTAAAAATACGGCAAATATTATTGTGTCCAACATGAATTTTTCTTTCGTTTTTGGTGAGAATAACATAAAATGAAATGTATTTAATTCCTGTAATTTTAAGGCAAAATCTTACAGCACTGCTGCATGGAGCACCTCTTGTTTAGGGTACCTGAACATTATTGAATCACTTTATAATCTGCCTAACCCATCTTACTCTAAAATATGTTGCTCAGTTCCAAAGGAAATGGCATGCAAAATATCTACCACTGAAGAAGTACCCTGAAATAAATACTCTAGTGATAAAAGTCCTATAACTCTTAATTAGTAAGTCAGTATATATAATATAAAAGTAATTTGACAGTCCATTTAAGTTGTTCAGTGTATCTGAGTTACTCTTATATATACACCTTAACTTAGTATTCCTTTTCCTTAGAAGGGTCCTCTACCTTGCTAGAGTTAATTATCCACATTTTACAGGTAGGTGAGTTGAAGTGGATGCAGTTGAAATAACTTTTCCAAGGCCAGTTAGGTGGGTATAATAATGGTTACAGTAGGGATTCAAGTCCAATTCTCTTAATTCTAAAATCATAAATATTTTTATTATGCCATGTTACTCTCATATATGATTAGTTTTAAAAAATTATAAAAGAGTTGTTTAATACAAAACCAAAAAGTCAATACCATTTTGTGACCAAATGATGCTATGATATAACAAAAGAACTTTGGTGATTTTTTGTTACATTACTGTCACATAAAATGCTTTGTGTAAATTGAGGTTAGTTATAGATATTATTAGTACCTACTGACGTTCTTCTAAAATTTTGTTTCTTAAGACTTTGCTAATATAAATTTGAAGGATTATGCTACTTAAGCCTTAGCAAATTTTATTAAATGCATTAACGGGAATCATTTTTAAATTTGTTTGTAAATCTTCAAAATTATCAATGTGTGAAGGCAATCTGTTCTTTACACTTTACCCTTGAAAGGTGATATTAACCCTCTGAAAGCAGCTGAAAGGACCACAATAATAAAAAAATGAAGAAATGAAACCTTGGAAAAATCATTAAGATGGCACCCAGCTGAAAGATAATGACAAAACATGACATGACAGGTAATGAAAATTAAAAACGAAAATTAATCAAAATATGAAACAATCACCAATAGCTGAAGTCCCTTACAAAAATTAAAGATAGAAACTCCTTCAATGATGAAAGTAGTCTTAAAAATATGAATATGATACATTATAATATAACCTGCTACTTGGCAGCAACCAATTCACAAGTATTCATGTAAGAGGAACAGAGAAAGTGTTTCTTACATATTGAAAGCTAAATCTAAGTAAAAGCAAACTAATAAATAAATGACAGTTTTCAATATAAAAATTAAAATGTTTAATATTACTTCTTCTATAAACTACAGAAAAGTGCTTTAGAGAAAAAAATCAAGATGTGATTTTACTTTAGCATTAAATAGAAAAATCTTTGAAGTGGGAAGTATAGGAAGGCCTTAAAATGGTTCAGTAGTTCAACCTTCATAGTTTTTTTTTATTCTTATAAATATTTCACTAAAATATTTAACAAGAGTAGGATTTGAAAACGCGAAATTGATAATTCATCTTTGGACAAAGTGAATACTAACTACTAACTGTATATGGAATACAACAGATGTAATTTTGAGTTGGGGGGAAACTATGATGTAAGTATCTCACACACAAAGGCATAAGAATAAGGAAATAAATAAAACTGAATAAAGAAAAGAAATAGACTCAAAAGATAATGTGGCTTGTAAGAATAGAATTTAGTTTAAATCATTACTTTATTTCAATGCCAAACTTTATTAGTAAAAAAGGAAAAATAAATAAACCCAATGGACATTGTTAATTTTCTCCTAACCCATGGATACATTTATTAACCTTCAAGTCATTGTGGGAGTCCCTCTAAGTACAATATGTGAGATCACATAGGAAGCACAACTTCTACAAAAGATAGAGAATATCTCCCAGGGTAAAACAAAGCTTAAATAAAAGCCTAAAGTTCTTTGAAGGAGCCATAACTGATATCAGAATAAAGAAAGCCTATGTATCGATGAATTTAATCATGGTTGACATTATAGTAATCATTAAAATGCTTTTCTGTCAACTCTAATCCAAATGTAAAAATTTCTGCTTCCTATATTATAAGGTTAAGATACTCTCTCAAGGATCTTGATCTCAACATTCTCAAGCATGTCAGTCATGTGAGTGCTGGTCTCAGCTTCTCTATCACCAATGGCCAAAATGAGTGTGTGCCATCTCCAGGCAGGTATGAATCACCAGGCAGAAAAACTCGTCTTAGGCTGAAGTTGACTTTTTCAGACTCTAGGAGGAATAACATTAAAGATACTTCATGGAAAAACATGAAAGCACACATACTAGTAAGAAATGAACAGAAACTAGGAAAGATTTGTCTTTGTTCACTTGGAAAATTTTTTAAAGAAAGAATATAGAAAATAACCCCTTGACTATTTTGTAACTGCCAATTTGTATTTCTATTTTTTAATACAGTCTTGTATGCAACTATTATTGAAAAATAAATTCAGAAAAAATAGAAGATAAAAAGAGAGAAAGGATGGTTCTTTGTAGCATGATGTGTACTGTTGGTGTCGGCTTACCTGTGACTGTTCCAAAACTGAGAAGGCACATAAAGTGAAATGATGAGTGTGTTAGTTAGTGTGGAAGTCAGGAATAGAAAATAGCAGGGGGATGCAAGAAAAACAGGAAGGTAATTACACTAAAACCGAAATTTGGTGCCTCTCAGGCCATTATAAATACTTCTTTTTTGTTCCTAAAGGCACGTGTGCCTACAGATATCAGAAAGTTGGATTGGAACAAGTGAATTTAAACTTTGACTAGAGTTGCCACAAAGATAAAAGGCTTGGAAGTAATTTAAAGTTCATCAAATGTTCCAGTTCTCCTAAGAACCTCACCTAACTATCTTAAGAACTCAATTTTGCATGCATTGCCTGAACAATAAATTATATGGTCTCTTGTTCTCTTTAACTTATTCAAAGGTCCTGCAAGGAGTTGCAAGGGGAAAAATATTACAGATTACCTCAAAATAATTACATCATGTTCTAGATTTGGTACTGATAAAAATCATTTAATTTCCACTCTCCCATAAACACAATTACTACATGTACTCAAAAGTATTATCACCCTCTTTCTCTTATGTAACTAAATAACCTGTCATTCCACATCATCATTTTACCACTCATTTTCAGCACTTTTGGTATTTCCGTTTTCTCCTCTATGCCCTTGTCCATTGATCAAAATATGTATAAAGTTCAAAAGAAGCCAAAATGATAGACTTTGAAGACTTAGTCAATGGATACAGGGAGAGCCATTCTGTGCTGTCCTTGATGCTGTGTCCTTGTTCATCCATCTTTAAGACCAATAATCAATTACCTACAGACATTGCTGACTCATGGTTACTTCTCAGGTCTTTCTAATTCATAGCACTTCTGTCAATCATGCTTAATTTTATACTTTGAAGTTATTGGGAGATTTCTGGTATTTGGGAATTTTATGTCATTCCCTGCCTACAGCATCTCCAATTATAATTTTGTTCTCCAACTATGTTCACTATGATGTCGATAATAGATCTGTACTCTAAGATGTAATATAACCAAATAAATTCAGGTCTTTGGGACTATGTCTTTGAAGGACCTTTTGGTTCAGTAATAAATTTTTGGTCACTTTTCAACCACTAGAAACTTGGAACATGTTTTCAATATTTAGATATAATGTGAGCAAAGAAAATATTTTTGATGGGCTTTAAGACTCATCAAATGACAAAGACAGGAGTTTATAACTTATGTTTTAAATTACTCATTATAATTCTGCATGTGGCAGAATGTTTTTTGTCAAAAAATATTAATTATTACAAAGAATTTCTCAGTGCATGATTACCAACATTATGGAATATTTTCAATTCATCCAATTTTAAGTTAATTTTATAATAATATTATTTTGAATTTTCTTAGAACTAGAGAGTATGAAGTTTTTATTTTAGTGAATCCTTAAGAAATTATATGGACTTTGTTGACAGTTTTACCAACACTTGAGTTCTTGGACTACCGTGGAAGCAAGTAGACCAAGATGTCTCTTATTATAAAAGAAACTTTGGAGCAGGGGGAGTAGTTAATAGGAAAGGAATAGCTGACTACTCACAAGTGTAATGAAGTGCCTCAAGATGCAAAGCAAAATTGCATATAGCTGTCTAATCCTGACTTACTACCACATATGCTCTTGAGTTTTCACAGTTTTTCTCATGAGTTGTGACAAGATGACAACAAAACTACTGCTTTAATTACACGAAGATTGGAAGGTGTGTAACAGCCCCTTCAAGATGACTGAAGAAATTTCACATGAAATGCAAACCTTAAGACTAGCATTTAAATATACTGATAACAATTTTAGTTACACAATGTCTATAATCTTGATATATGTATCTATTCTTTGATATACACTACTATTTACATTTTGATCCAAAAGCTAAAGATACTTCTTTAGCAAAATATACATATATTTTTTGAAAAGTAGTTACAACCCTCTTTGGAAATCTTTTACCCACAAAATTTTTTGAACATTGAAATCATAGATGAGATGAACTGATGAATGTTTAATAATGTATTATTTTATCTAGTGACATCATTTTTGCTTATTTGTTAGTCCAGAGCTCACATATAAGAAAAGGTCTTCCCAAGCCATTTTGCAGCTTACCACTGCCCTCGGGATTTGAAGGTGAAATTCCTGATTATAATTGCATTCCAAATGTAAGAGGGGAGGAAAAAACAAATATACAATAACACTTTTCACATGTAACGGCGGCTCTTTGATTTTTGGGATCTCTTAGATTTGTCTGTCCCACACTTTCCATCTCCACTGGTGGCTGGATGTGGAGCAGCAAAAAAACCTCAGGACATTTCTCTTTGCCTTACCTGCCTTTGTGTCTCTTCAGTTCAATGTTGAGTGGCAGTTTAGGAATCCGTCATTCATTTTCCACAGACCTGTGCCTCAAGGGGTTGCACTTCTGTGCTGACAAACTGAGGCTGGCTGGGTTCCAGCCCTCTTTTTCAATGATCCTGTCTTGCCAGTTAGTGTAAAGTGTTGCCTATATCTGGGCCAGTGACTTCAAGAGGAGGATTCTAATGAAGGTCTTCTAGGACCAAGAATGCTGTATAGGGACCAACCATCCTTGTCCTGTGACTGCTATATCACCAATTGTTCCTAGGGGTTAAATGCATGTCAAAAGAGAGTGGACCATTAGTGTATTCTGGGTTATTAAATAACAGTGGGTTTCACTTCTGACTCTTCCATATTACTAAAAATGTAAGGTATGGCTTCCTGAGTGGTCCGTGAATAACCAAAATTACTATTGTGTTGGTAGTCAATTTAGATAAAGATAATTCAATTTATATTACTTATTCTTTAAGATATAGGTTTAAAATAAAAATGAAAACTAAGGATTTGATACTTATATTTGTAGTTTAAAGTTTAAAACCTAATAACAAATTTAGCGGACTGTCCCAGTGATTTAACTGACTAGTTAGGGTAGAGCTTAACACCTAGGTCTCATAATAGAGTATCTCATCCAGCTCCTGTCAGCAGACAAGTTGAGAACTTCTACCCCATTTTATAAGAGTAAGAAGCTAGACAACCTAGAAATGCAGCCACACAAGACAACCATGACCAAAGTAGCACTGCTAAATCCCAGGGTTTTACAGAGATTGTGTTGATAGTTTTAGAGTTTCCCCACCCATTTGTGGTACAGCAGGAGTTTGTGGTGATTCTCCTAGAAACACTGCTGACCTCTAGTTACAGAATTGAGCTTATCCACTTCTCCCTTTTTTTATGTGCTTCTTTCTCAGGAGAGATCTCCTTGCTTTTTAAATTCCATAAGCCTAATTCGCTAGTGAGAGTTTCTTGAGAGCAGAGCCTGTCTTTGTTCACTCTATTCCTAGTATCTGGGATAATATCTGACATATATAGGAGGGACTCATCAAACACTTTTTGAATTTATGAATTGAATTGAACTGAATTCAAGCATGATTCATGGCACAAGATAAAGTAGTATAAAGTGTATTGGTCAGAAAGATCACTTCAGTATAGATTCAGTGCCAGCTTAAACACTATCTTGAACAAGTTAGTTAAGCCTCTTGATTCTATCACCTTTATAATATAGAAGTAACTATTCTCTCATAGGGTAGTTGTAAAGACCAAATGTTAAAATTTCAGTGCTTTTTTAAGAGAAATTTTAAGGTCCAAAGTAGAAAAAATAAGGGAGCTATGTTACACAAGAATGTCTTTACAAAATTGACCTTAGGCAAGTTCATCTTCTCCACTAATTGGTTCATTTTCTCTCAACACTGATAATTTCCATCAACCACTGCCCACAAGTCTATCCACTCATTTAGCTCCCACAAGCATCCAAGTTTTAATATTTCTACCTCTTAACATCTATCTTAAATTGGTCTCCTCTCCATCCCCTCTGGCTTAGCTGTATTCTAGTTCCCATCACCTCCTATAATTAATTATCTCCTGTTCATTTATCACAGTTTCCTGAGCTTCCTACTTTTAGCTGGGCTTTCAAAACTAACAAAACAAAACAAAAACTCACAAACTTCCTATCATCAAATGTTACTAGTATAGAGCATACAAATCTACTGCATTTTCTGGGATAGTACTGACTCCAAAATTATCCCCATATATCAGTAGAATATTTTGAAAGAAAAATTTTTTCCAATTTTATATTTGTCGTAGGAAAAATTCTTTTGTTGAGCCACATACTCTACTTTTTAATTCAGAATATGTGATTACCGTATCCTTGGGTTGCCTTGTGTTCAGAAAAAGAGAAAGGAAGTTTCTTGCTCCTGCTCCCTCTTTCAGTTCAAAAATGACTTATCCCCATCTCAGATCTCAGAATTCAGACTAATACTTTCACTAGTATAGCTGAGGAACACGATACTTTAAATCTGCCTATGTAGACCAGCCTTAAAGCTAAACAATGATTTATAATATTGATTCTTTGGGAAAGGGCATTTTCGTCCCACATGAACATCTGACAAATGAAATTTTATAACACAACGCATTTGTAAGTTGGAGGCTACCTTTATTAGGATGAAAATAGTAAATTGAAAATTCTTATCCCTAACTTTGGCATTGCTAGAAGTATAGAGTTGTGTATTAATTATTTAAGTGATAAGCAGAAAAGGAATACTTCATTGAAAGCAACACTTTTGAATCATTTTGTTTGATTTTTTTCAGCTGTCTGCCTAATAAAATTCTGAAATCTTTTTTCTCTCTCCATTTTTTCCTTTCTTTCACCAACACTCATTCTAGGCATGAGAATATTATTTACTTTTCAGTGGGCTCTTGTGGTAATAAAGCATTACTCATTTCTCTGCTTTATTTCCTTGAGACACAGAGCAAACATGCAGTAAGTGATAGCCCTGTTCAAACGCCACTGTGTAAAACAAGTGAGCAAGACTCAGGATCCCTATCTCATCCTGGAGGAGCAAAATGATCTCAGGAACAGCACGAGACAATAAATTTAATAAAGGCATTTGTATCTCCTGAAAATTTTCACCATAATTCCTTCAAAATATTTTAGAAAAATGTATTCTGTTTTATGGTAATACCTTCAAGCTAGGAACCCTTTCTCAATGATTCTAATGAGACAGGGAGGTTACTGCTGTACACAAATATGTATTGAGATTATGAGATTATATAAGATCTCTTTTGTTCTGTTGTTTGGTTTTCCTTTTTATTTTAAGATTACATTAACAAATCGGATTTTGCTGAGAATTTACTTGCTATTTTGACCAAATGCTTCCCATGAGGAAAATGATGATTTTCTTCACTATTGCAAATACAAAGAATATTATGTTTTTTTCTCTAGATGAGGAAAACTAGAGAATTCTTGCTCTGACAGCATAATGCAACCTGATGAAGTCAAACAGGTATTATAATCCTTATGAGAAAGCTATCTTTTTTCACTTTCGAAGTATTCCCTACAAAATCCAGACCTCATAGATAGTCACACCATGATCCATCATCATTGCTTAGCTATTTGCAAGTCCTCAGCGGGTCACCATAATTTACACTTACTAACCATGTAAACACATATGAGCCTCCTAATTACTGTGAATAGTCTAGAGTCTTCTCTCTTTATTTAAATAATAAAATGTAAGTTAATAAAAGAGCATGTCCCATTTGTTAAATTGACTAAATATATTTGTCTAGATGTTACTTTTCAATCTGTTACAACTTCAAATACAGTCCATTTTAAAGGATTTACATGTAAAATATGGTATCCATTCTCCTATTTTAATAAACATTCTTAAAGTTGAAAATACAAGAAACATATCACCACATTCAGTTATTAGAATTTACTTAATGTTACTGAAAGATTAATGTAACAGACAAGTTCTGGTATAAGACTGCCTGGGTTCAAGTCAGAGCTCTCCCACAGACGGGCTGTGGGGCAGTGAACAAGATACTGACCTCTTTATAAACCTCTGGTGTTTCTCACCTATAAACTGGAGATGAAAACTGTCCCGGCACTACATGGTTGTTGGGATGATTGACGTGCTCACAAGGGCTCAGCACCTCGCATGTGGGAATAGGCACTAACACTATCTTAAATTAGTAATGTGCATTTGGGGGGTTTTGGCATCATATTTGATAGTTTTTCCTAAAATAAAACCAAATGTTATTATTAACATTTTTATTTGTGGTTGAAGACGTTACCATTTTAGCTCTTGACTCTGAGATGATGATGACAGGAAATTCAACATTCTGCTTATCACTTTGAACAACTCAATTTTTAATAACCAGTTGATATCTAAAATACATGAACTTTTCTAATCTGAAGTTAATTTTTGCTAATTATATCCACAATTTTGTCATACTATTCATAAGCAAATAAATACAGGATATAGACCAAAAGACAAATATAGAAGAAGAAAACATTCTTGCACAGTATATTTAATCTGGTCTGTCAAATTTAAACTGTTTAATAATGTTAATCAAAAGAAATTAAACTGAATCCTAGAGTCATGCCATAAATAATGATACAATAAATTTTATAGAAAATTACGAGAATACACATTTTTCCAAACTCCTGATTTTCATCTGTTCTTTATGGGAATAAAGTCTAGCAACCACTATTGAGGTTGGCTGTCCCCAAACTAACTCAGTGATGAAGAGTCTCACATTTCTGAATTTAGCAATTTGGAGACATATGGGGAACGTGTGAGCTGGTCAGCAATCAGCAGTGCTTGATTCAGTTGCAGAATATCAATTAATGGAGAGACTAAGCTAATGTTCTTTTCACTAGAGAAATGACTAGAATGTTATGTCTCCCTTTGCCTACCCAGTGACAGCTGACTTGTGCCCATAAACTTTGGTACATGGACCTATTACTTCACCTACTTCGATATGCTTTATTTTCATTAATGTACCCAAGCTGTGATTTTGCCATAATTTTCCCCATGGATATTCATATTAGGAGTGATCTAATATGCACACTGATATTAGCACACTCTGTAACACAATCTTGAAATCACCATACATTGTTTACTAAAGCAGTGTGGCTGTGCTCTAAAGATGGTCCTATTGTTAAGTGACTTTGAGTGCTGAGCATTGCTTTGTTCATGATAGGAAAAAACACCTACCCTCTCAAATGTCTGGATTGTGTGTAAAAAGATAGAATGAGATGCAAGAAAGAAAGCGAGAGGAAAGGAGTGTGCGCATGGAGAGCTTATCCCTGTTTACATTTTCATCCTATGTCTACTGGATTGATCCCCTACTTCTTGTCAGCTCACCAGGCTGACAGCAATTCTAGCAGAGAGACACAGGGTAAAAGGGACTTTGATTCATCCCCTCCCCCTAAGTCCCTGCCTGTCATTGTCGGCTCCTGAGTAAGCAAAGTGAATATGGTCAGAGAGGTCTGAGGCTCTGGAGCTGTGTTTTCCAATCTCAGGGGCAGCCACCTCCTCATCAACAAATCCATGCAAGCATTCTATACATTATGCCGCTTTTCACTCACGAGTTTCGTTCTTCACTACAGAGCACTTAGTCCAAATAAGACAATTCACCGTGGAATTGTGTGTATGTGTGTGTAGCTAGATTGAGTGATAGATTGAAATTTTAGAGGGCTTTTTTAAGCCTTCATTCCTATTTTTAAAATGTGAAAATTTCCCCCTCCCCCTTAGTTCTTCCCAAAACTGCTCTGTGATGTGATCACAAATACTCATGTGCATAAATTCCCATTATCATAATAGGAGCACTGCAGAGAGGCTTCTTCTGAAAATAAATTACTCTGTAGCATATATTAGGAGACTAAACCCAAACAAGCGAAATTGTGTGCTCTTCCACCCTGTAAGTTAAGCATTTGAAGATACAAAACCAATTGCCTTTTTCATTTTATATGTATTTTGTTTTCTTGTTTTATTTCCATCTTATCTGGTTTATCTATTCTCTCTCATTTTTTAAAAGATGGAAGACATTTCAGTTATTAAATTTCTTATTTTCCTTCAGTTGTCTTAATCATTCTGTTAGCTGCCCCTCTCTTTTCAACACATTGTAATCCATGTCAATATCCATGGCTGACTTCAAACGCATGAATATGTATGTTCTCAAAGGGAGCAGAGGTGCCCACCAGGGCCGATTTATGTTGTGGGCAGTCCAAAGACAGAGAAGGCTGGAAGTGTGAGGTTTGGGTCCTGCTACTGCATAGTCTTGAGTTGGTCACCAACTTTGCTTTCTTTTCATTTCTAAAACAGGAACAAATAGATCAGCTCTCCTATCAATTTGCCAAGGAGGGTATTAATGCACATAAAATAATCTATAGGAAAGAACATTAAGGTTTAGGAGAGAAAACATGAATGAAATTCAAGGGGATTCCATTAAATAATCCCCATCCTAGAATTTCTGGTAAATGTTTGTTAGAAACTTTTGGATGCCTGTAGATTAGTTTAAAGTTTCAAAGTGATTACAATTAACCTGTATTCAAAAGAGCTAGGATTTCAATGCCTACATTACAGCAGGGTTTTATCCTTAGGGACGAAGTTTACTGAGAATATTAAAATCACCTTTACAATGACCCAGAGCAGGAACCTCTCTTGCTCCCTGTTGGTAACCACCACTGTCACTGATTCAAGGATAGACAGTCAGCTAATTAAGAATTACCTTTGATGACATCTGGATTAATTTAAAAATGTATAAAATCTTACTTGATATATTTAAAAAACTGAGCTTTGAGGGGTTTTCCTTTGAATCAATATGAGCTTGAGTTTGTGAGTGAAATGGATACATTAAAAGATCTTTAAGTTTGAAAATTATTTAATATTATGCTTGCCATAAAAGACATAAACCAGCCTACCTCCTTTGTGAATATATCAGACAAATGCTTTTCATGATCATATGCATTTTATCTTCTTGGGGGCCAGCTCCACTCAGCTTTTTTACTGATTTATAAGAGAGACCCTCAGGTATAAGAGTTGATATTTGACCAAGTAAAGAGATTTATCAGAATTGTATTCATTTTTTTCAGTTGCCTGTGTTCCTTTTTTATGTATTTTTTCCACTTTTGTCTATCAGGAATCGTAATTTTTTACATCAATTCCAGCATTTACATTGCCTATGCCATTTTTATGTCTTGGCTGGCTGGAAACCCACACAGTGGACTTTTCAATGACACACAGAAAAAAGCAAACTCCCTCAAGCCAAGCGGAAAAGGATTTAAAACTCAGTGTGCATCTCTGTTAGGGGTGAGAGAGCCTATTGCAGAAACAAAGAGTGAAGAGAAAATTCTATCCTTGGAAGCTTCACAATGACACAACCACAGCTTTTCATGTAATAGCTCAAATGTTCCCACTACAGCCATTAACAATGTAATGAAACAAATCACTTGCTATCCATCACAATTATAATCGATGGAATCCAACTGGTCTTACCTGGGATAAAAAAAATCCCATCTCGAAGTGGATCCATTTTAGAAAATAGCAAAGTTTGGGGAGTAGGGAAGGGATGACATGTATTTCCCATAAACAATTTAGGCAGGCATTTGATCTATCTAAACCAATAGATTACTGTCTTGATATATCTTTCCCCTGCAATTTTCCCTTTTATTTTATTAGGCCTAGTGGAGGATTTCTTGCTGCCCATGTGAATGAGAGAACTAGTCTAGGACCACATAGAAAGTACTATCAAGAAAAATATAGCAAAACAGTGTTAGCATTGCTTGTTCTTTATAGGTAGCTACTATTGCTTTCCTTGGTTTTCATTTTCCTGTTTGCATTTCTCTTTTCCTGTCACCTTCAGAAGTCTCTAGAAATAGTAATAGAGATAAGAGTTACTACAGTATTTAAGTGGTAATAATGGTCTATATTTAGAGTTGATAACACAAAATATTAAACAAGATAAGTGGCCAGAGACTTTATGATATACTTTGGAAGTCAGTTCGGTTCTAAAAATTATGTCCTTGAGTTTAAACATCTCTTCTTGAAAGGAGAAGAAATAATGAAGAGGAAGCTGGATTTTAACTGATTCATGGGACAAAATACAATAATAATTATAGCTATTACTTACTGAATTCTTGTTATGTATTGAATACGCACACATGTATGGCCGTAATTTATATTGTACTCTTGTGGTCTTAGAAGCTCATTTTTAACCTCATTGTATAAATGGGGAAACTGAGGTTTACAAAAGTCAAGAGTCTTTCTCAAGAGCAATGAGATAGTAAATTGCCAGAACTGGAATTAGAAAATAAGAATGACTTCCTCAGTGTCCAGGTCCTACTTATTAACCAAAGTTCCTCAAGTTTGAAAATTCTTTCATACTCAAATATATACATGCACATCATTTAGCCACATAAAATTAGTTGTAGTAACAGTTCTTTTCAACACCACAAAAATTAAAACAAAAAAAAGCAAAAATTCACTGTCACTGTGTAGAGCAACACACACCAATGTATTCATTAACACAGAGCAAATAGAAATCCCATAGGCAGTATCTAGTTATAAGGTGATCAAGCAGATAATCCAGATTTGTATTTATAGTATCATTGAAATAAAGATATGAAAACATAAGCTGAAAAAATAGTATATTGTAGTAAAGGGCAACCTTTGAGAAGATGTTCTAAATCCTAGCTGGAGAAACTGTGTCCTCCATAACACAGAACACAGAGGTTGCTCAGGGCTGAGTGCTATGGCTGCGTTTTGGGAAGTAGGAGGTGAAAATGTGCTGATTTTTCTAAACATAGGCATGCTGTTTTCCTAAGAGGCATACATTATGTAAAAACATTTCATCACTGACTCCTGAATTAAATAGCTGCCACCACAACCTTGGAAAAGTGGGTTTCTAGCCAAAGGGATATGAATGTATCCACAAAAATCTATGCCTGAAGGTGTCTTCCCTCTGTTTATCTCTCTTTTAAATAGCAGACATTCTGAGAAAGGCATGAGTTTTGGAGATGGTTTGACTGGTACAGAAAGAACAAGAAAAAAATAAATGCTTGAGATGCAAATGAATTTAAATTGCACTTGCGGTCAATGAGAAGCTGGTGGATGCATGCACTAGGAGAGGGGAGCACATTTTACAGAGTTAGGTCAAAGAGATTATTTCAAAGCAACACACTGGCATGACTGGAAAAGTGAGATGAAGCAAGGCATGAAGAGCTCTTAGAGGACAGGAAATAAGGCTTTCCTGTGCTCTCTAAAAAGGTGAGCACCTTGCCAAATGTGAGTCCTACTAAACATTAATATATGGGATAGAAAGTGGTTTCAAGGACCCAAATTGAGAAATGACTCAGCTCTGAATAATGAACTGCTGCTAGGAAAGGCTGATACTGAGAACATTTGGGGTACTCCAAAAATAATGATTAAATAATAACCAGAAGGGTATAGTTAATTAGTTTCCTCTCAGGAGAGATGATGTTTTAGAAGTGATTAAAGAAAGTTTTGTGCTGGAAAAGGAAAAACTTAAAAGAATGATGACTATTCCATGGAGAAGACAGGAGATTATTAATGCAGTAAAGCTAAGGGTGGACACAAAGGACAATGTTGTTCTAAAATGTTGTTCTATATCCCAGCCTGAGAATAAGGAAGGTATCTGCCTATAATAAAAAAGGCTCATCCCATTGAGTGAACATCTAAGCAAGAAAAAAGAGAGTTATTGTATTTCTCTTTCAGTACCAAACTATTAAATAAAGGACTTGTGATGCTTAATTTTATCTGTTAACTTGACTGGATGAATGGATGTCAAGATAGTAGGTGAAACATTATGTCTAGGTATGTCTGCGAGGGTGTTTCTAGAAGAGAGTAGCATTTGAATCTGTAGTACGGCTGAGTAAAGAACAGCAAAGATCATCCTCGCCACTGAGGGAAGGCATCATGACATTCACTGAGGGCCTAAATAGAACAAAAAATCAGGGAAAGAGTGAATTTGCTGTCTTTGCTTAAGCTGCCTTTTGGACTTTCAGACCTGGCCAGAATTGACAGCATTGGGCCCCTTGGTTCTCAGGCCTCTGGACCCAGACTGCAGCATATCTCCAGCTTTCCTGGGCTTCCACCTTGCACACAGAAGACCATGGGACTCCTTGACCTCCATAATCATGTGAGACAATTCCTATAATAATTATCAACACATATCGACATATATGCTCTTGGTTCTGTGTCTCTAGAGAGAACCCTGACTAATACAGACTTCACCCCCAGCTTCTGTCCATGTCATTATTCTCTTATGATATTTCTGGCACATTTTGCTTTCTAGTTCAAGTCTAACTATAAAGAGTAGAAAGGGTTTACCAAGTTGAAGACAGAAATGACAGATTGTAGAGAAACTTAAAAGCGAAAGAAGTAAGCAAACATCAGGAACAAACAAACAAAATCGTGGTTTTCATAGTACACAGGAGGACTAAAGAGCTGCACAACTCATTCTGAAAATGGAATATGGAAGTCAGGCCAATTTTCTTAAATCTCTAATTCTCCAATAACTCAGGTCAGGTGGGTATACATAAAATAAGAAAATAAAACGAGACAGAACAGTGGTTTATAGTCATGCTAAATCACCAATGTGTTTCAAATTTGAGCTCCCCAAATTGCATTGGCAAATGCCTATTTTGTGCTCAAATCCATATTTGTAATCTACTTTTATTATAACACATTTTTCACATTGATTTGTTTATATTTTACTTATGCCCATTACACTGTGAGCTTTTTGGGGGCACTAACCATATCTTATTCATGTTTAGCCTGTCCTGGGAAATAGTAGGCTCAATAATTGTTTGTTGAAATTAATTGAATCAAATTAAAATGATAGCACAGGTTTAAAATATTAACTAATCCCAATTGGTTGCTCTATGTTACCCATAGGACTTAATTATGATTCTTATATAGCTTGCTACTCAGAGTGATCCACAGAACCAACAGCAATGGCATCACCTAGGAGCTTATTAGGAAAGGAGACTCAATTCTGAGGCCCCACCCCACGCCTGCTGAATCAGAATCTGCATTTTAACAATATCCCCAGGTGGTTCATCTATACAGTTAAAGTTCAAGAAGCATTGATCCATCTACCTTAGGTCAATTTCATGTATCCATTTTTCAATAAGCATTTAATGTGTGTCTACTATGTGCAAAGAATGGTTCAAGTAACTATGGATAGAGTGAAAAATAAGAATTACAGATCTTAAAAATCTTATAGTTCTAGCAGCAAACACAAATGATAGAAGCTCTTTCACAATGAATTATTTAATTAGACCATAACAATTGCTCAATTGGAGAAGTATAGAAAACATGAATGAGAGACAGATCTAGCCTGGAGAATAAAGGAAGATTTACCTTAAAAACTGATATTTGAACTAAGATCTGAAAAATGAATAAGACTTAACTAGGGCAAAGCCCAATGTGATGAAGAAGAGCTCCTAGGAGAGGAAACAGCATGTGAGGACTCTGGGCAGAAAGAAGTGTGGCATTTTGGAGGAACGCAGAATGAATTGGTAGTTACAAAATAGTTTCTGGGATATATTTCAACATAGGGAATACAGTTGGTAATATTGTAATAACCGTATATGGTGCCAAATGCCAGGTGACTACTTGAATTATTGGGAGGGGTCACTTAATAAATTATATAATTGTCCAACCATTATGCTGTACACCTGAAACTAATATAAAATAACATTGAATGTCAACTGTAATTGAAAAATAAAAATTAAAAAACAGTGAATGTGACTGCAGTTCAGAGAGTGAAGCAGAGAAAAGAGGGAAGGCACAGCCGGGATGGTACACATTATTCAAAACCTTGTATATAACACTGTAGTTTTTTTTTAAGAATTTATTTAGCCCTGCCTGGTGTGGCTCAGTGTATTGAGTGCTGGCCTGCAAACCAAAGGGTTGCCAGCTCGATTACCAGTCCTGGCACAGACGTGGATTGCAGGCCAGGTCCCCAGTGGGGGGTGCATGAGAGGCAACCACACATTGATGTTTCTCTCCCTCTCTTTCTCCTTCCCTTCCCCCTCTCTAACAGTAAATCTTTTTTTAAGATTTTATATATTTATTTTTAAAGAGAGGGGAAGGGAGAGAGAAAGAAAGGGAGAGAAATCAATTCGTGAGGGATATAAGGATCAGTTGCCTCTCACATGCCCCCAACTGGGGACCTGGCCTGCAACCCAGTCCTATGCCCTATCCAGGGATCGAACTGGTGTTCTTTCAGTTTCCAGAATGGAGCTCAATCCACTGAACCACACCAGCCAGAGCACATTGAAGATTTTAATTTTGATCTTAAGAACATTGAAAAGCTATTGAACAGCGTTAAGTAGGGTAATAATCTGACAAAAATAGTTTTAAAACTGGGTACAGTTTAGAAGAAAGAAGAAATTCAAGGATGAATGCAAGGAAACCACTCTGGTTATCTATTGCTCCCTAATAAACTGCCTCCCAAACCTAGAGATTTAATGCAACATTTTGTTTTACACATATTTTGTGAGTCCTTTGGGAAGAACTCAGTTGGGTAGTTCTCTGATTCATTTGGTGTAAGTTGAGGCAGCTGGGGCTGGAAGATCTGCTTCCAAGATCAAATGCCTACTGCCTTGGTTATCTCTCTGCCTCTGTTTCTCTGTCTCTGTCTCTGTCTCCCACTATCTCTAGGACATCTTATACTTCAGTGATTCTTGTCTTGGCCTCGACTTCTAACAGCATGGTACTTTAGATTCCATGAAGGAATGTTACAAAAACAAGAAGTAAAAGCTGCTTGTTTTTTAAGGCTTGAGTATGGGAATTGGCACAGCATGAATTAGAGTAGTCAGAGAAGCCAGCCCAGATTCATAGGGAGGAGGTTTAGACTGTGCCTCTGCTGCCCATGATTAAAGAAAAAAATTGAGCCATCCTTAATCTTCCGTACAGAAGTCGACAGTTATGAGAACAGTACAGTTTTTTACATCGCAACATTAAAAGCTATTTCCTAATTTGGAGGAAAGCTTCATTATGTGAACCTAAAGTCAAATGAGTTAGGTGTGCCCACCCCTGATAGCTGGGACTAGACATATTCCAAACAGAGCTGTGATGGAAGGAAGTGACCGTGGCTTCATTATCTCCAGCCCTACTCACCGTGGTTTCTGTTGATACTCTGAAACCATCTCTCAAGCATTCACTCATCACTAACCTACCCACAATCTTTGAGTTATTGTTCTAAGTAAGTCACCTAGAGCTGGTTTCTGTGGACTGAAATATACAATCCTGATCAGTGAAATACTTCAAGAAAGAGTTCATGGTAATCTGTGCTCAGTGGTGGCAATGGAAGGGGAAAATATTAACAGAATTAAACTATGTTAAGTAGAACAAATAGGTAGTGCTGGATGACCAAAAGAAAAGATTGTCAACTATGTGGATAACAGCGTACTTCACTGAGATGTGGGACACTGAAAGAAGGTGACATTTTAAGGGTTCTCTGATGTTTTAAGTTTTGAATATATTGATTTTGAAATACATGTGATGGATCTAAATGGCAATGCTGTATAGGTAGTTTTATATATCACTTGTAGTTCATATGTAATATCTGAGCTAGAAAATAGAAATATGGTTGACCCTTAAACAACACAGATTAGAATTGCACTGGTCCACTTACATGTAGATCTTTTTTCAATAAATAGTATACCGTCAGTCTTCTGTATGCCTGGGTTTTACATCCATGGATTCAATCAACTACGGATTGAAAACTATTTCCACTCAGCATTTGGAAATCCATAGATGCAGAGAGCTGACTGTATTGCATTGTCGTACATCATTTTATCTAACAGACTTGAGCATCCAATGATTTCAGTAACTTAGGTTGTGGTAGGGCACAATCAATGCCTAGCAGATTATGAGGAACATCTGTAAGTTTTCTTGGGGAGACAAAAGTTATACATGGATTTTCAACTATGTGAAGGTCAGCTGGATAGAAGTAATTAGCTTACAGTTGTTAAATAAAGCCACATGTATGAATGAGTTACCCTGCAATGAAAAAAAGTACAACTTCTTCTGTGTCTATTCTCTGGTCAGTAGAATTATTCGCACAGAGGATATTCCTCAACAGTTTGTCTCTTGGGTTTCTCTCCAGGATTTTGCATTGTTGCTTTGATGGAGTCCTGTATGATTGATATAATTATCAGAGTTAAGGGGTTTCTTTTCAGAAATTCCCAAGACCTAACATCACTGAGGTAGCAAGAGACATTCAGAGCTTAGTGCTGAAGTGAGGTAAGGATCAACTCTTCAACTTTTAGCCCACGAGGCTACAAAATAGCCTTGTGCCCACAATCCAGTAAAGACCCCACTGAAAACTTCTCTTGAAATTTATGGAATTTTGCCCTGGCTGGTGTAGCTCAGTGGATTGAGCACCAGCCTGTGTACTGAAAGGTTCCCAGTTCAATTCTCGGTCAGTGCACATGGCTGGGTTGTGGATCGAGGTCCCAGCTGGTGGCTGGCGGCATGGGAGAGGCAATTGAGTGATGTTTCTCACACATGGATGTTTTTCTCTCTCTCTTTCTCCCTTCTTTTCACTCTCTCTAAAAGTAACTAAAATATTTGAAAAAAGCAATTTATGAAATTTCTATTTAATCATCTGTTAAGTACAAAATGACAAACTATCTTCTAAGAATTTATGAAGATCCTGATTTTTTTTAGAGTACAGAACTTATTGTTTGTAGGGCGGAAAGTCATATATAAATAAACTAGGTATATCTTACCACATTTAGAAGATATCAGTGGAAGTTCTACCTAATTCTATAGAAGGGTCACCATATATCCAAGGCAGGGAGCTCGGCCTTGCATGTTAAGTAAGTGATATTTTTCTCCATGTGAGAGGCTCTGAGGACTAACACATGAGAGCCAAGTTCAAGCATAATAGATAAATTAAAATCCTAGTTTATAAATTTGTATTGATTAATAAATAGACATGTTGACTGGTGTACAACCCACTCCTCTGTACAAAGGTCTGTGATTTTGGTTAGGAAACCAAATCACAAAGTAAAATTTGCTTGGTGAATGCAGGGGATATTTTTAAAAATTTGGTGGAATACAAATTTGACATTCTCCTTCTCCCAAAAAAGGTTTGGTGATCAAGCAAATTTGAAAAATTAAGTCAGAATGAATCACCCTAAAGCTCAGGGTTTTAATAGCACTCTATTATTTCTCACAGTTTCTGTGTGTCAGGAATGTAGTAAAGGCTTGGCATGGCAAAGCGTGGGATCTCTCACACAGCTGCTGTGGTGTGATGGCTGGGGTTGGACAAGTAGATGGCTCCGGCAGCTGGGTGCTATCCAGTCATTCTCTCTCTGTGTGTGTCATATGTAGCCTCCAAATTCTCCATCTGGTCTTGCTATGTGGGCTAGTTTGGCCTTCCTCACATTATGGCAACTTTATGGCATTTGAACTTCATACATTGAGGCTTAGGGTTTCAGCAGGAGTGTTTCACCAAATAAGGTAGAAATAAGGCATCACCTTGTCTGGCGGGGCCTTGGAAATCATGCAGCATCTGGCCTGATGCCTTTTGTTGGTTACAGATAAGTCAAAAGCCTGACCTGATTTAAGGAGAGGGAACAAAAAGCTCCACCTCTTGATGGAATGGATGTCAAGGTCACATTTCAGAATAGCACTTAGAATGTGAGATAAGGTCACTGACATCTTTGGGAAATATAATGTCCCATACTAGCTATGTAACCCTGGTCATGCAACTGAATATCTGAGTCTCAGATACCTCACATTAGGGGAGGGGAACAAAAAGAAATAAAGAGAATAAAGCTCCATGATTTGGGCCTCAACAAATCCATTATAACAAAATAATAGTTATTAAATACAGGTATTAATCAAAGTTGACATAAGTATTATTTCTTCTTCACCTCCAATGTCTAGTTTATCTTTCTATTTCTATAGTATATAAGCCATTTTAAATATCTGTTTCTCATTTTTATGATTTTAATGTCCATTTTTATCCAGCAACTCCCAGTTAGTATGTCTAGCCCAAATCTCTCTCTCTCTCAAACTCCAGACTCACAGATTGAACTACCTGTCCAAAACTAAGCTCCTGATATTACCCCTCACAAATGGTTCAGATATTCCTGTAAGAAAGAGTTGCCAAGCTTAGGTCTACACTGCTTCTTTTCCTAATTCTGAACTGCAGAATGTACTCAACTCAGATTTGCTGGCCCTTTGGCCAGTGATTCTCTGAGTCAGGGGTGTCAAATTCATCTTCACCAGGGGCCACATCAGCCTCGAGGTTGCCTTCAAAGGACTGAATGTAATTTTAGGACTGCATAAACATAACTACTCCTTAACAGTTAATTGGGAGCATGGCTCTGCCACTGGCTAGAAACAAGGTGCCGGGCCAGATAAAACAAGGTGGAAGGCTGGCTTCAGCCCGCGGGCCTTGTGTTTGCCACTTGTGCTTAAGTGCCATCCTCAGATCAACAGTGTCAGTACCACCTAAAAACTAGAAATGTGCATTCTTGTGACCACCCAGATCTAATGAATCAGCAATTTGTGTTTTATCAAACCCTTCTTATGACTCTGCTGCACACCCAAATTTGAGAACCACCAGCTTAGGTCATATGTTTCTAGGATCTGAGAACTGTTAACTTATCTCTTCCTTACTTTGCACCTCATATTTCTCTTTTTCAGTTCCCTTTTATTATGGCCAATCTAATGCTTATAAGCTATAAAACCTCTTCTAATTGCCAGTAGGCAGAGCAGAGTCGTATTCATATGCTTCTTATATTGCAACAGGAAAAAAAGAAATAGCTTTCTTTTTTTTAACGTGTTTTCTGGTAGGATCTTTCACATCTCAAATTTGCTGCTTCTTTAAGCCTCTCTATTTTAGCTGGTAACAATTCCATTCTTCCAGCATTCTTGATATATCTTTTTCTCACACCCAAAATCAAATTCACTATGGAATTCTGTTTGCTCCACTTTCAAATTAGATCCAGACTCCAGCCACATCTTACCATCTACACTGCCACCATAATCTTCACCTCGACGACTGACAGTGAGTGGGTAATGTGTCTCCCTGTGTCTGCTCTAGACTACTCTGAACACAGTAACCAAGTTGTCCTTTTGCAGCATAGCTTAGATCATGCCCCTACTCACAACCCTGTTAATATACCCCTCTTCTATTAGAGTAAAAGCCAAAGCCTTTTACTATAGCCTACAAGGTGATACATGATCCATTTCTACCTCTTATCCCTGACCTTCTCTCTGACTTCTCACTCTCTTCTCCAGATACACTGGTTAGTTTGCTGGCCCTCCAGTGTTACCTTCCGTACTTAGTGGGGAGTAGAAACAGCCTGGGAGTTTGGGTTCTGATGCAGAGAACACCAAAGGATTGCTTACTGCTTAAGATGGGGAGAGGAGTTTAAACTCTAATGGAAGAGAACACTGAAGGACTACTAGCAGAGTCAGATATAAACCTAAAGTGGACCACATTACAGTGCTTTCTCCAGGGATGCCCTGGTCAGGCAGGGGAGTACAATGACCTTTCTGTTTTGCCCACTTCCTGTGGGTTTGTTTCTCCTTTGCTATTATTTAAAGACATCAGGCTTTGTTTAAGCAAAAAAAGATGTTTTTGAGATCTCTGTCCAATGAGAATTACACATAAGTCTTTATTTGATTTCAATTATCAACCATTGACAACCAGATGAGTGAGAATTTATTGTATTGAAGGAAACTCCAGGCCTGGTGGGGCTCTGTATCCTGGGGGTGTTAGAGAATCCTTGTTCTCTAAACTTGGAATCAGATGAGTTGAGAATATGAAGATTAGGGCACTAATCTGCCATTCCTAGCTTTCTGTTTGAAAGAGCAAGAAGCAAATAAAGGCTTTGATCAGCGCCAGAGTTGCAGAGCAAAACTGCAGGCCATCCTACCCTTTGATTTGGAAAAAGTGGCCTTTCACAGTGGGGTTCAAAGACCTGATCTTTACTCTTGAAACCTGTGTCTTGCTGTGAGCATGAGCACTCGGGATACTTTGTTTCCAAAAGGATTCACTTTGACTTAAGATGGTACTGGTAATTGCCTACCTCTCTCTCTCCCTCTCTCGCTCCCCCACCCCCACCTCTTCATCTCATCCACCCAAAGAGAACATTTTTAGTGATATTCAGTTCAGTTCTACTTTATATTCCAAGAGCAAAAGCTTCTATTCTATTGGTAAATCTTATTATCTTTCTCCCTTTGCACCTGTGTGATATAGTTATTAAATGATAGAATAAGATGTATACCCTTTCCAACCTTATTTTACCCCTCAGGTCTAGGAGTCTGTGAAACTTGCCTCTTCAGACCACAGTTACAAAAGTTGGTTCCCTGTGGCTTACACCTCTAGGGTCAGGTACAGTTTCTGACCAGGGGCTCCACATTAGTCAACAACGTGCAGCACAGTTTCCTGGGAGCCCCCGAGTGTTTGGTGTAGTGTTAGTCATAATTGTTAAAAGTATAAAAGTTCATAGGCTAGTGGGGACGTCAGACACAATAATCACTGATAAGTCAAACTATAGACGGTTCTGAGACATGGCCTGGGAAGCACGGGTACCCAAGGCTCCCAGGGGGAGGGGTCAGAAAGAGGCCTGGAGTGGAGGTGCCTCAATGGGAATGAAGGAAGCATGGAGGGCTCATCAGGTTACTAAGATGATGCATCTGTCTACAAGCCCTCATAGCCTTTTCTTCTAAAAAGACCCATGAAGACCTAATAATCTAATAATAAAATAATCTACTTTTCTAAAAACAACTTAAATACTTGTTTTCTAATATATTTTTCTGAGTATTTCTATCCCACATTAATCTTTCTCTTCCGCAATTTTTGTTAGTCATTGTCATCATTGGTGCCTGTCTCCCCTCCACCCCTACTGCACATGCACAGTCAATGAAGAGGTTCGTGTATTATTTCATCTATAAATTTCTTGTCCCTAAAGCTGAGGAGATTAAGCTTTTTGAGTTTAGGAACCGAGTCTCATATATATTCTCTTATTCCCAAAGCACCCAGATGAGGTGACAATGTAGGATTTATTAATTTCACACTGTCAAAAAAAAAGAATTAATCTTTTATCTCATCAACACATCTTTCAGCAAATATTCCCTCCCAGTCCCTAAGGCCCACCTGTACCTTTCCACATGCACACACGCACATGCTCCCTCAGGCACCCACCAGTCCCATGTATCACTCAGGCCTTCTGCTTCTACATACCTCGCCTTAGCCTACAGAAAATGCCATAAGTATGCACTCACATGCTTTCCCCTTACAGAGCTGTTTAACTGACCTATAAAATTAAGTATTTTTAAATGTATTTTGACAACGTTCCTGACAAGGTTAATAGACCGTCAGTTTACCAATGAAACTTCAGAGTCAGAGAAGTTCAAAAACTTAATGAAGACATTGCAGGACACTCACCGAAGGCAGATAGAAAGGGCTCACACCAGTGTACTACCTGATTACTATGTCTTTACTGTCAAATTTCTTATGTTTTTGAACACCTCATTATTTTTAATAGTTTAAAATTTGACATTTAACTATAAAATATAATTTCAAATGAAAAAGACTTCAAAATAACTTATTTGGACACACTGTAATAATATATCTGACTACATTTTTAAAACTATAAAGTAACATATAAATATAGTATTATGTTTCCAAGGAAGTTTAACATCCCTAACAAAGTCTATACATGAGAATTGATCAAAATAGAATGTGTTAAGTGTTATCCTTTATTTCAATGATATATATAAAAATATGTATAATTGTAGGAACTATCTGTAAAGTTGTAGGTGACATGCTGACAGTAAAATCTCCAGAGACCAGGGTAAAATGTTCTGGCCTCTCACACAAAGCTGAAATACAGTTGCTATATATTATATATAGCAAATATATAATTCATGAACTAAAAACCATATACATTTATACAAAATAGTCCTTTGATAAGGACCTTCTTTTGCATTTTTTATTAGTGAATTAAGAATTTTTAATGATTCAGCACCTCTCCTGCCACCATTCATTTCTAAATCAGTAAAATAATACATAGTTTTCAACTAGTTAAACAAGTGAATAAATATCTTTACTCAGAGGCCCCTCAATTGGTTCTGATGATGAATGCTATACCTTGATATTTTAGGCCTTGTTATTTGTATACTATTGTTCCTATCACCAGAATTTCCTTATTTTAAGGAGAAATGACCTGTTTTAAAGAGAGGATTAGCACGGCAAGACCTGAAGTACTATTTTATAACCCTATTATAACTGAAATAGTTTAAGGTGCCTTTCTCCCACCTGGTGTCATTGGATTGAAAGGAAGGGTCACATCCTTGTCACAGGCATCCTGGTCATGTTTCCCTGCAGTTACACAACCCCACACAAGGGTATGGAGGAGACTGTGAGGACATCAACCGGCAGTTTTGAAAAATCACCAAGGAAACAGAAGATTTTACAAAACATTTCATTTTATTGAAAATAACTTATCAACAAATTTGATTTATAGGGAAAGACGTACTTTCTCGATGAGAGCACATGTATTTCCCTGCATATGTCCATTCTGGGGGATGCGTCCATCGTTGGGGCGATCTAAATTCACCACCACTGAATGTGAAAGTGTAAACAAAGTCACAGTGTAGAATGGAGACCTCCCTCATCGTCCTTATTGCTCAGTCAGGTAACAATGCCATTTGTTACTTCATTTGAACCACATAATACTCATACTCAGAAGAGAGAACATTTCGGGAATCTAAGCTTACAAGGCTGAACCACAGGTAACTGCTGCTGCTGCAGCAGCAGTGTCTCAAGGATATGCAGGTGTGCTCTAGTCCTGCAAAAAGCCGTATCTAGATAACTCCTGGCTGGAAATGAAAAGATGGTGAGAGTTACCTTTGTGTTACCCCTGGGTGATCTGGTTTGTAATCTTATAAAATTCAACCTTGGAAGTCCAGGTGATATCATCACTCTCTCTTGTTTTTTTCTTCCTTCTCCTTTTCCTAATTTCCCTCCCACTCTCCAGGATCCCAGGAGCTGGAGCTTTGTCCTGCTCCTACCCTCCGAGTTTGGGTCAATTGCACCATATGTTCAAAGTTGTTATGTTCTTTTCCACACCGTGGTCAAGGTCAGCATAGTCCACCCAGCCACTTTATCCTGGTTCTCCCTTTACTCAGAGTGGAACAAATACATGATAGCCATTATTAGTAATAATCACTCCTGGTAACTTGGTAGTGTTAGAATGGGAGAGGTTGAGGGGATAAAGATGTTTATCTGTCTTGCCACATTTTCTGCCAACTGGAAATACTTGAGTCCTCCCAAAATGGAGTAGAATTCTCTTTAAAATAAGTGGGCTGATTATGTCAGTGCTCCATAGATACTCAACCAGTAACTCCTTGGACACACTTAGCTAGTTTTTGAAGAGTCAGCCTATTGGTGACTTTACCCAAGACTCCTTTGGAGACCTGTCCCTGATTCATTGGTACTCATCTCTTACAGAGAATGCATTACACCCATTCCTGTCCTGGGTGGACAAAGGCCTGCAGACTTGCCATTTGGGCTTCCAGATCAGGGTGGAGGCAGCAACTTGCCTCCTAGAGAGGCTTTGGAGATTGCCCACCCACCGCCACCAGGCTCAGATGCAGAGTGTCTTTGAGCTTGTACTTTTAGGGAATGTCATTCATTATCCTTTCTTTTGTTCAGTCCTTCTTTCAAAGCATCTCTTCTGCAAAGGTGAGGATTTGTTTTCTTTCTGGTCCTACTTGGTTAATGGCAACTAATTTAAATCATGAATTTTATTATCATTACTATCTATACTGACATAAACTCTCTCCCCTTCATAAGAGATGTTTTCCATGATACATACTCTTTTTCACACCAAATTATTCTAAAATTTATTTTTACAGTAAACATACAATAGTATATTAGTTTCAGATGTATAACAGAATGTTTAGATGTTTATATACCTTACAAAGTGATCGCCCTCACAAATCTAGTACCCATTTGACACCATACATAGTTATTACAATATTATTTACTATATTCTGTATACTGTATTTTACATTGTTGTGACTACTTTTTTAATGCTGGCAATTTGTACTTCTTAATCCCTTTTACCTTTTTCACTTCTTCCCCTAACTTCCCACCCATCTGGCAAACATCAATTTGTTCTCTGTATCTATAAGTTTGTCACTGATTTGTTTTTTTGCTTATCTTGTTTATTAGATTCTATATATAATTAAGTGAAATCATATGGCATTAGCCCTTTTCTGTCTGACTTATTTCACTTAGCACAATACCTTCTAGGTCCATCTATGGTGTGGCAAATGGCAAGATTTTACTTTTTATGGCCTAGTAATATTTCATTGTATATATGTACTACATCTTCTTTATCTATTCTTCTATCAGTGGACACTTAGGTTGTTGCTTCCATATCTTGGCTATTGTAACTAATGCTGCAATAAATAGAGGTGCATATATCTTTTTAAATTACTGTTTTTGTTTTCTTCAGATAAATATTCAGAACTGTAATTGCTAGATCTTATGATAGTTCTATTTTTAATTTTTTAGGAGACTCCACTCTGTTTCCATAGTAGTTGCTTCAATTTACAATCCCACCAACAACGGAGGAGGCCCCCTTTTATCTACATCTCCAACACATGTTGTTTGTTGATTTATTGACAATAGCCCTTCTGACAGGTGTGAGATGATATCTCATTGTAGATTTGATTTTCATTTCCTTGGTGATTAGTGATGTTGAGCATCTTTTCATGTGTCTGTTAGCCATCTGTATGTCCTCTTTGGAGAAGTATCTATTTATGTCTTCTGCCCATTAATTAGTCAAGTTGTTTGTTTATTTGATGTTGAGCTGTATGAGTTCTTTAAGTATTTTGGATATTAATCCCTTATCAGATTTATCATTGGCAAATATTTTCTCCCACTTTGTAAGTTGCCTTTCATTTTGTTTTATTTTGGTATTGATTTCCTTTGTGATGCAAAAGACTTTTAATTTTATGTAGTCCAATTTTTTTATTTTTGTTTCTGTTGTCTTTGCCCTAGAAGACATATCCAAAAATATACTGCTAAGACCAATTTCAGTGAATTTATTGCCTATGTTTTCCAGTAGCAGTCTTATGGTTTTAGGTCTTACATTAAAGTCTTTAATCCATTTTGAGTTTATTTTTGTAAATGGCATAAGAAAGTGGTCCCGTTTTATTTTCTTTCATGTACCTGTCCAATTTCCCCAACACCATTTATTGAATAGACCATCTGTAGCCCATTGCATGTGCTTGCCTGTTTTGTCATAGATTAATTTGACCATGGAGGCCTAAGTTTATAAAGAGCCCCATGGAGGGCTCTCTATTCTGTTCCACTGATATATATGTCTGTTTTTATATTATACCACACTGCTTTAATTGCTACAGCCTTATAGTATAGTTTGATATCAAGTAGTGCGAGACCTCCAACTTTGTTCTTATTTCTTTCTTGGTATTTCTTTACCTATTTGGGGGTTTTTGTGATTTCATATAAATTTTAGGATTATTTGTTCTAGTTTTGTGAACTATGCCATTGGTATCTTTATTGGGATTGTATTGAATCTGTAGATTGCTATGGGTAGGATGGACATTTTTATGATGTTACTTCTTCCCATCCATTAGCACATTATTTCCCTCCATTTATTTGTGTTTCCTTCAATTTCTTTCTTCAGTGTCCTAGAGTTTTTCAGATATTTCACCTTCTTGGTTCAATTTATTCATTGATATTTTACTCTTTTTGATGCAGTTGTAAATTATTGTTTTCTTAATTTCTCTTCCCAATAGTTTGTTATTGATGTATAAAATATACAGCCAATTTCTGAATATTAAATTTTGTACCCTGCTACTTTACTGAATTTATTTATTAGTTCTCATAGTTTTGGTGGAATATTTTGGAATCATTATTTGCACATGACATGATACTATATATAAAGAACCCTATTTTACTTCTTCCTTTCCAATTTCTTTCTTTTTTTTGTTGTTGTCTGATTGCTGTGGCTAAAACTTCCAATAATATATAGAATAAAAGTGATGAAATTGTAGATCTTTATCTTGTTTCTGATCTTAAGGTAAAAGCTTTTACTTGACACATAAAGTAAAAACACTGACACGTACAGGAAGTACTTCAGCAGTTTCTCAGTTTTATTGATCATTTATTCCCAAATCTTGCATAAGATCTCAATTCCCGACTGAAACTCAGGACACCTTACCCAGGTGTATCAGTGTTTGTTCTGGTGCCCAGTATTATAATGAATTGCCAGAGCTGCCTAGCACAAAGAATTTGAGGTCTGCTGCACAGTTTAGCTGCATCCTGAATCAGGCCTTTCTAATCTGTTTCTTTGTCACTAACCCCAAGATATAGGTCAATTGTCAGCTGGAGCTACTTCTAAATATCAAGATAAAGATTGTAAAACTAATGATTTCATTTCAAGTGGCCTGGTCTAAATGACTTCTTGAAGGTTCTCCTGTTTATTCCTGAGGTTCCTCAGCAGGTTTACTAAAGTGGCCTTAGCCTGCTGGGTAAAGGAGGAAAGATGTCCTTAAGAATAATAAGCATAACTCTAAACCTTCAATTCCTGCCAATTAGATTTCTTTCCAAAGGCATGATTCCTCAAATCTCTCTCTTGGTCAGAAAGGATCTATAAACCAAGAAGAAAGTTAGCTTCTATACCTGTGCCACACACAACAGTTTGGCATATGTGTATGCCTAAGGAGAGAATCACCAATGTGTCATGCAGATTCTGGTGTTGTCTTTAAGATCTGTGAAATTCACAAAATTATGTTCTTACTGCTCTTGGTGGTAGATTGGACTCCTTAAATCAATCTTGTACTGACAGCACAATCTTTCCAGAATACTCCTTAAATGGTGTAATTTAACTCAAAAAATGCTGTTGTCCTTCATATTCTAAACTCATAGAATAAGAATACTTCTCTCTTAATCCACAGTATGTGAGAATATTTTGGTTGAGGAATAGATGAAGCTACACCAAGGGTCTTTCAGCCTCTCTCTTACACACATTTTTTGCACAAAGGTCTGTGGAGGTAGGGTGGGGAACCCCTTATGTACAGTAGTGACCATGTAGTGGGACAACACCCAGTAGTGGTTGAACTCACTGCCGCCATTGTAGTCAAACCAGCTGGTAGGGCTCAATAACAGTGTCCACCAGCCTTTTCACCTACGACATCTACGTCTGTCAGACTCCAGGCTCAACACAATGTACCACAGGTAAGTAACATTATGCACTTAGACTGCAGATGTCTGTACCTTTTTCAAACCTTGAAAATGGAGTTGACACCAAATACTTCTCATGGGTAGAATAGTTGAAAAGTAATTATTATTTGAGGTCCAACTATAGCCTCATTGGCATATGTGGGAGGCAAAATTCTAAGACAGCGCCCATGTTCCTGTCCTCTGCTATCAGGCCCTTTATAATGTCCTTCCCTGAGTGTGAGTGGGGCTGGTGACTCTGATGGGATGTCACTCCTGTGAAAAGGTGAAGAGACTTTCTAGATGCAGTTAAAGTTCTCAATTTGTTGAGCCTGAGTTCATCCAAAGGTAGATTATTCTGAGTGGGCCTGACTTAAACAGGTAGGAGTTTTTAAAAGGAATTGGACCTTTCCTGAAGAGAAAAATGCTCTCTTATCTTACTTAAAGAGGCAACCTGCCTTGCTGGAAATAGCCTATTGAGAGGTGGCCTGAAGGAAATGATGGCCTTAGTCCGTTAGCCACAAGAAACTAAAAAGAGATAAAATGCTGTAAGCCTGAATTCCACTAACCACGTGAATGAGGTTGGAAGAAAACCCTGTGCTCCAGATGAGAACACACCCAGTAAACACCTCGATTGCAGCCTTGTGAGACCCTGAGCAGAGAACCCAGCTGAGCTATGTTTGTGAGATAATAAATGTGTGCTATTTTAGGCATCTAAATCTGTGGTCCCTTGTTACACAATGATAGTAAACTAAAGCAGTATACCTCTTTTTCCATTTTTGTGCACACACTTTCCTGGGGTCTCACTAGTCTTCATGAGAAAGACCTGATTGAAATTTTACATCTAAGTTGGAAGGTTCAGAGCTTGGGATGCTGTTGTAGATTTGAACTATTTGCTTCTTGTTCCATATGATCAGTCCTGGACCTCAAACCAATTTCCCAGCCACCTCTACTATTCCTGTTCCCCCCTGACATTATGCAGGAATCCTCTAAGACTCTCACAATTTCCTAGTGTGTGTCTCCTTCCTACACTGGCAAACAGAAAGGGGATGATGCTCAATGCTCATTGGAGAGTAGAGGAAAAGGTAGGAGATGCCTTGTACTTACTTCATCCTCATAAAAGAAAGGCCTATAAATTCTCAGTCCCAACATTTGTAATGCAGTGGGCAATATTAGCCTCTATACAGTTACTTCTAGCTTACTTATTTAGAAAGTAATCTAAACTGAGATACCATCCTGTTTCTTTCTGATTCTTAAAACATTGGCTTTCTCTTCTTTCAATTAAAATTTATTATGAAAACAGGGAGAATCCTGGAGGGCATGCTTTCTAAGGCTGGCTAGATTGGCCTTGCCGTTCATTAGCTCCTTCCAAAGCTTATTTTGGTCTTTCCTGATTTGTCTAATCTCAATGACCCCACTTTACAAAATTTCTTCAGCTTTAAGGTAAAGTTGCATTCTTTCTGTCTAGAGATACAGATATTGTGATATCTTTCCTCCAATGATTTCTACACTGAAGGTCTATTCTAAAATGACAGCCTGTCTTATCTAGGAGCCAACCCTCTTTCAAATGTGTGCTAATGTGTCATATGATGTAGTATATTCTATGCTTTCCAATATTTGTCAGCATTTTAAGTTTCTGAAACGTAGATTCTAGTAACATTACCTGTATTAGTCAGAGTTCTCCAGAGAAACAGAATCAATGAGAGAGAGATGCAAGAGGAGATTTATTATAGGAATTGGCTGATGTGAAAACCAGGAAAGAGATGGTATAATTCTATCCAAGTCCTAAGGCCTGAGAAACTAGGGCAGGGGGTGATGATATAAGTCCTAGAGTCAAAAAAAGGCCCAAGAACCAGCTTTCTGATGCCTAAGGGCAGGAGAAAAAAGATGTCCCAGCTCAAAAAGAAAGAGTGAATTCTCCCTTCCTTTGTTTTTATTTGTTCTATTCAGACCTTCCCCAAGGAAGTGATTGATGCCCACCCACATTGGTCAGAAGGGATCTCTTTACTGGGTCTCCTGAATCAAATGCTAATCTTTTCCAGAAACACCCTCATACACACACACAGAAATAATGTTTTATCCACTATCTGGGCAACCGTGAGGCCAATCAGGTTGATATAAAGTTAATTATCACATGATTCTAGTGTGTTCAGTCCATAGTTCCCTTGGCACTTGCTCTACTTTATCCCCCAAATTCTGCACATTGAACATAATCTAGCATTACTTACTTATTCTATTGTTCTCCCCAAAGCCAGATTTCTTGTTTGCTGGGATTCACCCACCAGTGCCACTATGCTGTTCCTGTTTTGTATTTTTTTTTTTTATCTTTTGCTTTTCTTTAAAATTCCCCCAAGGAATTTATCACTCTTTGTAAAATCTCCTATGAAAATTTAACTGAAATATTCTGATTAAATGTACATAAGAAAGCATCATTCTGTTCTTAAAATTTATATTCTCCATCAGCTCTTCTGTGGTTACATTTGTCACCTTATGATTCCTCCAGCAAGAAGAGAATATTGCTAATATACGTGCTTTCACTGGATCATGTCTCCTTCTCGTCCTCATTCTGCTAAATCCTAATGTGACAGTGGCATGCGACTCACTCATTTCTATATTGTACTTTGTTGGGAGAATGGTTAGCAGTGAAACTGTCCAAAATTTAATGATATTAACAAACTGACAGTAACCAGAGGGGAGGTGGGAGGGAATAATGGAGGGAAAAGGAGGAAGGGTTTTCAGGAACATGTATAAAGGAAACATGGACAAAACCAAAGGGGGTAGGATCAAGGGTGGGAGGTGGGGGTGGCTGAGGTGGTGGGAAGTGGTGAAGAGGAAATGGAGACAACTGTACTTGAACAGCAATAAAAAATATACATAAATAAATAAAATTTAGCCTTCACAAATGTAGCTGTGTCATCCTATCCTGCAATATCTAAAAGGGATATTGGTCCAATCTATTACCAGAAAGGGGGATATACAGTTGTATTCATAGCCACATGCTCTAAGAGTCAACTGCAATATATTGGTTTAATGGTTGCATCAAATTTCCTTTTCACCTTGAATGGAAATTTTGAATGTCCCACGTGCCCCATTGCTTGCCTACCTTTCTCTTCTCTGCTCTGAATCCCAGGGTACCAGTTATATCCCATTTGCTTGTTAGCAATTTCTGCTCAGCCTGGTCTTCAGCATTGGAAAGCAACACAACAAACCTCTCACCTATCATTACATAACTTTAAATGCAATATAATTGCAGCCACAGTGGAAAGCAGTATGGAGTTACCTCAAAAAATTAAAAATGGAACTGCTTTATGACCCAGTGTTTCCACTTCTGGAAATTTACCAGAAGAAACACAAAACACTAATTTAAAACAATAAAGGTACCCTTATGTTCACTGCAGCACAGTTTACAATAGCCAAGATTCAGAACAGTCCAAGTGCCCTTCAGTAGATGAGTGGATAAAACAACCATGGGACATTTACACAATGGAAAATAACTTGGCCATAAAAAAGAAGAAAATTTTACCCTTTGTGACAGCATGAGTGGACTTGGGGAACATTATATACTAAGTGAAATAAGCCACCCAGAGAAAGACAAATACCATATGATTTTACTCATATGTGGAATCTAATGAACTAACAAGCAAAATAGAGACAGACTCATAGAGAACAGGCTGACAGTAGTTGGTGGTGGGGGGTGGAGTTAAAGGGTAGAAGGATCGAGCAAAAAAGAAAAAGAACTCATGGACACGGACAACAGTGTGGTGATTGTGGTGGGAAGGGGGTGGGTGGAGGTAGAAGCGTGTATAAAAGGGATAAATGGTAACAGAAAAATACAATAAAAACTAAAATACAGTGTTATTATATATATTAACTGTTTCACAAGGTGTTACATAAATTATCTGTACCCACAAGAGTTTAAGTATGGGAGGAATCAAAGGTTAAAATGGATAAAGCCACTATTACCCCCAAACCTCCCTTTGTCCCATGTATGCTTAAGTAGGGAATCTAAAACATGGGGAAAGAAATCTTCACAGAAAGGGTAAGACAGCAGGAAGGGCAAACACACCCTGGGTGCCTCCACACAGGACATGGCTCCTAAGCAGTGACTGCAGGGCGTGTCCACCCAGCATCTGCAGCACTGTCCACTCCAGTCACACACCAGACCATAACTCTTAGAGCACATTTAGACAGAACCTCAAATTCCAAAAGAGGCTTATAAAGTGGTTTTTGCCATAGGAAACATCTTTGAAACTTGCAGAGACAATTCCCAGATGGGTTGTCTGTAGATGCAATCTGGACCGGGGCTGTCTGTCACCTCCAGCTAGGAGACAGTCTGGCAGCGCACAAAAGAGCGCGGAGAGAAAAGGAAGATGGAAGCCGTCAACGCAGCTCTTATTCAGTGACCATCATTTTCACCTACTTCACCTGTATTTAAAAAGTCTTCCTTGTTTTGGTTTGTTGCTATTGTGTACAGAAAATGTAAATTCCTGTAGAAGATATTGCATCTGTTCAAATGGAGAACTACACGTGACCCTTGAATTTTGTGTGAAATATAAAATGTATGTGAAATATTTTGGAAAAACACTGAATTCACTATATAATTAAAGAGTTAGGAAAAATACATTACCACCAACTGTTAGCAGATATCATTTGGAAAGTTTAACCAAGACAAAGTAATTTATCAAAACAATAGGAACAAAATGTCCAAAAAGATTACAAAAGGATGGTAGAACATACAGTTTATAGATAAGAAAACTGCACCCAGAGAAGATTACATTGATGGTAGTGCTGATTTTAGAATATGTCATTTGCCTCCTTGCTACTGCTACTTGCTACAATATCATATATTGATACTTCCAATTCTTTGACATCAAACAGTCGAACAATTGGTTGCTTCTCAACAGGTAGCTGTTACATTTTGCAGTCATTTTGCAATGATATTTGCAAAAATGTTTTCAGAATATAAAATGGAACAGTCATAGACCTAGTTGTACTTTCTCAAACTCAGCAATCCTCAGATTAGTATAAGCAGGTCAGTCAAGCACCAGCTTAAAATCAATCATTCTGTAGGAAAGGACACAGAAGTTCTGTATGTGCCAGGCACTGGGCATAAAGACGGAAACACCCAGGCCCTGTATGTGCCTCATGGTCACATACAGGGCCTGGCACAAATAATGCCCCTTTACACTACATACAAATCTTTCATTACAAAATTGTAAGTGTATAATTCTGTAACATAACGATATCACACTCAAGCATACCATATGACATTTTAGGTGAAATGTTCAAATTGCTGCCCATCTTGTGTGAGACATTCACGTACCCTACCAACCATACTCAATGAATGGCATTACTTCTGCTGGACCCTGTACATGTCTCCCCTGTTGCTTAAACTATTTTCAGGCCTAGGAGTATTCATATAGCAAGATCCCAATAAAGAAAAATGTTATTATGCTTTAAATTTTTCTTTAAATTTGTATAAAATATCTGCAATTATTTTCCACTGTCAATTTAGTCTGCATTTTCAAAACATCATATATTCAAAGACTCAAATGGATACTAAAGTGCCTAAGTGTAAAGGGGCTCTATCTTACTGATTATTCCTAATCTTCCTGACTTAATATTGGAGTGGCCTGAGGCTCAGTCTTCCGACATTTTCCTTCCTATCCACATTCATTTCCTTAGTGATCTCATTCAATCTCATGGCTTTAAATTCCATCTATATGCTGACAATTTTAAAATTTATAACCCCAGTCTAGAACTTTCCCCTCAACTTCATATTCATATATTTACCTGCCTGCTCAACATCTTCACTTCGATGTCCACAAAAAAATGGCCAACATTACTTCCAAAACCATGGCCTTGATATGCTCTCCTCTTCCTGCAGGTGTACTCATTTTGGTAAATGGCAAGTCCATTTTTTCAGTTGCTCTCGTTCCAACCTTGAAATCACTCTGAGATCCTTTCTTTTGCTTATATCCCACAAATGTTCCAGAAACCCTGGTTCCACTTTAAAAACCTAACCTTAATGCCAGTCACCTGTCAGCACCTCCACAGCTGCCACTGTGGTTCTCGCCACGATCAGCTCCTGGCTGGATCATCGCTGTAGCCTGCTATCTGGCCTCCCTGACTGACTACCTGTAATCTGTTTTTCAGAGCAGCAGTCAAAGTGACCATTCTCCTCCTGTACTCCAGTCCCTCCTGTGGTTTTCCATCTCACTCAGGCTTAACCAGAGTCTTCACAATTACCTTTATGGCCTCACTTCCCTCAGTTGCTGTCCCTCTCTTCCTTTCCTCTGTGCCCTCCTCTGCTCCTGCTGCCTGGATCATTGGACACCAAGCACTCCGAGTAGGGCACGTTGGGGCCTTTGCACCTGAGCGCTCTCTGCTGTTGCTCCAGATTCGTTTACTTCCTTTCGTTCTTCACTCACATGAAAACTTCCCTGGCCACCTTATCTAAAATTGCAAACCATCCACCAAAATACACACACACACGTTCACACTTCTATCACCATTCCCTCCTTTGGTTTTCTTCTTAATAACTATTTCACTTACTGTCTTTCTTTTTTTGTGTGACTCCTCTAGTAGATGCTAGAGGTCAGCAAACTACAGGCCACACACCAAAACCTAGCTCCCCACTTGTTTTTCTAAGTTTCATTTAGCACCACCCTACTTATTTTTATGTATTGTCTATGGTTGCTTTCATATTTATTATATTTTATATATTATATACATATGTTTTTATATTTAAATATTTATTATATAGTCCTTTGTAGAAAAAACTTGCCAACCTTTGTGAATGTAAGCTTCAGAAGACCATGGGTTTTTGTTTATTTTATTCTTTTCTTTGTCACTGTAGTCACAGAGTCATGCCTAGCCATGTTAGATATTCAATAAGAATTTGTTGTCTAGTGAATAAATCAATGAATGAAATATAGCTGGTTATATATATTTTAAAGAACTTGGTAAGAGACTGAGGTTGAATTGGACTTCTATATGACAGGGGATCTACAGAAGACATTTTGGAGGGTTTTATTGAAGTTCTTTTTGTTGTTTTTCAGCTAAGAAAGGCATGTTCTTTGTATCATTCACTCAAAGGTAATGGTGGTTATCTTCTAGTGTTGACTTTAAATAAAATGTAAAACAACTGGTAGAGATACTGTTATTATGCCAATTATATTGTTACAGAATCACAACTATAAAGAGGGCCATTAAACAAGCCCTTGAGAGCAGTTTTATAGGACTGAACTTGCCTTAAGGTGCCAAATGAAATCATGTGTGTGACCTTTTCAGACCTGCTTGCATCTTGTTACCCACCAAGTGAGAGACAAGAGCTAAACCATTCTGAATGCAAGATTGTAGTAGGTGTTGGTCATTTGAGTTGAGCAAACAAAATATAGGGCCCTCTTTGCCTTATACTTTTAAACAACAAAATGACCTTTTGCTTACAATGAAAAGATAAGGTTGAGAGTATTTTGTTTGTTCTCTGGTGACACTAGAGGTTTCAGTAGTTAAACTGAAAGCAATGCCTTCTTTTTCTCTAGGGGAATCATTCACAGAGGAATTGGCCCATAAGACTCTTTTCCTTAGAGGGAGGGGTTGAGGATCTTTCCCCTCTTTTTATGTGACACCTCAATACTCCATTCAAAAAACTCCATTCTGGGTTAGAGTGATTGATGACAAAAATGACAAAACCTTGAGCAATCTGTTAGCTTGAGCTGAAAAATGTACTCAGCTATCTGCCTTAAACATTTTAAAGTGTAACTCACTGGCTATAGTAAAGGCTGTCGAGCTAAGATTTGGGATTAATTGTTCACTGTTCAACATGATTTGTGAGTAATTGCAGAACCATGGCAATTAAATTGTACTTTCTACAAAACAGGCAGCCCACATTTAGAGAGACTCACATTTTTGCAGATTAGCAAATCTCTATAATCTATTTGGATGTATAGGTGACATCTCTCTTTGAGTCTTCAAGACCCTGGGACCTCTGGGATATGTGCTGTGTCATAAACTTGAATGATGAAAAAGAAGCAGGGCTCCTTCAGCCTCTAATTGGAACCACTCGATGCGGCAAAGGAACTGAGCAACTCTTTATTATTCCGTTTAATGCAGTTTTTTTCCCACATTTACAAATCATTCATCAGTATCATCTGAAAATGAAAAATGATAAGCACAGAGATATTGGCATAATACATCTGGTTTGTTACCTAAGAGTTGGTATGGAGGTACAAAATTATTAGGGATGAAGTCATACCCTGGAGAGGATACAAAAGGTAACTTATTCCTCAGTTCTGGCTGAATTCCCAGGTTTCAGCCAGTATAGTCTCCCAGAATCGGTGACCGTGTGTTCTGCCATGGTTGTAAAATACTTTCAGAGAAACATAAAGTTTTTATAAGACTACTAAGAGATGACTTCTATGCCTGGGGGGTTCATATTAGTTCTTGTTGGCTCATTTGAGGATAGCAGAAGTTGAAGTAGGTAAACGAAGGCACAAAGCTTCAAGCTCCCCTCCTGGCCGCTGCTCAGTATAAATAGTAGCTTCTAGACAGGTGCAACTGCTCAAAACCCAGAGGCTCCGACAAAACCCTACGTCACTAGATTGCAGCACAGACCTTTGCTGGTTTATCTAAGTCATGGGCCCCATACGCTTTTTCCCTTCCACTCTCCTGCTTTCCTCATTTTTTCATTAGAATGATAGAATTCTTTCTCTGATAGGTTTTCAGGTTTCAAGTCTCATGTATTTAGAATAGCCTAATGTATTATGTCAGTGAGGTTTAGAGACCTTCCCCCCAAAACGGGCATGTTAGGATGCTCAACCCATATGCTGTCAGAAACTATTTTAAGAGCCCTGTTTCATCAAGAGAATTCAGTTAGTTAAATTGAGTTTGGAGTATTTTCTCCTCTTTGTGATGAACAGAGAATGATTATCATAGCTGTGATACTCCTGACTTCCTCTTTGTACAAGCAGAGTAGTCGTTCTGGGCTTGAAGTTTATTAGAGCTTTAAGCTGTCAGGTTATTACTGTCAGTTTCAAGAAAAGAAAGAGTTACTGATGTAAAATTAATTTATTGAATGGAATTGTTTTGCCCTCAGGGAATAACATCACCATTTAATTTAATTTCCCCATCATATTGTCTCATTTGCAGAGGAAAGAATAACTTTTCTTTTTAGCAAAATAAAGTGCATTATGCTGAATGGTGTACTTTATCCTTACAGGTTTTACTTTCTAGATCATCAGTTGTCATAACAACATGATATATTGTGCAATAATGCTTGCTTGCTAAATTTGGGGAAATGTTACTGATTTAGATATTTACTTACAAGAAAACGTTAGGAGGATTTTATAATATTTATAAAAGTTTTTCTCTGGTTACATTTTCCATAATCATTATCAGTTTCACTGTGGATTAATTCTATACAAAATACATTTTAAAGTATATTTAAATATTTACATATTTTTAAAAAGCTGTGAGGTCACAAACGTCCTTGTCTCTACTGGTATTCTCAGTGTTTGCTCAAAGGTACAGCTGTGTTCCCCTGGGGTTCAGAGCACAAGTGCTTGGCCCAGTGAGGGGACTAAAAGGACACAGACACAGACACCAGAGAGGGAGCCTCGCATGTAGTTTGCTTTTCAGGGAGAAGCCTGCAGAAGTACTTGAGGCAAAGGTTGGGTCTTTACAAAAACTACTACTCTCCTGATGCCTGAAACACGAAGAATCCCTTTGAGTTCTTTTCTCAAAGGACATTTCTTTGCAGACAACAGTTAAGCAATATACTAGAAAGTTCTGTCATGTATATGTGTATATATATATGGGTAGACCCAGGAAAATAAATAACCTATGCTAGTTATAACATGGAATCCTCAAGGACTGCATCTTGCTCTGTGTGTGTTTTCTATTTAAACAGCATAGTCTCAAAATCTTGTTTCTTCTGCCTCAAAATGGGCCATATTGGAAAATCAATATTCATTCAACAAACATTTTTTCAACACTTATTATGTGAAATGCATAATACTTACCTCTACAGGTTGTGAAAGGATTCAGAGAGTTCAGTTTCTAATCAGAGTTTGCAGTCATATGAGGAGGATATTACAATTACAACCAAAATCTCTGATAGAGAATGGCACCTAGAAACAGAGCAGATGCCCAGGTGATATATACACAGGTACAGTTGCAGTAGTTGTTAAAATACCGTGTACTTCCAAACAGATTGGTGACTACATGTTGCCCAACCCCTACAAGTGCTTATCCCCACCCCAGCCTACCAGCGCCTCTTCAAGGACCTTCATTTATTAAACTCTTCCTCCGGCAACAAAATGTTAAAAACCTGCACGGCAAGGGCCCATGATGGGCCCTGCCTCATTGAAGGAACTCATTCTGATGGATGAGGATCCAAATGGGACCAATTTTCAAATAGTCTAAATATCAGCTCTGGTAAAACTACTGTTAGAAATGTAAGTGTTTGGAGCATATGAAACTGCCATTTCTGCCATTCAAGGGCAGTCACATATCAGCAAGTTCATATGGTTCAATCTATGCAAACCGGGTGTAATGGGTATTCGGAGGAGAGAGTGATCACATCCTGTTGTTTGATAAAGCATTTTAATTATTACTTCGGTGGCCCTCAGATTTCAGCGTGCTTCAAAATCTCCTGTGATGCTTGCTAAGCCTGCTCACAGTAGGACTCGGTTGGGGCCTAAGAATTCCCATTTCTCACTTTGTTTCCAGATGTTGCTGTTGCTAGTCCTGGAATCCCTGAGACCACAATTGTCTTACATTATTCCTTGGAGAAAGTGTTTATTGTGTAGTTCTTATAAACCAATAAGGAAAAAATGAGTCTCTCAATTTAAAAAATTGCAAAGATGCTAAATTGGAAAGCACAAAGGGAAAATACAAATGAACAATTAATATAAAAAGTCAAAATCACTAGTTATCAAAGACATGTACATTAAAGAAATAAAGTAGCACTTGAGTATTCAATAACCAGGATGGGAAAATATTAATAATACTCAATGTTAAGGAAATTAAAGAGAAATGAATGCTCTCATACACTGCTAGTGGAATTATAAATTGCTAAAACCTTTCTGAAAGGTAATTTGGCAGCATGTATCAAAATCTCTATAATACTTATGCTCTTTGCTCAAATAGTTCTACCTCTAGAAATTATGCCAAGTATCTCGTCAGAGCTGTACACAAAGATTTATATATAAATGTTCATCAGAGCATTATTTGTAATAAAAATGAGGAGTAACCAAACTAAATATTTAACACATAAAAGCCATAAGGTGAAATATTGTAAACCATCAGGAAAACTTTATTTATAATAAAACTTACCAAATGCTTATCATTTGAGAGATGATCAAATATAATTGTGGGTTTTCCATAATATAAAACTCTAAGCAAGTATTCAAAAGAACATACTGTTGAAGATTATGACCTAGAGCAGGGGTGTCAAACTCATCCTCACCGGGGGCCACATCAGCCTGGTGGTTGCCTTCAAAGGCCCGAAATAATTTTAAGACTGTATAAATGTAACCACTCCTTAACTGTTAAGGAGTTGAAATTACATTTGACCCTTTTGAAGGCAACCGCGAGGCTGATGTGGTCCCCGGTGAAGATGAGTTTGACACCCCTGGCCTAGAGGAATGGTCTTTGTCTAATGGTAAGTAAAAACATAAAAAATACAAATTATCTACCATGTGAGCTCATTTAAAAAAACAGACATAAGTAAAGAAAAAGACCAGAAGCAGAGCATTCACATGTTAAGTGTTTGTCTTATTATGAATGATTTTTATTTTATTATGTTAATTTTTCCAATAGCCTTCAGAATTTTTAAATACATACATAATATTCCTTAAAGTGTTTTAAAAGAGTTATTAAAAATAAAGCTGTCAGCTTTTCAATATTAAAGCTTCTTCTCTAAGGCTGTAATTGTTCTCACAGCCATTTATGCTGCTATTTTTTATCCACCATTTAAAAAGCAAAAGTTAAATTTAAAAAAGAAAGGAATGATGCCTTTTTAAATAAAAAGAGAAATGGTTCAGGTGGTTTTTAAAAAGTAATTGTTGTTTATAAATAGTAACCCAAACATCGTTTTCCCAGAATAGAGTTCCTCTGCATAAATATCTCCGGGAGGACAGTGGGTTCCTGCGGGCTTCAGTCACTAGTTCTAGCCTGAAGTCCAGAGACACAAAGCCTCTGAACCTACATAAAAGATTCACACTTCAGGTACAGACCTGTGCATTTCTCCCTGCCGTCACTCTGGAAAGGAGCAGCCGATGAACACTAAAAGGGAGTTTAGCTGGAGCAAAGTGGAAGATACCGTAGTAATAACCTGCCTCCAGGTAGTTGGTGGCCAGTACACCCAGCATCCCTTCCTTTAGTGAACTGCCCTTCCTACCCTTCATGTCATTCTCCTGGAACTGGAAACCACAGGCCCTTCTCTCTGGTAAGCTAGAGACAGGCGCTTGTCCAGGCCAATCAGAGTCTGCTCTCCTAGAACACAGCATGGTCATATCTAGGCCGTTTGATAGACCAATGGGACTCTGCATGAGTTGCTACTGCTGGATTTTCTGCCGTTTCTCTCATTCTTTATCTTAGTCTTTGTTATTTTTTTTCTTCAATCCTGGAAGCTACTCAATCTTCCTCCAATAAAATTTTGTTTTTAATTATCAATAAACATTTGCATCACTTCTAATTCAGAAATGCGACCTAATGTGTAGCTGAAACTCAAAGGGTGTATAGAGAAGGAAGAGAGGAAACGGGGGAAGAGAAGAGAAAGGGCTCTGTTGAAATCTGCCTGTTACACGTGTTCTCCCTCTGTTTGAAGTGTTAGCACCATCTCCATAGCCCTTCAACTAACAAAGTCCTACTCATCTTTAAGATCTTAGTTAACTCTCATTTCCTGAGAGAAATCTTCTGTGTCCACAGACACAAAGCAAGGTTGTGTCCCCCAAACTTCTCAAAAACCTTAATGATTATTATAAATTATTCAGTCTATAGTTAAGTATTTAATGTTCGTCCACCCTGCTATAGGATATACCCCATGACTCTAAAAAACCATGCCTTTCTTACATTACATGTTAATGTCCTGTCTATTAGTATATGTCCAATTCTTAGTAGAAAGCCTTGCAACTACTAGGCAGTCAAATGCCTGTTGAAGGAACAAATGATCTTATGAAATAATGTATGTGAAAACCTTTGAAAAAATAATACAAGAGGGTGAAAACATGATGTACAGTAGAGTTCCATATTCCATAATGAATACATGTGTGTTACATACTTTCCCAATATCACCTCACTTCCTGTACATTACTGTGGGTCACTGAATGTTAGCAAGCTTAATCGCCTTTCCTTCTGAGGATTGATTTGGAAGAGGATGGTTTCAAAAGGACAGTCTGATAGGTGGCAGTGTCTCTAAGGAGAATTAGCAGAGTCTTGGTGTAGTTCCAGCCCTCCAACCCTGAAGACACTTCACACAATGCAAGGTCATATTCTAAACCTATGTATTTCTAAAAGAATGCACATTTAAGACAAGTAGCTCCTCCAGAAACTAGATTTTATCCCAACCCGTCTTCTATAGAACTCTAGAGATGGAACCGTTGTTGAGGCTGTCAGTCTGACTTCTCCCCTACGTCCCCTGTGATGGAATAAGGAAAATCAGGTAACATATGCGACATGGCAGATAGTGACCTGATAATGGGGAATTAATGTTCACACTGGAGAGTAAGGAGAAAGCACACTGAGAAGTATTACCTGAACTGCAACGGAATTAAATTAATATACCCTGTGTAAGAACAGAGAATATTTCACAAAAGAAACAAAATCATTAAGGATGCATATTGCACTTTGGTCATTTTCTTCTCCACTCCATTTATGCCACTAGGAAGGCAATTATAATATTTGTCTTTGCAACAAAGATACAAATTCACAATGATTTTTATTATAAAAACATTTTAATCTCTTCTAACCGTCTTTCAGGGTCTCTGTTCACAGGCTCTGAGAGGGGATCTTAAAATAATATGAAAGTTGTGGGTGAGAAAAAATAAGTACAAGCATTCCTTTGAAATGTTCTTAGTAAATTTTTAAATTAATTTCCAGGCTGATACGTCTCAGAAATCAATTTAAACTATTTAACTTACCATGCAAGAATGAAATTATTACCCAAAAAAATAAAAGAGGTAAGCTGAAGAATTTTGAAGGCTATATGCAGAAAGCCTTCAGCAGACAGCAGGAAGGAGAACTGCAGGCTTATAATGGGATTAAAATAGTTTTTTCACTGGGGAAAGTGCTCACTGAAGAGTTCTAAGAAGTCCAATTAAGAACACCACAGTACTCTTATGAGTAACTATACTCCTGAATAGTTGAAATTTTAAAAACTCATCCTAAAGTAAGAGTTCTAACCAGCTCATACTAGCTGATCCTGACCTGGGTTGCAAGCTTTGAGATAGATAGATGATAGATAGATAGATAGATGATAGATAGATAGATAGATAGATAGATAGATAGATAGATAGATAGACAGATGATAGATAGTCTTATTGTCAAGGAAGTTTACATCAGAGGTGCTAGACTTATCTCTTCCACTTCACAATTTGTCTGTTTCAGCATTCCCACATACACACAAATAAACACCACTTGTTCCTCCATTGCTTCTTCCATAAAATAAAAAGTACCCTTGTCATATCATACCTTCGGTATCTTGGACTGAGCACAAAAGAGTAGACATACAGAAAAAAATCTGTAGATTTTTCAGGCCATGAAGGAAGTCTTGACATGTTTTATGCAAATGCTAACCAGTATCAAATGTTCTCGTTGAGCACCAACCTAGACCATGGGGCAGAAACTCTGTTACACCCAATCTTTGTGTTTCCAGCTGTAACACTGGATGGAAAGTGTAAGTTTAATAAATATTTGGATTATTTGATGGGAGTAGAGTCCTTTGTTATTCTTCACATAATAAATAATCTTTGGGTCTAATCCTTGCATTTGGAAATCAAAAGTGAAGCAGTACTTCTAGTTTAGGTATGTTTTCAATTAAATTCAACCCAATTATACCTTGCAACTATTTATTAATTCGTTTTTGCTATGTTAAACTGGGTTCTGTGTGTTAAATAAGACCAAGAACCTTATCACTTAGTTCCTTTAACTACTCATCCATCCTTCATTTAGTGGCATATAAGTAAAGCATTTATCTTATTGAGCATATAGATCTCTCTTTTTCTCTTTCATGTATATATAAAACAGTATATATATGTTATATATACTTTATACGTATATACTTTTCTGTTAATCTGTCTAAATATCTGTTAAATACCTAACCCATGTATTTTTTCTATCCATCTGAGATGTATACAAAGAATCTTTAGAGAAAAGTTGTGAAAATAATTTTTACCTAAATAGTTTCTTACCCCACCTACACATGCTTACACACTCATTCTCTCACACCCACAAGCACACTCACACACACTTTTTTTTATTTGAAGCAGCCACCACAGCTGCCAGTGCCTCAGGGGCTTTAAACATCAATCAGTTTCACAGCTGGAGGCAGAGTGATCTACAGCAATAAAGCTTAAAGTGCTTCCTTTTCTGATATAATTTGATTCTTCCATTAGAGCACACATTCTTTTTTTTTTTTTTAAGATACAGCAAATGTTCTCTGTCCATGCCAGGGCAAATAAATAGTTACCTTAAAGAGAAAGAAGGCATTACTCACTAGTTAGGATGCTGTGTGGAAAAAATCCATTCGATACTGCCTACTTCTGCTCTGCTGAGTTTTTCATTTTTGTCTCTAATATTTGCTTCTCTCTTGCATCCCTGGGGCTGCCAGGGACTTTGGTTCTGTTGTTCTGGCAGTGAATTCTGGTAGCTCTAATAAACAGATGACAGTGGCTAATAGACAGATGACACCGAATATGTTTTTGGGTTTCTAATCCCATAGAATTCAATGGAATACAGAAATGTGCTATGACAATCAGTCATTCTTCCCCCCACCCCAAAGTGCTTAAGTCAGAAAGCTTCTCCATCCACTGGGAATCACTCCCTTAATCACCAGTTTTAAATGATCTTAACCTCTATTCTGATTTCTCTCTCTTCTTGCCTCTGTCTCTCTGATAAATTCACTGACACTGTTATTCTTTAGTTTTGTAGGGTTATTTTTATTTTAAAAGTACTAGAAAAGGTAGAAGTAATCTGAATTCCATTCAAGTTTGACAAAGATAATTGCAAAGAATTAGTTGTTGTCAATAAGGATGTGCATTCTAAGATTAATGTAGAATATGGACCAGAATCTAGCTGTGGAATATGGCATTATGCTTTTGTTCCTGTCTAAAGAGACAGATTGAATACTTGGGTTTGTTTTGTCTGTTTGGCTTTTTTCAAAAAAGATAGAATTTTGGCAACAAAACCCCAGATATTTTTAAGTGAATGAGCAGTCACATTTAACTGGAACCCTGCTCACCGGCTGCTGCCTGCACGCCCTTTCCAGCTGTTGGCAGCAGCACTGCTGCACCGGTGGTTGCCCTTCTAGTGGCTCCACCAAAGCTGCCTCTTTCTTCCTGCTCTAGTGCAAGCTTGATCATCTCTTAGAAGTTGTTAGGTTAATCTTGCTTCAGTCTAACTATCACAGTTCTATTGCAAGGATCTATAAAGCCAGTTTATACCAAAATTTATAATAATGAAATCTGAAAATATTAAAGCTAAAAGCATCCTTAGAAATCTCTAGCCCAACAATATACCTCCATCCCACCCCTTTTACAGGTGAAGAAGATGAGGCTCAAGGATACCCAAGTAGTTATTTATCAAACTGAAATTTGGACTAAAATTGTCTAAATCTCTTTTGCTATGGATTGAATTTTATGCCCAGCCCCTCCCCTCAAAAAGTGCATGTTGAAGCCCTAACCCCCAAGGTGGCTATATTTGGATAGAGTGAGGTAATTAAGCTTAAATGAGATCATAGTGGTGAGGCCCTAATCTGGTAGGGCCCATAATTTATATAAAAAGAAAAAGACATCCAAGTTCTCTCTCTTCACCATGTCAGGACCTAGAGAGAAGGTGGATATTGCCAAGCCAGAAAATGAGCTCTCACTAGGAACCAAACCCTGCTGAAACCTTGATTTTGGACTTTCTGGCCTCCAGAACTGTGAAAAAACAGATTTTTCTCATTTAATCCACCAAGCCTATGATATATTGTTATGGCAGCCCAAACTAAGACATGTATCTTTCTGGTTTATTTTTTTCATTTTGTCATGAGCTCAAATCTTTTATCAGCGATCCAGGTCCACCACTGGGCACTGTGTGCTGGCTGAGCGCACCGTCTGCGAGTGTGCTTACCTCCTGTGGCCACGCCATGCTGGACAGTGCCAGAAAAGAAAGCCTTAGATTCCATCTGGGTCGATCTTGTTGTCTCAAAGTGTTTTAGCTTTAGTCTTACAAAAATGGAGCTACGTTTACAATATTTACTCTGTAAATGTGTGTTTCTTGGTTTAGTTCTTCCAAATTGGTGCGATGCCTGCCACTGACTGTTTCTTTTCCCCTTATCCTCCTCCTTTTTTCTCCTAGAGTGCTGTGTTAATTCTGTCAAAAACTCCATAATCTATTACAGAAATTCATTAAGTATTCTTTATATAAGACTCACAAGAAGAGAGAGAGAATTGTGTTGCCATTTGAGGCAGAGTAAAAAATCAGTTTTTCCCCAGGTGTTAGTTTAGTAATATCTTTAGGAAAGCCAATTCTTCTCATATTTGAAATAAATATTAAGAGATCTGCTTAATTACCAGCTCACATATTTATTGTTGATGAATTTTTCATTGGCTGAGAAATGTGAAAAAAATGAAATATATTATACTCAATCTTCCTAAAATTTTGCTTTACATGTCATTCTTTTGTTCTGACTCCTCCCATTGCCCTTCTCATCCTGAAGCAGGAAGTCAAACTGCTAATCCTGGCCCCTGAGTCCCCTCATGTTTGAGCCCCTTCCTAGTCTCCCAGCCCTGATGCTCAGTGGTCCCTTCCATAATCTCTTGTACTAGACAAATTGATTGATCCATTGTTTCCCAGAATTACAACATGCATTTGTATCATCCTGTCATTTCTTCCTAATTGAAATGTGTCTTTTCTTCTCTGCAACTCAAATAAATTTTATCTTTTCTTCAACAACTGCTTCCCTCAACACTCTGAATAACAGTGGTGTCTCGATCTTTGCTATTCCTGTCTCTTTTCTCCTTCTTTTTTAAAATTAAATTTATTGAGGTGATGGTGGTTAATAAGGTTATATAGGTTTCAAGTGCACATTTCTATGATATGCGATCTGTATATTGCATTGCGTACCCATCACCCAAAGTCAGACCATCTTCCATCACCGTATATTGGGCCCCTTAACCCTCTACTACTTCCCCAACCCTCTTCCCTCTGGTAACCACCACACCGTTGTCTGCGTCTATGAGTTTCAGTCTTATATCCCACATATGAGTGAAATCATATGGTTCTTAGCTTTTTCTGACTGACTTACTTTGATTGGCATAATATTCTCAAGGTACATTCATGTTGTTGCAAATGGCAGTATTTCATCATTTCTTATGGCTGAGCAGTATTCCACAGTATATATGTACGACATCTTCTTTATCCAATCATCTATCCAAGGATACTTCGCTTGTTTCCATGTCTTAGCTACCATGAACAATGCTGTAATGAATAGGGGTGCATATATTGTATCTTTGTGAATAAACGTTTTCAAAATTTTCAGGTAGATACCCACAAGAGCAATTGCTGGGTCATATGGTAACTCTATTTTTAATTTTTTGAGGAACCTCCATGCTGTTTTCCTTAGTGGCTGTACCAGTTTAGATTCCCAGCAACAGTGAACAAGGATTCCCTTGCTCCACAACCTTTCCAAGACTTGTTACTACTTGTCCTGTTGATAATAGCATTCTAATAGGTGTGAGGTGGTACCTCATTGTGGTTTTAATTTGCATTTCTCTAACAGCTAGTGAAGTTGGGCATCTTTTCATATATCTGTTGGCCATTTGTGATTCTTCTTAAGAGAAGAATCTGTTTAGGATGTCTGCCTATTTTTTTAATTGGATTGTTTGTTCATTTGTTGTTGTATGAGTTCTTTATATATTTTGGATATTAAACCCTTGTCAGCACCGTTGTTTGAAATATCTTCTCCCATTCAGTTGGTTGCCTTTTTGTTTTATTGTCAGTTCCTTTGGCTGTGTGGAAGCTTTTTACTTTGATATAGTCCAATTCATTTATTTTTGCCTTTACTTCCCTTGTCTTTGGGGTCAAATTCACAAAATGTTCTCTAAGATCAAGGTTTATAAGTTTAGTACCTATATTTTCTTCCATGTAATTTATTGTTTCAGATCTTATATTTAGGCCTTTGATACATTTGAATTAATTTTTGTACAGGGGGACAAACTATAGTCTAGTTAACAATGATAATCAAAACAGTATAATATTGGCAGAAAAACACACAGAAAAATGGAACAGAATGGAAAGCCCAGAAATAAACCCACATGTATTTGGGCAAATAACATTTGACAAAGGAGTCAAAAACATACAATGGAAAAAAGAAAGCCTCTTCAATAAAAAGTGTTAGGAAAATTGGAAAGCTATATGCAGAAGAATGAAACTAGACTACGATTTTGTCCTATGTCTCTTAAAGTTTGTATTAGTCATTTGTTACTTACCTGCTAATCTGTCATAGTACTTATTTTCCTTACACATATGCCCTGACTCCTTAAGGGACAATTCCTTCAAACATTCTATATCCAACACCTAGTGTAATGCCATTCCCGGTTTTAGATGCTCTTTAGATGTGTTAATGGTGACAAAAAGTTGTTCTGTCACTACTCTTCCTACCACCACTCGCTGCCCTAATGTGCACGGAGCAATTATCATTAAGCCAGTGCTCTGCCAAGTGCCTTCCATCAGTTCCTTCATTTCTCCACAGTTCTCTGAGGTAGGTGCTCTTCACTTTTCACAAATTTTAAAAATGAAGCTTGAGATGCCATATTAGAGTGATTATTTCATGACTAAATGATGGGGAGAGGGACTAACTCAAGTCTATGCCTTTTCCATGTCAGATACTTTATAGACATTACATCACTTAATTTTCACAACAATCCTGTGGCATGGCTTCATCTGACAGATGAGAAAATCTAACTCAAAGAGGTTAAGTAGCTTGGCCAAGGTCGGACAAGGTTTCAGACATCAGGTTTCTTCCTTTTTAAGGATAATTGCCTTCAGTAGCTGCTTTGGGGATTTGGGGGGAAAATATTGTATTACAATGTAATATGGTTTTATCACACTTAAACTGCATTCTCCCTTCAAGTGAGAATTGTCAAATCCAGACTGAAGAAGTAGTTTTGGGTGCTTATGAATAAATAATCTACTTTAACCAATTAATGTGCATTTTTCAAACACAATTTGTATGTTAGGAAAATAAACCTGCTGCAGTTCAGGATTCTCCCATGACCACTGATTTTAGGTTGTTACGGGGAGAAGAACCGGATTCCGGTAGTTGGTTCAGGAGATGGCCCGGAGCCTCGGAGCACAGAGGTCTCCGCAGCGAGCACATCTGGAGTCTGCCAAGCCCAGGGATGGGGCTCTTCAGAGGAATACTACGTTTTAAAGGGAAGATATTTTTTTCCTTCTTCAGAGGATTTTCAAATCTTGGCACTAAAGAGGGGGAAAAAAGGTATGTCTTTTCTTTGAAATACTAGCTTTTTCTGAAAAGACCACCCTCTCCCCAAGCCTTGAAAACTTCAAACAGTCTGACCGAGAAGTCAGAATTCCTCTGGTTGAAGAAGCTGTTATCTTGAAAGCTGCTACAGGCTATAAGCTCTTAGAGGGTCCTGGAGCTCAGAATCTGTTTGTATTCATTTTTAATAAGCTAAATGAAAAGTAGGAGAGAATGCTAGTGCATGCAGACATATACATACATATGTGTGTATCTATATGTGCATACTTTCTTGTCTTTTAACATTGTAAATGTATAAAGCTTAATTAAACTTGCAGTTTATGAACTATAACTTTTTTAAAAAAATAAAATTCAAGTACAAGTGTAAATTTTATTTGAAAAATTGTGATTAGGCTTTTTTTGCTAAATATATTCTTGCAGCAAATTTCCTGTGAAATTTTAATTGGATTTCATACTTTTCGTCTTATTTTTATGCACCTCACATTTCACTACTCTGTAAGAATTTGACACAATTTCCACGTGTTTCTTTTACCTGATATTACAGTTTAAATACATTTTAAATGCATGAATTAAAGGGCAAAATCCAAAGTCATTGACTAGGGTGAATATTAATTTTAATGCAGTGTCTCTAGTTTTGGCACATTCTAACCTGTGGATACTTTCTGTGTCTCCTTGGTCGATCTAATTGTTGCTTTGGCTTTCTACAGAGGAACAGTCCCAAATTATATATATACAAAGGGGGACCCAAATAATGGAAATTATTTATTAAAAATTATGTATTTATTCATACATGTTTAAACTTCAGTCACCTTCAAAGTACTCTCCATTTGATGCTATACACCTATGAAGATGTTTTTCCCACTGCTCAAAACAGTTTTTGGACTCATTGATTTTGATGCCTTTTAGTGCTTCTTTTTTGTTTTTTTGTTTCACCTCTTCCACATCTACAAAACATTTTCCTTTGAGGGTTTTTTCATTGGGGGAAACAAAAAAAAAGCCTCTTGGGGCAAAATTGGGTGAATAGGAAAGGTGGGCATGGGGGTCATGACGTTTTTGGTTGAAAACTACTGAACATTCAGCGTGGTTTGGGCAGGTGTGCTCGTAAATCACCCATCATGAAAAGGGTAAATCTGTTGGAACAATCTTCCCAAAAAAATTCACTGGAGCCGAATGTACCCTCTCACAACAATGCCAAGCGGTACACTGATACAAGTGGGTTTCTAGAACACTAAAGGAACCCATTAGTGGGGGAAGTCTGTACTACAAGGCACCTGCCCTCCAGGAGATAATTTCAGTTTTTTGTGTCCCCCCTTGTATACCTACATATGTATCCTACTATTCTCTAATACATACAGAGAGGAAAAATGAGGACCAGAGCACTGAATTACAATCCAAATTGTTTTCTTTTCCTGCAGTTCCCATAACTATACTCCTCTAGGATTTCCAAAGTCTATTGTAACATAATGTATCTTTGGGCTACAACTGACACTCTTTGGACCCCACTTTACATCCCTCTATGCACTTTTTACTCCAGATATGGCTATGGCAACCACACAGGTATAATCAGAAACACCTGGCCTCAGTAGCCTCTCCTTACTTTTTGACCCAGGGCTTCTTTAAGATGCCCATGTGAGCCAACCAAGCCATTTGACACAAGCACAAAGGAGTACAAGGAGTCACTTTGCCATGGGATGACACTTGACCAATGACAGATGTGACATAATGAATGAATACAGCCTTTTCCATCCTTTGAGTGAAAACTCAGAGTTACATTTTATACACTTTAAAGGTTCCCTAGCAAAACAGAGCCCCAGTTGCCTCGGTAATGACTAGCTTAATAACATACCCATGAATTAACGTTTCCTCCTTCTGGGTGTCACATCAAGCCAGTGGTTCTCAGCTGTGAGTCACTTTGCTCCCTCTACCCCCCGCCCCATTCTCTAAGACATTCAAGAATATCAGAAGATACTTTGGGTTGTCACGACTCAGGAGTAAAAGCTATTGGCATCTAGTGGGTAAAGGCCAGGGATGCTGCTAAAATTTCTACAATATATAAAACAGCTCCTAAAATGAAGAGGTACCCAGCACTAAATAAAAGGCTCTGCTTTTTAGAGAAATCCAGAACAAGACAGAGGTTTCTGGGTTGTATTTATATCATTAATATCTACTACAAAGCATTATGATTCAATATGCGTGGGTGTATGTCTTTTCAATATAAGCTATCACCTGAACTTCCTTCTTAGACTTACGAAGAAAATTAAACTTTTAATTTGATGCAAGCAGGTTTTGGGGAAAGAGTTAAATGAAAATTTAATGGCACTTGGAAAAAGGAAGCTGAAAATCAGCAATTTAAGTCCACCCTGAATGAACTTCCAGTAATTGTGTCTAGGCAGTGATGAAGTCAGCGTTTACAGTTTTCCATGAATCAAGGTTCTTCTTTTTTTGAATGGTAACTCCAAATTTAATTTTTGAGGGAAATGGTAATGATTTTTTCCTTGCTCAACTATGAATTCTTTAGAAAAAGGGCCTTGTTTCATTTTTTAATATCTCAGAGTTTTGTTTATCTCTGCCCAGCAAATGTTCAATTGGCTGTTAAATTTATGGCAGGACCAAGTTTATGCCCCAGTCCTTCAATTCTTAATGCATTATTTATTCCCAAAGAATGTGGATGGCCTGGGATATTTAGCCTAAGAATGACCAATTAAATAAGCCATTTCAAAGTAGAATTTTTTTGACATCCCTAAAGATGCATTTCTTTTTCTACTCTCATTTTAGGATGTTTAGAAAGTTCATGTCAATCAACTTTCCTGCTCAAATATTGCCATCAGGTCAGTCTTGTTTTCCACACCTTAAAAGAAGTATCTTGAAACCTATTGAGTTTGTTTTTCTTCTCAGAAGGCAAAACAGCAAAATGACTTCTTGTAAGGGATTTGGTTCCATTCAGCTATGAGTTAAATCTTCTCTGAATTCTTTAAACCCCTCTGAATATACCAAATAAGAAGAAAATCTTGCCAAAAGCATTCTAATCTTCCAATTATACTCTGAACAGGGAGCTTCCCCCTTGTCATTCAATCACATCTTAAAAGTTCAGTGAAATTAAGGAGATGGAAACCCACTTGTGTTTTGTTAAATTTGAGTTGAAATTTGAGAGAGTTTATAGTTCAACTAAACCAAGTTCTTCATCTCAAAAATCAAACTATTTCATGCCTTTAGGGGCAGCCCTAGGAAGGTCTTCACTGAACATGACTAGATTGTGTCGCTTCCTCTAGGCAGAATCTTCTTTAATTACAGAGCAGTGGCACTGCTGTCTTGCATTTCTGCTTGTGGCTTCTAAAGAACCAATGACAGCATTAATGTCAGACCCAACACTCAGGTGGAAGAGGAGAATAAGAGCCCAGGTAACTGAGCAAGTTATAGTGTCTCATGCTTACGGAGAACCTTCTCAAAGAAGAAGAATGTATGTAACCTTGAATGAACTTCCAACTTCAGTTCTGCACCATCATCTATAGCCTTGAACCTCTTGGCCTTCTTTTTACTAGAGAGGGTCCATTATGTATCAATAGTATTTATTCTCCCATAACATTAGCAGAGGTTTAAAGAATTGATGTTTCAAAAGCATTCATCCTGGGGAGGAAAAAATGGCTTGGAAATGTGTGAGTTTTTATTAATTCACCTTATTTTTAATGAATCATTAAAACTGAGCCCAGAACAACCTACCTGTTGTGCATTCTTGCTTCAAGCTTTCTGCTCGCTACGCTGACCCTGAAACTTTGTTGAGAGTGACTGCGAAAGCAGAGTTTTCAGGTTCGTTAATCATACTCCCTGACTCATATGCTTTCTGATGTGCTATGATTCTGAATAAGATTCCCATATTTATGCAAAATATTAGCAGAACTTTTTTATTGAAGATGTGCTTTATTAATCTTAATAAATCATAGATTGCCAGGGCCTTTCTGACTGCTTCTCAAGTAAAATGGGGCTTGACTGTGCAGTAACAGTGTTTATGTCATGCTTGAATTGTTTAAGGTGAGTCTTTGAGTAGTTTTATTGCTTTTGTTTATATAGGTAAACCCAATCTGCGCATTTGAAATGATTGATGAACTGCAGCCCCACTTGGAGTGTTTGTCATCACTCATGTGCTGAAGTGACATTTCTTTATGTATTTTGGCATAAACATATGCAACTACTGGCAAAGCATTTGACCCTAGAGTCTGACTATTTGTCATTCTAATCTTTTTTTTTTTTTTGCCCAAAGTCAGGCAAGTTACTGTATATTGTATCTTCATGCACCTTGCTAATTATTCAACAGACAGTAAAATGATCTTGTGCCTGGAATTGCATAAATTGCTGAATGTGCAATCTTTATTTCTCCAGCCAGACATCTAGGTACTATGCAGAAAAATAAATAAAGTTGAGGTACATGTATATGTCAAGGAAGACAGCCATATTGAACTACAATAGCTTTTCAGGCAATTCTGCAACTTCTATCAATGAAAAAAAAAGAGGAAAATGCCATGAGTGTAGAATTTAGCAAATCAGATGTAGGAAAAGATTAAGTAAAATTCATTAAACATGACTACCTTGGAATATAATTTTCCTGTAATGGGTCTTCATTGAAAAGCAAGTAACCAATAACTCATATCATGTGGACAGAGATAAATGAAAGGTTTCTTAACCTCCAGGCTCAGAGTTCAAACTCTATGTTGTGTTGTTTGAAAACTTGTGATTATTTATTGGTGAAAATGTCAGAAAAATAATTAAAGTGTAAAGTAATTTTCTGAGGAAAGCAATTACACCTTATTTGGAGAACTTGGCTATAGTTGTGTTCCTGTAAGGTTTGAGCGAGCAGCAACAGAGGGGAGGAGGGAAGGTGGGAAGAGTGAACCAATTTCAAAATACTTTAATAAGAGAAACCCAAGCCAGTGGCATCATTATTACCTGGTTCATGGAGTACGGTGAAAAGGCAGATGATTAAAAGTTCATGGAAAAATCAGAGCTAACAGTTCTGGGCAGGATATGAGACAGAGGTTCTTAAGATAGACAATAATGAAAAAGAAAATAACCTGCTCACTTTTTATGATACAAAAGTATTTTACTTACCATTGATCAATTTTAAGCTAACTACTCAGTTCTGGGTAGCTGACAAGGAGACACTGGGTTGGGCTGAGAGATTTCAAGTCCTCATCTGTGTCTGGTGCCACTCCATAGAGTGACCTTCAAGGGGATGTTCCCATCCTCTCTGTTTGGTAATCAAGATGACACACTGGTCCTCTTCTAAAATGACTTTTCTTAGTTCAACTGTGGAGAATACACCTTTTGGTTAAGTGAGAAGAGGTTAAAGAATACCATAGGAAGAGAGTAGCCATTGAGTCAGTAGCAAATATGAGCATTGGGATGACCACAGATCCTCACGTGTTTAAAATGTACTATTTTTATTTTAATTTGACTTGGCATGACAGTTCAGACAGTAGTATAGAAATTCTTTTTTTACTTTAATTGTCTTTTGTCAGGAAGTCTTTTTCTGTTTTATTAACAGTAGTATAACATGTTACTGTTCAAAGTACTTGCGGCCCTTTCCTGGGGTGGATTTTACTTTGCCAGGATTTCAGATTTAGTCATGTGACTTGCCCCTCGCAGCGAAAAGATTAAATGTGTGTATCAGGAGTGGCCATTTTCTTTGGCAGTGAAATGTGCACCGAGTGGCATGGAGCACATCAGAAAGTTTTGAAAATCATTCTGCATTTCCACCACACTCCTGTCCTTCTGCTAAACGTCTGGCACTATTCTGGAAAAGGGACACTTCATCTGCCTGGGTCCCAGAACAAGAAAAGCTGCAGAGCTGCAATTGGCCCTCAGTGGACATGGAACACAAATGTGAAAGAAATCTTTGTCGTATGTTGTGAAGATTTGGTAGTGGTTTATTATTGCAAGATATAGCATAGCCTATGCTGTTTTTTATCCTAAGGATTTGAATTTTTCCATATGTAAGAAAATTTATGGAAATGTTCATCAGATAATCTTCATGTTTATTCTTTTATTATTTAAAATTAGTTCAGTACAGAATTACTAAGTATTTACCATTCTGCTAGGTGGTATGGAGAGGTACCAAAAAAATACACACCATAATCCCAGCCTCCAAGGCACTTACATTTTAGTAGTTACCTACAGTGTATATTGAAGGAAATACATTTCTTACTCTTGAGACATAGGCACCAAAATGGTACACACATGTACTCGTGAGAACTGTAATTGTAAAGCTGATTTCCAGAAGCTATAAAGGACACCCTGACTACTTCATGTGTCCACTTCAATATACCGATTACATGGGATGTCCCTCCAGAGACAGCTGACATTTGTTCAGACTAGTTGTTGCTGAACTCCACACTGAGCATTTCTACCTTTTATACCACATAAGCCTTACCACTGCCTAGTGAAGTAGACATTACAGCCCAGATGTAACAAATGAGCTCTGTCCGAGGGTAGATGACTCACAAACAGTGTATAAGGAATCCACTCTAGATCTGCTGGCCTTAGCACAGGTCTCTTTCCTCTACATCACCTTGATGTGGAACTCGCATGTCTCACGATGATGATGCGCTGGCAGCTGCAATACACTAGGTCTGTGAAAACCTATGAGCTACAGTCTTTTTTCAGTCATTCTGAAGCTGTGTCCCCTCAATACTCTCTGGCAGTTTGCTCCTTCATAATTATCATATTTGGACAGTGAATTATAATAAATTCCTTCATGATTTATTCTGATGGACAAGGGAGCACAGGGAGAAACTGGAAAGCTCCTTTTTCTCCATTTCCTTCTTCCTATCAAGGATATCAATAGGTTCAATGCCAATGAAAAATAGCATCTAAGGACTATCAACATAGGGAGCTATGTTTTCATTTCTTATTAAAATCCTTCTGCTTATGCACCAATATCTTCTTGACTTGGCCTTGTTTCTTTTAAACTTCAGGTTTATAGCTTGTACTAATTTGCATGATTGCACAGAATAATGAGGACAATAATTAGAGTCCAAACATTATGAGTCAGGAGATTCACATCAATATAACTAAAGCATTCAGGGGTAACAAGAAAGAGCACAGACCAAAGAGCCCTGTTTTAATACACTTCATGTGCCCATGGACTGAAAGTGGACATGCCCTTTTGTTCCCTGTCAAACAAAGCATTAGGGTAGCCTTGTATTTCGGGCTTCAAAGCACAGGAGTTACAGCAGTTAAGAATATTGTATATCAAGTCTAAAATCCAATGAAAAAGCAATAACTAAAGTTTTATTTCTTTGTGATTTTAACCTGGGAATCCTCTCAAAATATAAAGTCTGGTGTCAAAAAATCTAAAGCCAGCCATCTTTTTAAAGATGACCAAGTTCCTTCAGGCCTTTTTCTTATGTCTGTCATTTCTTGTGCTCCCCATTTATTGACTTGAAACTGTGACCGTGCTATCTGTACCATCTGCACTTTCTTCTGTGTACGTATAATGGGTTAGTTGTTGCATAAGACAATCTGGCACTCAGGTTATTACTAAAAAATAATGGTGATTTTATGTGAGTGTGCACACACAGTTGTGTGCTACAACTTTGAATGCAACCTAAGTTACTACGTTTATTGGCTGCATGGATGTGAGATTTAAAAACTTCAGTGCTTGAGTAAACATGCTAATTTTGCAATTCATTGGTATAAATGCATTCATTCATTCCACAAAAATATGTAAGTATTTGAGGCCCTACCTAATGCCAGGACCACTTTTAGGAGTTGTGGACAGAGTACTGAGTAAAATATAGTCTTTATTTCATAAGCTCGTATTCTAATGGGGAAATTTCACAAAAAATAAATGAGAAAAAATTAAATATTTTGAAAAATAGCAAATAGTTACTGCTAAGAAAAAATGTAAAGGGTAAAGGGATAGAATATGCAGATGCCATTTTAAATATTGTGGTTAGGGAAAGCCTATCTTAGGATGCACTTTGAAACAGAAAGTCGTGATTAGGGGAAGGATGACAACCTAAGACTAAGGTGTCCTTTAATGATTGGCTGGCTGTTCCTTCTTATCAGAGGAATAACTTTCCTTCTCTCCTCCTTCTACCTTTCCCCCTCCCTTCCTTTATTTTCTCAATTAAATTTCTATGTATTAAATGCTAACTTTTATTTTCTTGGGCTTTTATTACTAACATAATATCATTCACAATGATAGCTTCTCTTCAAAGATTAGAAATAGCGTATACCCTATCATTTATATTGTGAATTGTCTTCAGATAACCACTTGGAACTAATAAGTTTTGCCAGCAGAGAGTTACTTTAAAGTGTTTTTCGCCTAAATTAAGAGAAGTTTCATTCTTCTATACAGAGATGATTTATCAGCCAGCTTTTCCTCTAAATTACTAAGCCAATTCAGGAGAGATGAAAGAACTTATTCTTTAAGGTAAACAGAGAAAGGAAAATCAGAAAGAAATTGACAGCCCAGTGAGACAAAAAGGCATATTCATTAAAGAAAACCTTTTTAAGAGAAACTTGCAACATTACTCCTTTGAAAAACTACTTCTCTGTCACAGCTGTGTGGCTACACATACAGCTAAAGCTACCTGCAGTGACACACTTTTAGGGCAGATAACTCTACAGCCATGGTCCACAAAGTCACCCTTTAAGTCCACATCTCCTTTCATCTTAAACCTGGAGCAAGAGAGAGGTGAGGGAGGTTTGCTGTAAAGGATGGGGAGGCAGGGAACATCTGCCCTGGCTTTGCACACTCTGACTGTATGAGCTCGGACACAGTACTTGACAGTGACTTGATTCCTTCAGGTGTAAGTGGAAATAATGCTTGCCTCATAGGGTTTTATGAGGATTACCTAAGATCGTGACCATAAAGCACACACCATGGGTCCTGGCATGTGGTCAGCACTCAGCAATCATGAGGGCTAATTATTAGTGTGGCTCCATTTTTCCTTTTCTCTTTTTTTATTCTCTGATGTATATTGAAGTATGGACAAAAGATGTACTTGAAAGAGATGAAAAATTGGAGATAACTAAGAGGCACCATGCAGTAATCATCTGTCATCCTGAAAACTTTGAAGTTCTAAGCTCCTGTTCCCATTGAGGTCCAGGCCTTGCCAGTGACAGCAGCTTTATAAAAGCTTCCTGAAGTAAAAGGAAAGAACACATCTACCCGGATGGAGGTGAACCATACCAGATTGGTTTACCCATCTGAATATACAGTATAGTGAGCACAGAAGAAGGTGCAGATAAAACCATCAGTTTAGCTCTCTCCAAGAAAGGCTTTCTGAAGCTAATAGTCTGCACAGGTTGCATTTTTTGACAGCCAGGAGAGGGGCATGAAAGGCAGTTGTGGCCCAGCAACCTCCACAGAGAGTTGGTTCTAGGAGGGATTTGCCCTGTATATTTTGAAGGGAGTTCAAACCAACATTTTTTAATTTTTATTTTTGTTTTATAAAATATGGAGAAACAACAGAGAAACAACAGATAAATAAAATTATTCTGTTTATTTGTAAAGTGTTATTGTCAGTGTCTCCCACTTAAGCATAAAACCTATGAAGGCAGTGCCTGTATCAGCATATCCCCAGAGTCCAAAATAGTGTGTAAACCTAATAGGACATTCAGTTAAACAATGTAATTTTGGATGAAAATATATATATATATATATTTGAAAAAATATATATATGGATGAATAAACAAAATAATATTCAGATGAAGAAATGTCTTTTTTATCCTCCTCATACATCTAGGATTATTCCTGGAGCCCAGTGAATGTTTAATATGTGAATAAATATTTAAGATTTGACCTCAGGTATACTCTTCACTGAAGAATGGTCCTCTCTTTTTCTAGGAAAATCAGACTATTTATCCAAGGATGTAGCTTCAAGAAGATGTTAGCAGAGCCATAGAAAGAAGCAAATGTCACAGTCAGATCATTCTCCATTCAGCGTGTGTGCTTTGAGACGCCCTTTAGGAGGTGCGTTGTCTAAACTCCCACACAACTTGCAAGACTCTCTCGACAGTTCTGGAAGGTGAGTGTCCATGAGAATACACAGTATGGAGAGAAGTCATCACTTTCAGAAGCAGCTCATTAAGTGGTTAGAAATCTGTAATTACTGGAATTTTCCTCCCTCTATAGAATCAAAACCTTTCTCCTACCCAGTAACTACTGTTCTTTGTTTTCCCACAAGAGTAGCAAAATCAACTTTATTCTCTCTTAAATATGGACAATAAGACTATTCTCCATCTGTTTTTTTCTCCACCCAGAGTCCTTTTGTTATCCTTATTCAGAGACAATGTTTGATGATTCATGTTCTACATAAGTAGAATATAATGTAGGGGGCCAGGCACAATAATATAGGAAGAACGAGAGAGGAACATATGACAACTGTCATATTTCACCACTGTCATTTCAAATGAATTCTCACCATCACTTTATGAAGAGGCTATTATTAGATCCTTTTAAGGATAGGAAACTAAGGCAAAGAGAACTTAAATACTGTGAAAAGTCAACCTGAAATTTGAAACCAAAAATAGCTGACTTGGAAAATCCATGTTTTGTGTTGTCCAGGTACAATGTAGTGTCTTTCTGTGATTTTGAATCAATATAATTTATTTTCTTTGAACGAAGGGAACCTTCTGTTACTAAGTGATAAGGGGTTTATTTCCAAGTGAACCAGCCCTAGTGGCTTGTGGCTTGGGCATTTAAGGTTTTAAATGAAGTAAAGTATCACTAACATGAATGGGGTAGTTAAGAACTGATAGAAACATATGCAGAACAAGGCAGGAGCTGCCTGGAAAGCTCTCTTGATGGGGTTTCAACAGTTCTATAAGGACCTGGGAAATATAGAACATTCAGACAGACAAGTCCACTCCGCAGGACACTAAATAAAGGACAAAGACAGTAGATAAGTTGCCTTGATCCTCAGCAGATGGAGCCTGAAGTCTGAGAATGCAACAGTAATAAGGCAGGTCTGCGCAAGCGTATTATGTATAAACCTGCATACTTTAAAAAATAAGTTTTCACATGAAAAGAATGGATATAAGAAAAGCATTAAAATAAAGAGAAATGCATTAGAGTCAGGTAGAAAATGGTAAGTAACAAGATCTGTGTGTATCACATACAGCTCTGAGCTGCCTGAACCCAGACAGAACTAATGAACAAGAAGCAACCAATGTGATGTTTGAGATGACAGTACAAGCTGTTGTCACGTGCCTTTTCCTTGTCTCCTGATTCACACGAAAGGAAGAAGAACAAGGTCTTAAATGTAGGTCATTTTGAATAAGCTGGAATGTGCAAATGTTCATACTAGACAGTATCTGTCTGTGATAATATTCATAAATGACCTGAAATGAATTTATTATTCAGTAAATTAATCAACAAGTATTTATTGAATCTCAGCTAAGTGCCAGGCATAATTCCTTTCTCTTTAAGGCATGCAGTTGATATAAAGACTGTACTTGATACTCTCTTAAATGGCAGGTATAAATCAGGGCTTTTCAAAATATTTTCATTAGGGAATCTCTTCTGAAATGTGCACTGCACGTGCACTTCACATGCCCATGCTCAGAAGCCCAGTGGTGAGAGAGCAGTGAGGAAGATGAAGGGCCCTGCTCTCCTGGAACCGAGGTCATGGAGTTAATAAATAGGAATGACTCAAAGTCAAGGCTCTGAAATCAAAGGACTTAAGCTCAAATCTTGAGTCTCCCTCGTAACTAACGGTGTGCCTTTCACTGTTAAACAAAACTGCTCCGGACCTGAGTTCCTGTTAGGAAGATAATTCACAGGACTAGTATAAGGATTAAATGTAATAATGAACAATGCTTCACACAAAGTGCTCATTACCTGCTGGCTACACTTCTTCCAGAAGAAGAAACTGAAATCCAGCAAGAAAGAATGATTGCCTGAAGTCGCACAGCTAGCAAGTGGCAGAACATGGATTCATATCCAAACAGTGTGACACAAAATCCTGTATTCTTTGCCAGCAGGCAGTGAAAGACAAGGTCATGAAAAGTCTGAGCCAGATCATGACATCTCTGGAATAATAAGCTAAACAAAATAGAATTTTTCAATAAGGAGGCACTGAGGTTTGGGGAATCATGTTAGTAAAATGGCCAAAATGTTATTGTAGAATGACTGATTTTCTGTAATATAAAGAATTATTAAAAGGAATATTAATGGGGGTCTAAGATTTTTTAAATTTATATATCAACTTTTAATGGAAATAGAAGAAACTTGCTTTTAGAGTGCAAAAAAAGGCCCAGTCTTCGAAAGGTTAATTTTAGTGGGACAGAGCCAGTGAGAAGGAATTAGCCCTGACATCAGCCAGTCTCCAGGGTGAGCCCATCTCTGCCTACTGGAGAGCAGAGGCTGCCACGGATGTTCAGGCCAGGACCACTTAGTGTACAGGGTAGAAGGCACTTAGGCAGTTGACACTTCTCAACCTCATAGCCATCCATTTCTTAACCTCTCTTGGGTCTCACTTCAGTCATCTGTAAAATGTAGATAATCAAAGTAATTACCTGTGAGGTTTACATAGTTAGTATATAAAAAGTGTTTGAAACAGTGGCTGCTATATAGCATGTGCTCAATAAATCTCAACTCATATTACTACTGAAATTAGATTTGTGGCTTTGAAGAAGTTCTTAAGCTCTTTGAACTTCAGTTTCCACATCTGTCAAGGGGACCATAGTATAATTACTTAGTTCTATTAACTTTCTTTTCCACAATTTAAACTTATATGGTCAGAATAAATTTTATACTTGATGTGTATATTTGATGTAGAGCTTTCTCCTGAAAAAATACAAATTATTATTAAAACTATTAGATGTCATAATTAGTGGCATCATAGTGTCAAGGAAATGGTGGAATGCTTATCTTGCAAGGTCCTTGAGGGGCTGAAGATACAGCCCAAGGCCTCGCACACAGGACATGCCAGCTTCTCTCTCTTTTCTCTTAAGTTATTTTGGTTTCAGAATCCCATGCTTCCATTCCACTGATATATGGACATTTGTACCTCTTAATTTATCTTTCTTTGAAATCAAGTGCTCATTTGTTCTATCTGTCCCTTTGGAATTAGACTAAGATATATTCCTCCTGCTTTGCCTTATTATGTATTTCAGGACATTAATTCTGAGAATCTGTACTTGACCACTTCATGAAAGACTTTAGCAACATAGGGGTTAACAACCTGGGTTTCAGAATAAAAAAAGCTTCAACATTTCCTTATTTGAGTTAGTAATAATGAAAGCAAGCTTCAAATCTGTTTAAAACCTAAGTAATATGCTCAGTACTTAACACAGTACTTGGCATATAGTAATTCCTCAGTAAATGATAGCACTTATTGTTTTTATAACAACAATTATGAGTTCTTTACTGTCTATGACAAACAAAATTGTAAGCATAAAATTCCTGTGTAACACATACATATTACAAAAAAATCTCATAGATTATTTAATATACTATGTTTTAAATGATCTAAAACTATTAATTTCAATGCACAAATTTCCATATTCTAATGTCAGATACATATGTCCCAAAATATAACACTTAAAAATACGAAAAACTTTTAAATAAAATACATTCCAAAAAGGAAATGCATATTTTACACTCTATCTCAATGATGAAACTTACTACTAGATGTCAAAGTCCAGGATAACTTTTGTTGACACAACTGCATAAGATATGGGAAAAACACAAAACAACTAAGAAGAAATTCCATTCAGTAATAAGTACATTTCTGAAATGGAGATCCATGCAACACAGTCTACGTACAAAACAAATAAGTCTCATAGCATGTTAAATTAAACCTGGAGTCCCCAGTTCCTGTAGGAATAAGGCAAAAAGATAAACCTTCAACATGCACATTAAATCTAAGATTTATTCCGATTATATAACTAAAATGTAAAAGAAGATCACAGAGCTGGGTGAAGCCATGAGTCACCATTCCTGGAGGAAGGAGAAAGGGTAAGGTCTTTACCATCTCCATCCCATCTCCATCCATTTAAAATTTCACAGAATTCCCCCTTGATCTAGCTCTCATGTTCTAGTTATTAAGATGATGATCAGGCCAACTAGGAAAACTAATAGAACGTCTCCACTAGGTAAAGGTCTTTCTGAGAATTAATAACTAATAGTAATGATAGTAGTTAACATTATTAAATGTGTACAATGTGGAAGCCACATGCTAATTAAACACTTCCCCTGTGTAATCGGTCAGGGAGGCTGCTGTGTGCATCTTCATATTCCTAGCACATAGTGCAGCATTCAGTGTGTAAGAGGCATTCTATCAACATGTTTTCAATAAAAATGCAATAATTTTATCTACATAAAAGTGACATTAAATACTGTGATATTTCCTTAGTATTTTAAAATCAACTTTATACTTATAATTAGTATTTACCATCCTTCAAACATTTTTTGTTTAAGTAGTGAGAGTTCATTTTAGAAAACTATTTTGCTCAAACAATTACAAGTAAACAAATGACTTCATTTTGAAATGTTACTCAATTCAAATTCTTTTGTATTCAAGTTCCTTTTGTATTTTAAACTTAAAACGATTCTCTTTGAATATGAATATATTCTCAAAATGCTACATTTATGTAGGCCATTAGAATGTCCCCCTTTTTCTTAACTTTAATTATTGTTGAGTTTTCTGGGGGTCATTTCCATCTCTTTTATAAATGTAAGTAGAGCATTGTATTTTCTTTCCCTTTCATCTCTTGTAGCTCCCTAGATCCCTACAGTTTTTCAAAAATAACTATAAATGATGCAGTTAGCATGCTTGCCAGTTTTTTATCCCACAGATAGAAGGTGTATCTTCTGGACCTGCTGATTTGTAGATACGCTGACTTTCCGAGGACTCACTTAGCTTGCTTTTGTAGATAGCTATTTTTACAAGATCTTCATTACTTCCTGATTGCCCAATATTTTTCTTCCTTTACTCTTTCCAAAGACCAATTTATAAGATAAGTTCAAGGCCTCAGACATGTTAAAGTTATCATTAATTTCAAGATGCTGCACATTTATGAGTCCATTAGTCACAGCATTGATTGTGTCCCTACTGTGTTCAGAGCCTTGTACTTACCAACACTAAGAACAGCCTGAGGCTTTTCTCCCTGAGAGCCTCTTCTTACTACAATTTCTTTGGTACTTTTGTCTCGTGTTATCCTTTACTATAGTTTCTTACTCACATGATGTGTTAGTTTGATTTTATTATCTTCTCAATTTATAGTACAGATTAAATTCTCTCCTTAACAATTCTTAAGAGTATTATCAGAAAGCACACACTCTTTACACATTCAGGGTCTGCTTTATTTGTGGAATTTTTGAAGTTATTTTGTGTCACATGCTCATTTGTTATTGTTTAATATTTTCCAAAATCAGACTCATTGATATTTATTAACTTATTCAACTAATGTAAATGTCTTGATTGGAATAGTATACAAGTAATGGAGTTGATGAGTAGGTTTGGCATATTATTATCCTAGATGCACCATGATGGTATTTATCTAAGTGATAATACAGCTGGCTCTTTTTCTGTTAATGGATGATTTTGAAATACGTTATGACTATTAATAGACTAACCGTTTATAGGAATTCTAATTCACATTGTGACATTTGGAAATCACAGTTAACCACAGGCACTTGCATTTAGACACACACTGTGCATCACTTTTTTACTCAATAAAATGGAAGCAACAGGCAACTGTCCATTTTGAGTGGAACCTTAATGCTCCATTTACAGGCAAATGGCTGCTTTTGATTAATGCTTAAGTTTCCGTGGCACATTTCTGACTTGACTTTGGAATATTTGGAGGTATAAACAAGAGTGAGATATTTTGTTCACTTCATTTTGGTGAAAATATCAAGTGCTTTATTTTTTTATACCCACTGATCTAATTATTTTTTAATAACATAATTCCATCATTAGGCAAAACATTTTTGACTCTTCATATATTGGAGAAGCACTGGATCACATTAAGTGTTAAATGGTTCTTACTTAACACTGACAACAATTACAGTTGTTTAATAAGACTCTGTTTTAATGGAGTACTTAGCTTATCTGGGAGGCCAACCCAGATGCGGACACTGTGGCAGGAAGTGTAGGTGGACTCTTCTTTGACATGGGCCTTCCCACTGGGCCACACGGTACTCCCTAATGTCATGCAAAGAGCACAGGCTTCGGACTCACACTAATTGGGTTCAGGTCCCAAAGCTTCTGTTCTTTATTCCTTGAAGCTGGACAAGTTACATTATCTTTCTGAGTTTCACTTTCTATATGTGCAAAATGAAAAAATGTGCCTGCCTTGTGGTTGTGTGAGATGCCATGTGGATCATGTGTGTATAGACTAGCATGAGATCAGGTCCCGATTTAACTGACCTATAAATTTCTTTAACAAAACAAAAACAGAATCAAGTTCATTCCTGGAAAGTCTAGCTCATATAACATGAACGATGTGCACATTACCAGCATAAATACATACACAGTACATTTACAGTCAGTATTTTAATGCAATGCCTGTACTTATATCTTGCTACATTGCAAAATGTTTCTTCACTGTTCCCTTTTCCTTGACTTTCTTTTTTCTCTTACCAGTGTAGGGACAAGAGAAAGACATGGAAGGCATGATAAAGGTCAAATTAATACAACATGGAAAACAAGGAAAAGAAAAAGACTACTGTTTCTCAATACTTGTCACACATATTTTTCTGTCTGAAGGGCAACTGGCCAGTCCGTGCACTGGCATGTGAATTTGGAATTCCCACCAATTAATGAAGGCATAAGACAAGTGCAGCTAGAACTTCTATTCTGGGATTAGATCCCTTTTGCTTTTAAAATTTTATTTTTGTGTTTTCCTTCTGTTCCAGTCGGTATTGGTCTGGCTCAGCTCTTGGTCCCTGAAGATACTGTAGACTTGTGTTCATCGGATGCCATACACTTGTGTTCATTGGAGAATGTTGCCTCACTCCCGGGAAGGCCCTCCTGAACTAAAGTATCCTGGCCTGTGCTATTCATACATCAACCTTTAATTTAAGTTTAACTCCTTTACTAAGCCTGGTCTGAAGTCCATTATAAAGTTCTGTTTCTTCATTTTTATAGATCCTCTATTATAGCACTCTAGGATCCTTAGGTATATAGGGCATTATTTTTCTTATGACACCAGTCTAGTGCCTGTCACAGAGTAATCCCACAATTAATATCCACTGATGAACTAATGGCTGTTTCTTTCCTTACAACAATGCTGATGTGATAAATGCCAAGTAAAAATTGCTAGTAGTTACATAACTCATGATAAGCCAAAACTCTATAAGGCAATTTGTATTCACTATTCCATTTAATTGTTAACACAATTCTATACTAAATTGGCATTATTATCCTTATTTTATAGATGATACACTGAGATTCAATAAGGTTGAGTAATTTTCCCAAAGTCACAAAACCAGTAAGTGAGAGGAAGAGAAGCAAACCAAGTGGGCCTGGGTCCAAAGTTTTAGCTCTTAGAACCATACACAAAGTACTATAGAGCGTTCTTAGTCTTTCTGCCTCAACTTCCCTAAGCTATTTCTTAAAGTCAAGTCCTGTATCCCAACCACACAAATTTCAGTTACAGCAATTCTATAGTCTGGCTTATTTCTATCTATTACTATTGAGCCCTATTACTACTGAACTTTATTACTACAATGAAAAACTATAGGTTCTATGGGTAGTACTACTCTCCCAAGTAGCTTACTTGGAGTGTCAACATGCTGAAGGACACCTCTCTGAAATATTAATCTGAAACCATGTCTGTTCCAGACTGAGGGCTGCCTCATAAAGATTCTCCCATTATACAATGGCATTCTTCCACATGTTTGCCCATCAGTGCCTCTAATGCAAAAGTGTCTGTCCCTGGAATTAAGCATAGTTCAGTCTTCTGGTGGTTTTGTTGTTCCATTTCCTCAAACTCACCTTGAGTATATTTTAACATTGCACTTTATTACATGAATTTGTATCAGTAGTCCTCCAGGTTGAATTAATTGTATTAACTCGTAACTTACTGAGCTCTTACCGTGTGCTGGACACTATATGAAGTTCTACCTGCATTATCTAATTTAAACTTCATGACCATTCTATAATGTGATACTAGTACTGAAGTCACCCTATATAGAAGAAAAATGAGGTAACTCACCCAAGGTGACAAAGCCAACAAGTAAAAGGTGCAGATCTATTTATCAATGTGTTGTTTATTGGTGGGGTCTGAACCGTTGATCACTGCTATATTATCTCCAGATGAGCACCTCACAAAATGTATGAAATTAGAAACCTTACAGCTGAATGTAGAAACCATAGCAGTTACTAATATTAAGATTAGCAGAACCTCTCCTCTGTTGTAGACAAAAATCTCTGAGTAGGAAGTGAAGATCATAGACTTAGTTATCTGTGAGAAACTTAGAAATAGGGCAAAGTCCATTTTTACCATCCTTCTTGCTAACAATGGCCTCCATATATTATTTATCATTAATATACTAACTTGCAGTAATTATAGCTAAAAGCACATGAAGCTTATAGCCTCGAGCTTCTGCAGTCTGAACACAGGAACACAGATGATTCTGTTAACTGCGGAATGATGTTCACACGTGCTTATATACCCACTGCTACGTTGGGAGAAGCAGTCTCAGCGGAAGTGTCTGGGGGGCCCCAAAAGAAAGTGATTCATCTATTTTCTTTTAAACAGAACATTTCCTATTTTAAAGGATTTCAAAATAAATCCCCCACTGCCCAATATCAAGTGCAATTATTTATGTATTGATTTTAATTAAATGAAGCCAAGAGCCATAAGTGTAAAGGTTTTGAGCAATTGGGCGGGCCTGTCATTCAGAGGCCCTCTGCTGAAAAGGTCAGGGAAAGCTCTCCTGCATGTCTTAAAGGTGGTCTCAGCTTTATCTGCATATTGTTTAGACACCTGAATATGTGAGGAGATAGCATTGAGTGAAACTCTTCTTGTTTTTATTCTTATTCATCTTATTTGCAAATGTGATCCCCTTTTATTTAAGTTTACAATTACATTACACAAATGAAAATTTATAGATTACTTCTGTGGTGCTAAAATGCACCATTTTCTATAAGGAAGTACTGACAGCAAAGCAAATAAATAGAAGTGACAAAACAAAGGCATGTCTAAAAACAGTAAATTTTGTTATTCTTTAAAGACAGGTTGATCATTTATGCCTTAGTGGTGAATTAAATGCTATATCTCAGTGCTAAAATAATAGAGTTGATACACACATCGCTATTCAGTGTTGCTCTCTGTGAGGTACAATAAATTGCTTTCCTGGAGGAATTCCTGTGGGAATCTCACTTGGTTATGAATATGCTTTCTTTACTAATTATAAAGGATTCATTAGTCTTTTATGTTTTATAAATTTTTGTTAAAATTAGCACTTAAGGAAAATACTTTTAAAAGGATGTGAGATAATACTGGAAAGTTATCCTTTCTTTTATCATGATAGATAGATGATGATGATAAATAGATAGATAGAGAGATACATAGACAGATAGACAGACTGCTTTTTTAATTTGATGTCCCTTTTAATAATTCTCTTCACCTGCTCAGTAGATTACTAAAGAAGTAGAAGGATATTACATGGGGTTTTTTAATGGGTCAATTTCTACTTCTAAAAATCTTCAATACTTTTCTAATTCTTCCTTTTTAATCCTCAAGGTTACATCTGCAATTTGCTACATTATTGAGGTCATTCAAAATAATATATAGACACCTTAGTATTTTCTATTCTTCACTGATGGCTTTACTGTCCTTTCTCCTGATTTGCTGCAACAGAGCTCACTCACAAGTGTTCCCTGCACGTCTGGCTTCACTTCTGTTTTGCAGCAGCAGCAGCAGCTTGCCTCTTAAGCATCCCTCCCACTTCAACGCTGCACATCGTAGTACTAGTTGTGAGATCACCTTACAAATAAATGAAAACCTTCAGTGTTAATTCTGAAACAGCAAAAATAAACCAATCACAACAAGTCCATTGAATTTTAAAGAAGTTTTTACTTTTATATCTGCATAAGCCAGCCAATGGCTCTTTTGTCAGGTCTGCATTTTCTCCGAGGAAAATGACTTGGTATCCTGATCCTTCTCGTTTCTTCCTCTCCTTTCAGGAGCTAGGAGAGTTAGGAAAATTACCCAGATCATCATCTGGGTAGGTGGGAGGAGGAATGTGGGTGCACAACTACAAAGTGGGGTGCTCTTCTCTGTGAGTGTGTTAAAATAGCTAAATCCCTGTCTGACTATGATGATGGCAAATGCGGAGACATCAACACAAGGAAGCGAAGGATCTCATGCGATAAAAGCAACATTTTAATCAAGGTCACAAAAATTTGAATGTGTAGCATTTCTTTTCATCCAGCTCCTTCCTGGGATGCACCAAATCTCTCATAAACTGCTGAAGGAGGAGGAAGCAGGTGCAATTAAACTGAACGTTTACGTCCTGATGTTGAGCATTTATATTACCCAGCAATTCCACTCTTTATACACATCCCAGACTTTTCATAGCAGTGCTATACAAAACAGCAAAAACATAATAAAATGTCCTCAAATGCTGAGAAAATAAATAAATTGTGGTATATTCACATACAATATTACACACTATTATCACAATAAATGAACTACACTAACAAGTATCAGTGTGTGTGTGAATTTTAGAATAAATTATAGAGTAGAAAAAAAGAACTTCAAAGGTGGACAACTATCCTTAAAAACAAACTAAAATAAAAAGTATATACTGATAGGATACAAATACAAATACAATAAAAACTATAAAGCAGGGAATGTTAGGAGCAATGAATTTGATATGTAAAGGAATGGTTCCCTCAGGTGGGGAAAACATGGGGATGAAACAAGGAACTCTGTGACTAGAGGTGTTTCAGTTACTATGGCTGTGAAAAAATTACCCCCCCATATGTAGTGTAATAAAACAGTCATGCTCCAGGTTTCTGTGAATCACCAGTGTGGACATGGTAGAGGTTCCTTACAGCATGGTGACTTGGCTGCAAGGGCCAGTATCTCCAAGGAGAGTCACTGGAAGCTAGGCGTTTTTATGACTTAGTCTTAGAAGTTAGGCAGCATTGCCACATGTTAGCAATCAAGGCAGTCACAAATTTCCAACCAGGTTCAGGAGGAGGGAAATAGCCTCTTTTTAAAACATCTTCATGCTAACAAAATGTTTTGGAGGAACCTGGGGGACAAGAAATATTGCTTTGATCCTTTTTTAAAAAAATCATTCTGTCAAAGCCCACAAAATTTACATCCCTACCACATGCAAAATACACTCACCCCCTCTTCATCTCAGCCCATTACAGCACTGGGCTCAGGTTCCAGGATGAAAAGGTCTTCCTCCAGATAGGTGTAAATGAGTCAGAGAAATGATGTTAATGAGAGAACTTAGACAGAGAGAGGTAAAACATGATTACACCTTATTAATGCTTGAAGGACATATATGAAGCCTATATATGAAAAGCTAATAAGGAGTAGGGTCAAAAGTAAGGATCATAGGCAAATTGTAAAGTGGGCCCTGGGAAGTAATAGTGAGGTAAGAGGGAAGAAGGGGACAAAGATGGCCAGCAGACCAAAGCACAGTGTTTACAGGGCAAGATGACTCCACCTGGGTCAGGCCACAGGCATCCTAAGGAAACAGACTGGGTGTGACACAGCAGCAGCATATAGAGGCAGGTCACTGATCTGGGCCTGTCTGGCTTAGAGCAGTGGAGTTCTCACTGAAGGTGTGGAACAGGACCAAGGAATTGGGACCCCACTGGGGCTGTCCGGTTTCATGATGAGCTTCAATCAAAGAAAGGAGCCTCAGGGAGAGCCAATCTCAAGCCTAACCAGTCTTCTCTGACCCTCTTCACCCTGTGAGGCTTGCCCTCACGTGTTCCTATTGCCACCTATCACAGCACATGTCCCACTGTATCACAGTTGCTTATTCACTGTCAGAAACTCAAACTGAGGGTGATAACATGCATTGTTCCACTGCCATATTGCAGAGCTTTACCTACTGTAAGCCACTAACTGAAGCTTAACAAGTATATCTTACTAAATATAAGTTAACTAAGTGAAAGCAGTACATCTACAGTACAATGAACTAGGAGCTGGGGGTGGGGGTTGAGGGGTAATTGAGTGTCAGAAGAGAGAGTAGGAAAGTACAGGTATGAGTTTGCTGACAGCTCATGCTGATTGAGTAAAAGCTGGGAAAATAGAGTTAAGCTTTGGCAAGGAGCACCCATAGGTGATGGCAGAGAAGCATATGCACGTGTGTGCAGATGCATGTGTGTGCAGATGCATTTGTGAATTCTGAAAAGGTTTGCTTTTTGGGGTGGGAACAATGAGGTTGATGTATATCAACCTCTGCAAACAGAATAAAATTTACTCCAAATGTTGTGTGGATTTGCTCAAGATTTCATCACATATGTCACCTGAGATCTTGAGAAAGCCAAGAACATTCTGTTCCAAGCATACTAACCATATACCTTAGGTTTCTTCTTTTGGTGTAGTTAATGAAATTGATCTTGTGTATTTGGATATTCACAAATGTTACTACCAAGAAAACTTTGGAGAGGACTCTAAAAATTAATAACAAAGCCTTATTGTAATTTCTTATTGTCTGAATAATGCATGAGATCTACCTATATATTCAAAATTACTAATATGTCAAGAGATAGCCCAACTTTATAAGCCTGGTGAGGATATACAGTGCATATTATGCAATGAAACTCATTACCAGAAATATAAAGAAGATAGGAGTCCTTGTTACCAATCCAGAAAAGTGGTACTGCTCCCTGTCAGCACATGAGGAGTACAAATTAGCCAGTATATTATGGACGTTGCTAAATTTTCATGGATCTGATTTTCCCATAATTGGCCCAGAAGTTTAGAGATATATCATGAACGGCCATTGTCAGGTGTTTTATTTATTTATAAACTAAAATCAAATGCTGTACAAAAAGACCATTCAGTATTAAAATAAGAGTAAAGAAAGAAATAACTCTATATATTTCCTTTGAACTATTAATATGGCATCAGAAAAATTTGATGAAAGAAACATGCAAATCTCGCCTTGTCCCAGAGGAGCCCGACTGGCTGTGGGTATCCAGGAAAGCACAGCACTGCTTGGTTTTCCCCATAACAGAAAAATGCTCCTGACACCATCTGTCTGTCCTCACCTACCAAACATGTCTGCTCCATTCTGAGAAAATGTCTCTCGGCAACTTTCTTCTCATAAAACAAAGTTATGAAAATAAACTAGCATTATTCATGAACAGTTCACCAGTTTGAAACAACATGTGCAAAATAAAAATAAAATTTGGAAAACTACATCTCAGGGAAAGCTCAAATGCAAACCACAAAGAAAAAAAAAGGAGATATGAAAGAAAAAAGAAACAGCCAGCCCCATAATACTTCTAAAAGTTTCTTCAGTTGAAGTAGCTAGGCAGGCTCACTTGCCTGTCAGGCCTGAGGTTGAGAGGATATAACCCTTTTTTGCATTACATAAAATAGCTTCTCCTTAAAAAAAAAATCCACACTTGCTACGTAGCCCTTGTGGTTATCCTTGAAGCACAATAGAAAGGCAGTCCAGACACTCAGAAAAATACATTTGAGTGAACCGCATGACTTTAAAGGAAATAAGAAAATGACCTCCAGAGCAGTAATATTCAGAGGGATATTTATATTTTAATATTGCAGGAAATTTTGCTGCTTATCAAAGCAGCAAAGTAAAAGCAGTGGCTGGGGTTGGGCTTCCATCTCCTGGGGAAAGTCTTTTGCCACACACAGTACTTAGTTTTTCATGAATCCTGACTCGAAGTGAATCTCCTTTCTGGTCATTTCTATCACCTTTCTTGTTCCTGACGGCATATGTGATGCATTTTAAAGAGTAGAAATGATCCAGCCCTGTCTTTGGGACGCTTACACTCTAACTCAGGTATTTCAAGCTCTTTCCTTATCTACCCTGAGAAATATATTTTATAGCACAATTGAGCAGACACACACACACAAAACCAAAAGAATATCTGTATGTTATTTTTCTGGATTGAAGAACAACAGGTAACAATGAAATTTCATTAAAAATATGAGAATTAAGAGAAAATGTCTCACCCGATGTTCTCTTGATATTTATCATGTAAGTAAATATAAAAATCAAGGAGTAGAATGTATCTATATATCACAAATAGGTGTACATGCAAACATAGTAAACAATTTTAGAAGCACAATTAGATAACTAATTAGGTTGAAAATTAAGTTTCATAATTAACTAACTCCAGGCCCACCCAAGATTTTGTGAGACTCTCTGGAACCTTAGTGCTTTCTAATTTGCTGAGTTACAGGAGTTTGATAATATTATTTAAATGGTTATAACCTAACAATCTTTGAAATTAAAGGAGGGGAATTAAAATGTCCCTACTGTATATTGAGTATTTACCATGTGGTTGACACTATGTTGAGAAATACACATATACTATTTTCTTTAGACCTCATAACAAGACTATGACTTGGGTATACTAACTGTCCATTTCAGAGGTAGGAAAACAAAGACTCAGAGAAGCGAAGTACAGAAAAAGCCCAAACTCTAGACTGTCTGGCTCTGAGTCACATCTGCACGATGCCTGTCTGGAACAGCCTGAGAGCATCGGAGCAACAGATGGCCACATGGAAGTCGTGAGCGCACATGCATCAAGTTGCATCTGTAAACAGGTATAAACGTGTTTATCCCTATGAAAGAGTCCACTGTGTGTCCCCAGCTAAAGCCATAGAAAGGGAAGCCTGAGACAAGAGAGCTGATGAGAACAATACAGGTTACAGCTGGCATGTTCACTCCTTAAAAGGTGTCAACTGTGACACAAAATTCTTCATTTCAGGGACCTATCTGCTTTGCAACATAATTTTTGAGATTTTATAGTCATATTATATATGAAAAAATAAAATTTCAATTTTTCACAATATCTCTCCCCCACTTTCTCTTTCCCTCTCTCTCTCACACACACACATCACTTTCAGGCTCTTTACCTTATTCCTTTGGGGCAGGTGAGTTGTCACAAGCTACCAACATTCTTTTCTTGTGAGACTTTTGTCATTGATTCATTAAGTCCTTCATCTGATTGCTTTTAAGGACAGATACAAGCCTGCAATAGGCACATTGTAAAATATTTTTCTTAAAAAAAGAGAAATGTTCTTTTTCTAAGGTCAATTAGACAAGTTGTACTAATTAATAGAAAAGATTTAAATTTTTTATTTTCTGGTTTCACTGGGATTAAATTAGACTGGCCTATCAATAAAAGTGCAGGTTGTGAGGTTGAGGTGAATGCCACAGATTCAATTCTAAACTTAAGCTCAAATGCAAATTGAATGTACATCTTTAAAAAGATTTACTTTTGTTCTTAGTCATTCAGAGAACAAATGTATCCTTTAATTCAGAATCATTTAAGAATTTATCTCTCCTATTTTTTCCGTTATTTCTCCTTTCCTCCCTCCTTTTCTCCTCACCTCCTTTGGGTTTACAGAACTCATATTTGTAGACAAGGGAAGAACTCTGTTGGTATATGGAGGCATAATTTAATTATGCAAAACAGGAAGATCCTCTTTATATTTGGTCTTCTGGGCTTGAAACAATGTCATTAATCAGACTCTCATCAGAATTATTTCAGATATTTCAAAACATCAGCTTTCCTGTTTTTGTTTCTCACATAAAATCTAAACCCTTTTCCTACCTACCTTGTATCCAGCAAGTAATGATTAGGAACTGTTGAAATCCTTACATTATCTTAGTAATGTGCCAATTAAAGAAAGTGTTTGTATCCAGATTACAAAGATTTGTCTGAGGTGGCCACCACTTTGTTAAGGCTGTTTTGTGGACATCTTCATAATTAATGGAAAAATCATTAGGAATTCAGTCTTTATTAACCCCTATAGCTGCAGGGGCCCATTTCATCTTAATTGCATTCATTTGGCACTGGCAGTATTATACAGCATAATCACTAATAAATGATCTTTTAATTTGTACCAATCAACGGAGCTTGCTTTCATGCCAATATTCCTGTTTCTTTGATGTTGACCTGTCTTGATTTTTGATCATTTGGGCTTAAGATGATTTACTGGAAAATCAATATCAATACCAGTACTGCTTGTATTCATACATCTGTGGTTAGGTTCTATTTGACTGTATTTTGATTGAAATAAGAAGTGCTTGATTACTCATTCAGATGAGGGGTGGAGCATAATCCAGTTGGGAAATCTGGTACTGTATTCTTATTTAAAGGAAAATAATTAGAAACTGTAGGAAAACTGAAGATTCAGGAGAGCAGTAGAGGTAACACTTCAGATGCCACTAATTAAGCAACTTTGTCCTCCATCTCCTAAAGGCCTTCACCAATAGCGTAATATACTACTACCCATTAGCAAGGACAATGGGGGCTTTGGTTACACTTGTTAATGGGAAACCCCGAGACAGTTTCTCTCATTATCCCCCTGTCAGCACTGTCTCTGCAGTGCAAAGTGGTCGTCATTGTTCTGTGGGTCAGCTAACCAGAAACCAAGCTACTGTAAAGAAACATTCTGCAGCTAATTGAAAATGACTGAAAAATCCCCTTATCATCCAGTCACCTCCCTTTATTTGTTGAACAATGGAACATATATGGACTATGTGGGGAAAAAGGAAAGTTCAGGCTATGACATTGAATTTTTCCTGACTAATACAACTACAAAGAAGTCTTTGAAGATAATTCCAGGGGAAAAATCCACTCACTTTTTTTAGAGATAATGACAGTAAGACATAAGTTAGTATAGAATATTGCATTTGCTGTCCTGAAGAGTACTTTATGTTTATATGATTCCCTTCACTAGAGGAACTCAAAGCTTTTCCCACAGAACTACTGAAATTCTCATTATCCTAATGAGCAAATGGCACAAAACTGGAAGAGCCACAGGGAACATGAAGCTTAATCACATATTCTAAGCTGGGCTGTTTTCCAGAACTCTTAAAAACAATCTCGTATTAGGTATTAACTCACTTTGAGTAACACAAATCCTGGAAATACAAATTTACAGAAAAATACAAATCAGAGTTTTTATATATGAAGTAAAGGGGAAAGAAGAAAGACTGGAATGATTCCCATATCTGGAATTTTATTCACTGTTTTTTCCTTTAAATCGTAAGATTCCAACGTACATTTAAAATATGCTTTAAATATTCAAAATGGTAGACAAATATATAATGATACATATCTTACAATGAGGAATGCTTAATGTGTGCATCTGTGGATGTTTTCTACTTTATTGCCTCCAGGAAAATACAGCAATGGTCCATCTTGCAGCAGCCTAGAAGAACAACCGAGCTGTTAGCATTCATTTATCATTTCCTCCCATCAACCTTTATTGGAAACTGTTCCATTTCAGGCAAGGTTGACAGACATTGGAGATACAAAATAAATTAGATATGACACTTACCTTCAGAAATCCACAATCTAGTGGAGGAAATAATAACACAAACTTATAATTATATTACAGTGCAGTAAGTGAAACAAACTGTATATAGCAAACTGCGGTATACACAGTACAACGGTATGCAGAGGAAAGACAACTAATGCAACTTGAGAGTGTTAGGAAAACTTTGTATGAAGAAGTAACACACCCGCTGAGTTTTCAACATGAGCAAAATTTACCTAAGCATGTGGTGACAGCAGGAAGTGGTAGTCTCTGAGCACACTTCAGGGATATCATGAACACAGAAGAGAAGTAATACATGGTATGTTATATGTAGAGTGTTAAAAGCAAACAGTTGCAAGAGGCAGAGAATAGAGAAAAAAAAGAGGCTGGAGAGGTAGACAGACACCAGATTCCTGCCTCCTCTGAATTTACCCTGTAAGATGTAAGAATAGAAGAGCTGTGCATTTAGATACATCACTCCCGCCACCAAGTGGAGGGCAGATGTTCTGAGGGAAGAACCACAGATAAGACTATTATTAAGCAAAATCCTGTTTCAGTAGTCCAAACAAGGATGAAAAGGATTTGAATCGAGTGGTCTTTGTGGTAAACTTCAGTTTATGATGGGAAACCACTAAAGATAAGCATGAGTAAAAATCCTTGGGTAGGGTGTCAAAGGAAAAACATTAGTGTGCTAAGGATCGAACTAGGATATAAAAGTGTTACAGGTAAGTAAAGAAAAGGATTCACAAACTAGTCAGAGAAGGACAATTGGAGATATAAGAAAACCCATGAGTGTGAGTTTATGGTAAATTGCAATGAGGTAAAGACTTTCAACCTAGAACAAGTAATCAATCATGCCAAAAGAAAGGGAAAATCTACACGCAAGTAAAGCCTTTAGAATAATGAATGCATTTGGATTTCAGGGGTTATGAGTAACTTACTGAGAATTAGTAACTTACTGGGAATTGAAAGGATAAAGACCTGAAGGGAGAGCAGTGAAGAGATGGGAATGCTGGGTGTGGATAAGTCTTTCAAAGAATTGGGATGGAAAAGGGATCAAGCTCAATGTATGGCTATGTGGGAATAGTGAATCAAGAGAACACTTTCTAGGATGGGAGAAACTTCAATGTGGTTTCAGGCTGAGGAAAAGGCTCTAGCAATACAATACAGAAGAGGCTGAAGATTAAGCTACAAGTAAGGGTAAAGAGAAACTAAGGTTCTGGAGCAAGATCAGTTCAGAAGATCAACAGGGGAGTCCAATCATCGTAGATAAAAGAAAATGGGCCAAACTGGATAAGATAGATTAAGAAGGCTTTGGTGACGTCAAATGTTGTGGTGCAAGTAACAAAGGGAAGGAGCTAGAAAAATAGGAAGTATCATTAGGGAGCACGATGGATTCTGAACGCTTGACAATGGTTTGTTAAGTTTTCCACGGTGCACAGTTGGTTTGAAGACATCAAGGGAAATTTAGATGAACAAGGCAAGTCCAAGTTCTTGTCTTCACCAAGACATTTAAATCTACTGTGATCTAAATCTTGAAGACTGCAAACTGAATGGGTCTCTTGCATTTTGGCCATCAAAGGCAATTAAGGACCAACTACTCTAGATCATCATATTATTATAAACTTTTTTCCTAGCTTCATGAAATGTCAGTCAGGTGAGTCCCCCACCTCCCAATGCCAAAAAGAGCCTGTGGAGTCTGTGGATAAGTTTTTCTTTTTAAGTGAGTTCAACACAATTAGCAGAATGAGTATGAGTGTGTGTGTGTGTGTGTGTGTGTATACATATATATATACACACACACATGCCCACATGTATGCATGTGTGTGTGTGTTTTACTGAAAGACTTCCCAGAGCTTTTAATAAAGCTTGTGAGTATTGTGATTCTCCAAGAGAAGGGTATAGTCTGCAAATTCCAAGACTTGCTTGATGATAGCATTTTGATCCACAATATGCCTTTAACTCATTGCAGAGGTAGGGGAAATTGAATTGTGTGTTTATTGAATGATAGCATCTTTTGATTTTAAATGCTGACTAATTTCACTTTAGCTTTAAATTTCATTTGAGTTACTGAAGTAGTGCAAGTTAGTTTAGATAACTATATAAATGTTTCTTAATTTTAGTAACATGTTAACTTCATTAAATATGTGTTATATGTGTGTTGTGAGCTTACCACTGTGCTGGTTGCTCAGAAGTAGTAGCAAGCAAGGAAATTTGAACTGGTCCTTGGTACCAGGCTCTGCACTAGGAGCAATGGGAAACAAGAAACGCCTGGTTTGCACACTCAAAATGTTTCCTGATGTTTCTTCTTCAGATGCATGCTTTTATGTTCCAGAACACTACAGAATTTTTAGCTTAATATTCCCTCTTGTGAAATCTTTTTCCACACATTTGTTATTCCTGGCATGGCTGATACTTATGGTTGCTCCAAATTTGTTCTCTTTCCTTTTCCACTTATGACCTTCTGATCCTGTCTTCTTGTGCTGCGCTGAAAATAAGCAGTTCACATTGATATTATCTGTGCCATTTAAAATTTCAAATACTTCAACTAAATATACTCCAGTGAGTTTTTTTTTCCTAAACTTTACACTTTCAGGTGTTTTACTCTGTCTTCAGACTTCATATCTTCACCCTTGCCATGTTTTCAGGCTCAAAAATATCTTCTGCAATTTCTGTAGCTGCACGTGGTCTCTAAAGAACACCATTGATCAGGTTCTCACACATGCACGCTCTAATTATCTAGATGTGTTTGTCTTTGAAATCACTTTCTGAAGTTCTATGAAAAAGTCATCCTGCATTTTTGAGGTTGTATGTTTCTCCAAAATGTATTTTAAAGTTCTGGTATACTTAGTAACAAAATCAAGACTTTGCTATTTTTGTTATGCTCTTAAGTATTTCTTTTAAAAGCTTGATTAAAAATTATGCTGTTCATTGACACTCATTATTTCCTTCAATTTAATAAGGTTTCATCTGAGGCTATGTTAAAAATGTGACACTACCTCACTGATGAAGTTCTCTAAAACAGTTTTTTTTTCTGTCACTGGAACATATATTTCATCGTTATTATTGAAGAGATTTTTAGTACACCAAAGGATGACATTTTGCTAGGAATTTCAACAAAACATAATGTCTATCTATTCTGAATTTTTCTATTGTATCTAAAATTTTTGATATTTTAGAATGAAATGTGAATTAAAAGTCATAGAAGCCACTCATCTACCCACTCCACAAAATCTATAACAGTAAGATGATTATAAACCTGGGAACTTCAGCCATTTGCATTTTTAGAATGCTTCCAACCAATATGGAATTATTTAAAACAACCAACCAACCAACCAACAGACGAACAAACAAGCAGCAACAACAACGAAAACAAAATCTAGTGTTAGAGAATACTCTGTCAAAATGAAGCATGGTTATTCATAAGAAATTATGGTGAGACTTCTCATGTTTACACTTTTGGATTTCTGATTTTTGACATAACACTTGCAAAAGCAGAATAGAACTGTGTTGTTTCTTTTTTCATTTATTTTATTCATTTGGTCACATATCATTCAACAAGCTTTCAAGCTCATAGCATACAATCAAAGCTATCATGTTTACCAAAAGCCTCTGGAGAGCAAGGTAGGGCATCCTTCACCCAAGTTTCTTCACACAAATGAGACTGCAAGTCATCGCCTCTGCCTCATCTTCTTGGTGAGAGCTGCTCACTTAATTGCTTATCTGCCCCCAACCTGACCAGTGGAAGAATAACCTTTCTAGGGCATTTCTCCGCAGTTCTGTGTGATTTGATCTTTGTTTGGTGACCTGGGCCATGCCATCCCAATACGAGAAGAAGCAGCAAATTGAAGTCAGATACTTATTGGAATGAAACTCTCATTTTAAGAAGAAATTCAGATCTATTTAGCTTGACCTTGGAACTTGAATTAAATCTTTAGACACTCAACTTTCTCCAGGGAAGTGTGAGGTTTATATGAATTTGAGTGTATTAAAGCTGGTCTGGCTCTGATCTACGTACCAAGTTGGTTAATTTTTCATTTAAAGGACAAAGGGTTTCACTGGAACTAATTTAACTGACTTAATTTGCGATATTCACATACCAGTTTATATTCTAAACCAGGAGAGGTTTTTTTAAAACCATTAACATGTCATTAAAAAAACATAATATGTTCACTGATTGATGTTTTGAAGGGAGCTACGGTTGCCTATGGCTGGGGACTTCTGACATGCTTCATTTTTTACCTTTGGTACTAACCAATTGTGTGACCCTATATGGAGCCCTCCACCTTTCTCTGATTCACTCTCTGATTAATAAACTGGGGTTGTAATAATTCCCTCTTCTATCTCTCTCAAAGGAGTATACTGAGAATTAACAACTTAATGGTTACAAAATACATCAAAATGATCAGTTAAAAGCCAATATAGTAGGACTTTGTGTTATGAAAACATATTTGAAATGTATTTTTTACCTGAAAAGATTACTGCTCCAAGATTTATTATGGAAATAAATAAGAATAAATTGGCTTGTTTTGTACTTAATCTGTTAATATATGTGAATTTTTAGCAATTAGGAATTAATAAACGCAAAAAATCAAGTGTATATTTGAATATCACATTCACAATATTCCTAAATAATTTTTCAATATCTTATAACTGTTCAGTATCTTTTTAAAAATTGATTTGAGAGAGTGAGAGGAAGGGAGACAGAAAAAAGAGAGAGAGAGAAAGAAACATCAGTTTGTTGTTTCACTTATTTATGCATTCATTGGTTGTTTCTTGTATGTACCCTGACCAGGGATTGAAACCACAACCTTTGCATATCAGGATGATGCTCTAACCAACTGAGCTACCTGATAAAAGAACAGTTCAGTATCATTTAGCAGTTTAAAATTTAACCTGTGCTAGAAATGTCTCTTGATTAACCCTATATCACTTCATCTCTCTTGTACTTTGTTGTTTGAAATGGAATATCTACATTAATTTTATTCTATATGACCTTTGTAAGAATTTTAAAATCATTCCCTATCATTGCTCTTTCCTCCTATCAGTTTGTATAGTCTCTATGTCACAGACTGTGTATGTCTTTATCTTTGCTCAGTGCACCCATTACTAGACCACAGGAACAGTCAAGAAACGTTTGCTGGAGGTTGAATTTACTTGCTGGTTCCTTTCTCATCTCATTTTTTACCTATCTTTATTTTAAAAACTGTGGATCTCACCACGATAGAAATCAAATAGACATTTGTTTTGCGAACTTATAAGTTCACAAGTGTGATCTTGTTACACTTAAATTATACTTGTTACAATTAAATTTTTATGCAATCTTGTTTGTAATTTTTGTGTTGATTAAACAAAAAACATAAAACACAAAAAAATATAATTATATCACCAGTAGAAAATTATATGTTCCAGTTTGAATCTTGCTGCCTTAAAAGCAATTAAATATGCAGATATTGAAAAGAAGGGAGCTCACAAGAGGGGGGAATGAGGCATAGGGAAGAGAGTGATAGAAGCACAATAATACCTTAATTTTCAAGGTATAAATTCAGCACCATCTATTCACATTGAAAATAAATGATTAGTATTTTAAGTATGTATAAAACAAGCTCTCAAATGTGTTTTTTTTGTTTTGACTTCTATTTTTCTTTTTAAATATATTGCTTCATTTTAAAGATCTACATATAAAAATATTTCTATAGCTAAACAATTGGAGAAATACTTGACACTATTCCTTTTGCCATTAAAAACCTTGGAGAATTTTCCTAGAATTAGTCATTAGATAAAACAAAAAGAAAGAAGCTCTCAGACAGGAGCACTACTCTCACCCTTCTATCCAACTGACGTTGCAAGTCCATCTTCTCTTGAAGGCCTCCGAGTCTGCAGCTGTCAGCATGAGCTTGCTGTACCAACTTTAAAATACATTTTGGTGCCATAAGTGATCATGAGTAACAGCCCTGATAAGAAGATAAATGTATCTGAGTAGCATTCCAAAATAAGAGACAAAGGTCATTCTCTAATTCTCATTTATATTTTCTGAAATTCATTCACTTAATAAAGTTTTAAAATATTTGCATAAAATGGTATAAAACATTCTCTTATTTTTCTCTGTATACCAAAATTCTTATTTCTAATGTCTATTTTCTTTTCCAATCACTCTAATTTTTCCTTTGGCTAGTTATTGATTTATCAGCTTTATTTCCTTTTCCCTTTTTTTCCCAAAAGACAAAGTTCTTTTATCTATTTTGCAATTTCAACATTTTGTGAATTTTTATTTTGTTTTTATCTCAGTTAATTATTTCCTTCCTTTTTAGTTTGCTTTCTCTAATCCCTAAATATTAACATGCCAGATTTTCTTCTGAGCATATCCTCAGTCATGTACTATGGGTTTTGCTATACAGTGTATTTATACAATTTTATTTTCTTTATAATCTCCAATTTAGTGTGGAGCTTCCTCTTTTCAGTTTTTTTAAATTTTCTTGTGTTTTTAGAAAGACTTTATATTCAAACACTCCCAAGTTGTTGGGATTTTTTTACTATGATTTTATTAATTTCTAGTTTTATCACATTGTAAATGTAGAATGTAGTCGATACTAGTTGTATATTTTTATTTGTGGTTTTTCTCCTATGATCTAATATTTAAGTAATATTTGTATACAGTCAATGAACACTTAAAAACTAAGTAACTTTGAGTATAGAATTACCCTTATTGCTAATCATTTTATGTAGATCCTGTTAGTTATACTTATCTTTCATCTCTGTGGCTAGGACTGAGATGTGTCCTTATATATTTTTTTACAATTCTGATAATTTTAGCTTTATCCATTTTGATACTATCACAAGTTCACACTTGTGAACTTGTGAACTTGTGACACTAAATGTGTCACTTGACACATTTAGTATAGTTGTGTTTTTATTGTGACTTATATCTCTTATTACAAAGTCTGTGTTTTACAATGTATTTTTTAGACCATTATGAAAGTTGATGTCCTGACTTTTTCTTCCCCCTTCCTCTTCTCCTTCCTCCTCTTCTTCTGCTTTGGGATTTTTTTTTTTTTTTTACTTTCCACCTATCTGATATCTTCTGTTAGTTTGATGACTTCACCGCATAAAATTGAATTATGTTATGCCATCCAGCAAGACTCTGTCTTTTTATAGGTAAATGCATTGCATTTATATTTTACTCTAACAGGTATTTTGTCCTAAGTTTATTATTTTATGTAATGATTTTTGTTGTTAATATTGTTAAACCTCCTTTCCCCTGCCCCAACTTTTCAAATATATACAAAAGGCTTTATTTTGGACTGATTTTAACACCAAGAAGAGTACAGATAAAAAGAACTTGCTCAATATTTTTTGTTGTTGAATGAATAACAAAAATGGATAGAACCCTGTTCACTGATTTAACTCCTTTCAAGTTTATATCCTCACTTTGAGTAACCTTACATCATTCCCCAATAACCTTATAATAAAAAAATGAGTAGCCTTAACATTTTATTCCATCTCCCTTTCTGACCATATTTGGTTAGGTATATTATTTTTAAAATGTAAAATTCCATTTATCTCTATGCCTATAATTTCTCACTGTTACTTCACACCAGAGCCTTTCTCAAGTTTTTTAAATTCACAGCTGGATATTTTCATCAAATAGTTATTTCAAAAAGTCCTCTAGATTATTGGGTGGCAGGGGGTGTTTTGCCGGTTTTGAAATCTTTCTGTGGATTTCAGGCACAATTTGACGGGTACTAACATTTTTGAAAAGGGTCAACATTTCAAGTAAGTCATTGTTTCAGTGAGTGTGCTATGAACATTTATTCATTGTCTTTAAAAATGTAATGTGCCTGTAGACACTTTTGTCCATTGTTTTATAGATTATTTAATATTTTGGGTTACTTTCCCATTAGATTAAATTTTTACCTTTGCAGTTAAATACATCTGTTAAAACATATCTGAGTGTTGATTGATCTATATTGATCTATATATGTGACTTTTCCCATGAAATCTCTCATGACCATCAGATTTCTTATTTTCTATTTTTAGGAAAGCTTTCTTTTATTACATTAACTATTATTTCTATTTCACTTGGGGTTTTTAATCTTCTTTAGAAACATGAATAGGTGAACATGGGGAGTCTTTAACGTTCTCCAGTATTTACAATCTTCCTTTTAATCCTGTTTGTCTCTCTGTTCTTTTACATCCTGTCTGACATAATAACTTTTCCAAGCGGAACCACATGACACTTTGCAGCAGCATCTATTCTGTGTCTCTAGGCTTAATTTTGTAGTTTCAGTTTATAAAGTGGATTTATTGTCTGACTCAATTTCTCTTCAGACCTCTGTTCATTCATTGTTATATTATTATAGTTATCATTGTTTCCTTTTGTTCGTATATCTCATTTAGGCCTTTATTTCAATAATGGTTTCTCCTTCAATTTATGAGAAATTTATTATGTACTGGAGACATTTTTTTTTCTTTTGCACGTTGTTTTAATCTGCACTAATTTTATGTTTTTTCCCTTCTTTCAATGGTAAGTATGCAGAGTCACCTACGAGGTTCCTTCAGCGTGTTAGTCCTGTTTGAAATGGAGAGCGTTATCTGAGTACACTATCAGTATTTCCTCAAGGATCACGTGGGAGAAATGGAAACAGCGGCATGTGCTGACCGGCAGCTGTGCACTCATGCTCGCGTACACGTGCGTGTGTTCACAATTCATGGCTTATTAAGCAGTGTGCCTTCCAAAACTTTTCTAAAAACTCAGTTTTAAGAGAAAATGAAGATGTGATGTGTTTATATTCATCTTTACAAAATTTCATACCTATATTATTTGTTAATATGTTAATACGGTTTGTGTCAACTAACAGGTTTTAAACACACATTTTCATGTGATTATGTACAAGATTCTGTAGAGTCTTTTTCAGGTCTAAGAGTATCCATAATTTTGTGACTTAATAGAAAATAAAAATGATAGACCCATGAGGCCTGGGTTCCAGAGGTAGCTTTGCAACCAGTGAGTTTCTGTTGTTTTTTTTTTTCTAAAATGAATATAGACATAAAAATTCAGAGAAAAGTTATATATTATTAAATAGTATGTTTTGATGTTGAAAAAATAGGCAATGAATTGGAATTATTTGCCATAAACTATAACTATCTCCATGTTGCATTTTGAAATGTCTTGGAGTATCCTGTGTATGACTAAAAAATTATGTATATATATTTTTTAATCCTAAAAAAGACAACTAATAAAAAAACCTACATTGTACTTACAGTGAACTATCAGAAAAATAATTCATAAAAGTAAAACCCATAATTTGATGAAAAAGTGCTTAGGGGCTTAAGGTACTAAGATCTGACACTATATATATATATAATGTCAGACCATATATCTATATCTATATATATATTTAAACCCTAAAAAAAGACAACTAATATAAAACTTACATTGTACTTATACTGAAAGCTACCAGAAAAAGAATTTATGAAAGAAAAACCCATAATTTGATGGAAAAGAAGGATAAGAAAAAGCCAAGAGATTCTGATAGGTCACTTCTCATATACAAGCATTTAGTCTACAGTAATCTTCCAGGACTGTCAGATATGATTGAAAGATAATGCTAGATTTTTTCTTGCCACAATTTATAGCATGTATCCATTAGGAATAATTATGGTTGCATGATTTTGCTAGCTGTTATCTCTACAAGTGTTACTAATGGTTTTATCAATTACTCCCTGTCCAATAACTGCATGGTTGTAACCTAATTTAAAGACACTCTATCACCAGGCTGATTTGTGTAGTAGTAAATGACAGCATTTGAGACACCAGCCAAATGACTCACTTCAGTGACTTAGTCTCTAATAATTAACAATTAGTAGGCACCTAGAGAAAGCTCAAGAGACTGGCGTTCCCATGTTTCTCTTTCTTATCTAAACCCAAGAAGTTGGAGAGACTTCAGTGATTTATATTAATAAAATTGAAGGCCTCTATGGGTTTGGAGAACATGTGTATATAAGAGTTGTTAATAATTCCTATTTAAAATAAAAGAAATTGGGGGTGATGCATGTTCATAAGGCTACATGTCTTACTGCATCGGAATTACTAATATGATAAGACCCACAGTAGAAAAATTACTCTCTAAGTATTTTTTCCAGGCATGTTATTGCTTCAGTTCAGAAGTAAAGTCAATGTGCTAAAAGGGGAATAGTGTTGGCAAATTTGTGCTATTTCTTGAACTTTAAAGGGAAAATGCTGGGTGTGCAAAAAAAAGCACTTCATTACAGATCATTAGTGGGAATTTTATGTACAGCTGAAGGCTGAGAAAGGTATTACCTACTTAGAACTAGCTGGAAAGATTTTTTGAAATCCCCTTCTTTTTTTAATGAATGTAAAAGATGATTTTTTTTCTTTAAAGATGTTATCTCTAAGGATTTTAAAAAAGAAATTGTCCCGTTTTGAAAGTCTAAATAAGAGCCAGAATTTCAAGTCTTAAGTGGCCTACATTTTCTGAGAGTACTTTGGTTGCTCAGCATGAAAGATAGTGAACATGAAATAGGTAAGCATGGAGAACAGGCTCTTCCCCTGTGTTGCCCTTCTACAGACTTTACTAGTACAGTTGGATCTATCCTGATGAGACCACGTTGCTTGTGGATAAATCATCAATCAGGTTATTTATTATTGTGTAAGAATTTAGTACATTAAGCCCTTTAGGTAAACCATGAAGCTAAGAAAACAATTTACAGAAAGAGTAAATTAGGTAGAATGATAAAGAGCTTCACTCAACACTACCATGACATTTCCAGTGGTAAAGGAAGACCCCAACCCATAGAGAAACGTGGGTACTTCCCCACACTCTTTACCAGATTATTCTCTGTAGTCCCTGTGCAGAACAGATGAGCAGAGCCAACTACGAAGATATATCGCAGCCTTGAAGTTTTATGAGAGTTGTAGGCAGTAGTCTTTTAAAACATCTTCACACTTACAAGCAAGCTTATCCTGATTATTGCAGTTCACTGCACAGTTGTGGCTAGTTTATATTCCTTGATAAATTCTGATGGACTTTTGTAATCCTGATTCCTCCAGCTTGCTCCACAAATGTGCTAAAGGAGTCCAGTGTGTGAAAGAACAGAAAGCCCTGGTCCCCAGCCACTCGCTGCTACACAGTACCATTCCTTGCACATACACAGTGTGGAGCAAAAGCAAGTTTATAATTGTTTGTATGGAAAATAATACAATAATTAATAAATAATAAAACAAGAATAAACTGTGTTTCACATATTCACAATTGTAAACCTGCTTTGCCCCACTCCGCATTTATGTCACCCTAATCACAAAAGAAATCAGTGGAAAGGAAGAAAATAAATCTCTGAGGATTTATGATCTCCTGAACAAGATCACAATGGCCAATTTACAGAAATGGGCTTCTCTGATTTTCCCTTGTGGTGGTGATGGGGTTATGAAATAGTCATAATAGCACATGAACTGCCCTTTCTGGAAACTGCTGAGAAAACTCCAACCATAAAAGAAGGGCAAGGACTCATGGTTGTGTATTTCTTACAATGGATTTGAAGCCCCACCCCACCTTAGTCCGATTTGCATATTCTTTTGAAAACCACACATTGAGCATCTATAGCCCCAGCTGATGTCATCGGGCACAGCATGCAGCCACTAGAAGTGGAACAATTATAATTTTTGTAGCTGATTAATCATCATGAAAAAGTAACAGTCAATTGACTCAATCATACATCCATGGTGATTAATCACACTTCACTTGTGTTTTTTCCCCCCAAGTATTTTACTGACAGTGCAGATGTTGGCTGATTTTCTCCTTTTGCCTTTTACTTGGTCACAGATGTTAAGTAATCACCTTGTCCTGATACTTGACTTATCCATAATCTTCGGTATTATAAGCCCTTAAAAGAAAATGTGCTCTTTTCTTAGAAATCAAATGGTAACATAGTTATTACCTTAAAACACAGGTTAATCAATATATGAAATCGCCATAATTGTACTATGTAATCACAGATGCTTTTTTAAAATAATCATGCGACTCCCCCATTTGTTCCTGGATGGCATGATTACTGATAAAGTGCTGGGAAAGAGAGCTGTTTTCCTTTCCTGCTCCTGGAGTGTTAATAGCTTGATTCCATTTAGATATAATCCAAAATGAGGAGATCTAACCCAGATGTATAACAGGCCTCACCTGGTTGCATGTCACTTCTGGGGCAGACATCGAGTTCTCCTGTGAAGAGAGCAGACGTGGTACCGTGCTGTCACCTGAGCGCAACACTACTGGAGTCATCTCAGTTACTAACCTGAAAGAGAAGCTGAAATGATTCCACTAGTGCCATATTTAGAAAATTGTCACATATGAATTGTTGATATTTAAGAAGCAATTACAAACACACCAGTCTGTTGGTAAAAGAGCAGTGTTCAAGGAATATTCTAAATGATTATGAGTCAATTAAATCACTTTTAAAGACAAGTGACGACCTAGTTTGTATTCAAGGCAACAGAAACGCTTCACTTCAGGCTTCTTTTGTAGTAGTGGGATTAATGGATGAGGTGTGTCGAAGATATTCTGCAGTGAAGCCCTAGCAGATAGGCTTGCCTGCCTGATTTCTCAAATAGAAATACCTCACCCTGAGGGAGAAGTGAGGTGGCCATCTCAAAGTAAAGCTCCATCCCACCCTCCAGAGGAGCTTCCATGATTTCTGAGTCTCTAATCTTTGATAAAGGTATTCTCTCCCAATACTGACCTTCAGATGATCTCTGAGATCATTTCCCATGTGGGAAATAACTTTCATACCAAGACAGTGCAGCAGCATTGAGTTCTGTCCGGGGCGATTGTCTCGATACTGTTAATAAAGAGCCTTGGGTTGGATATAATTGTTAATAAACTAATTGTAAAAATCTACTCAAGTGTCACTTATAATCAGGATTTTCTGCTGGACTAGGACCCCTGGGGTAACGTTTGAAACTGTGAATCTTGTATGTGATGGCAGGAATGAGCATAAGAAGATAGAGAGGGCCACCATTGCTTTATAGCTTAGTTGTTTAAAATGATCACATATGATGAAGCTCAGAAATACTTTCAGCTATGAGAACCAGAAAAGAAAGTAAAGGATGAGGAAAAAAAACAGTAGGAAACTCTCCAACTAAACTCAGTCCTCTCTGGATGTGCCAGAGGGAGAGGTGAAAAGATGTTATTAGTTGTAATTTATAGCAGGAACATCAAGGCACAGAAGATAATATAAAAGCATTTCAGTGAGAAGATACCCATGACATGAAACTGTTTAAAACAATTAATCAAAAAAGCCTAATTATTCAATTACATGGATAAATGAATCTTCTTAAAGTGGATATGCAAAAAAGAGAGTGATGATGAAATGTTTTAAAGGGAAATAAGTGTAACAAATCAGCTAAATATGACCTCTAAAAAATTGTGAATAATAAGTCAGTGATTATGTTTTAATTGGCTTTAGCTTTATTATAATTGAGGACACTCATTATCTTGTTTTATTGTATTTATGATTTTAATATTCATGCCATTTGGTACTTTATCTTTGTATACTTTCAGCCAGTGCTTGTTGCACTTCCTGGCTGATTAGTGCCTGGGTCAGTGTGAAGTGAATACAGATGTCTCAATAATGATCGGCAGGAGCGTTGGGCTGATTTTCAGTGTTTGAAGGTCTCCTATAAAGTCGTCCTTTGTGCAATTGTGAGGGTTATTTTTTCTGTTCTTTTTTCTCTCTCCTTCTCTCAACATGAGCAGCTCTGTTGGTGAGAGCCATCTAACAGGAAACTGTTTTTCACTCTGAAAAGGATCAAGGGAGTTGTTTTGGGGTATGATAAGTGTTTTTAAAATGAAGACTTTATATATGCACATTTATCCTATCTTAGGAAAAGTAAAATATGTTTTATGCAAGCAGTAAGATCTAACTGAAAATTCAAGCTCTTTATCTGAGGGTAAAACTGAGGGCAAAACAGGCTCTTAGGCTTGTAACTTCCAGACGATCGGATAAACCACTCTTTGTTCACAGAGAAGGGCAGTTGAGCCAAAGATTATTTCCAAGTTTTTGTCAATCACTTTGCTTTGTAAAAGGTGCACACATGGTTGATTGCTTACACACTCAATATCAGCCAAAAGGTGCAGTCAGAATTGGTCGGCAACTGTTCAGCTGCCTTACACGTAGAGAGAGATTTAAATGGGCCTTTGAGAAGCAAAGAGGGTAACCATTTAGTGCTTATGCATGGGATTTTTGTGAACCCAAGTGACATATGTATTTAATTCATTTTTTAAGTCTTCCAAATGAGTCAGTGGCAAGAATTTTATTTAGGCTTTTATTTAGGTCTGGAATTTTGCTGTTGGTTGTATTGAGATTAGGAGGTAAATAAAGATCTCTACTTTATTTTGCCCCTTTGTGCCAGATAAATGCATATTCTCCAGCCAGTCCTCCTCTTGTACAATAGTGTAGTGAAGCAAATAAATAATGAATGAATGAGTAGATAAATAAATTTGAAGTAAAACACACACATCTGACAGCTTATGAGATTCTGAGTGCTCCAGTCTGCCTTAACATTTCTCTAAATGCAGCAATAAAAATTAGTATTTGAAAATTTGAACATAACTCTTTACTGACAGATATGATTATATTTCAAAAAAGAATAATTGACTTTTAATCATAGGTCATAGTGCACGTTTTCTAAGTCATGCCTTCTATACAGCAGATTTTAGGCAAGTACTCATACTTTAAGCAGGCTTTCTCTCTCAACCTCTGTATTATTGACCTTTGGGGCCAGAGGGTTATTTGTTGTGAGAGGCTGTCTGTGTACTGTAGGATGTTTAACAGCATCCCTGGACCCACCCATTTGCAACAATTAAAAATATCACATTGCCAAATGTCCCCTTGTGGACACTTGCCTTCAGTTGAGAGTCATTGCTTGAAAGCAATGAGACAGTAAGACATTCTTAAAGCAAAGATAGTCCACAATGATATAGTAATGGACAATTGTAAAGGTAGGCTGTTGATCACATATGTAGTAATCTGGAAGATGGGAAATGTTGGATGATTTTCAGCTCAGTTTCCTTATATTAACCAGTATTATGATCCAGGATATTTTTAAGTTTTCCTGAAGCTAGAATGAAATATTTAAGAAGCTATGATGTTTTGAACTTGAAAAGAACTGATAAATTTACAAGAATGTAATAATAACAATGACAACAATAACAACAACAATAATAGTAGCAGCATCCATTTATTAAACAATACTAGGCAGCCTTACATCCATCTAGTCAGGAGGTTATTTTACCATGAACAGTCTCTTGCAGGAACAAGCCCAGATTACCCTGTTTAATTGATGTTTATTCCCTGCTCCAGTGCTGGTTTGCTGACTAGAGGCTGTGTATCAAAGGGGTTGGCACCATCTTTCAAGGCTGTCTGTGTATGGGCTCTTGCATCAACACCAAATGTTTAGCTGACTACATTGACTTAAGTATTTCCATTTTGAAGGTGAGGAGATCAGATTACTTAACCTGAGATTCTGAAAGCAAAGAAGGATTATTAAAGAAGAAAAAAGAACTCCCTGTTAGTGACTTAACGATTCATATATACATGTATATCATTAATTGCAGGAGAAGATCTAAACCATGTACCATTTACCGAAGTCGGATCAAAGTTTTCCTGTGAGGAAGAGAGCCAGTGGCACACCCAGTGCTGACATCACATCGTGTTCTCTCTGTGTCCTGTGTGTTTTCTCTGTAGAACTGATAGCTCCTTCAACTACCTTCACTTTACTTACTTTGAATTTCAGAAAGATGAGAAAGCAGCACATTTTTCTCCTTAACTTCTTTTTAGCTGCCACTGAGATTTATCTTTCATCTAGCTGAACTTAAAATTCTTTAGCTTTCTATATGTTGTGTGTTTCTCTCCTATGCTTTCTGTTTTATAATTGCTGGATTAGGGTCACCAGTACTCAGTTACTCTATTTCTCTACTTCTCAAGACCTGCTTTCCTTTGAGTCTCTGCTCCTAAAGATAAGTTCCTTGTCAAGTGTTGGAATCACATGATGTAGAAGTAAGTGAATTCCAGGCATCCCACATGTAATTTTTCACACTGATGGTCCTAACCATACTGGACAACCATAGCCCGTTCTGTCCTGAGTCACTGATGGTCACATATGAGTTATGTCCATGTCCTCTTCTCCATTGACCATAAAACCTGTAATCTCTATGCTGTTTCCCACAGTTTTGGTTGTGAGTGAAAAGCTTCTGAATGGAATAAGTTTAGCAACATTAACACCCAAGAAGAAAAGAAAATGAGTCCACAGGAATGTTCTGCCTATTTTTTTCCTCTTTTGAAAACTTACCTCTTTTTCTTTAACTGCAGAACAAAATAAAACAAAGCAAAAGACAAAAAGCACTATTTTTAAGCATAATAAACAGAAGCTGCAAATTGCCTTTAAACACATCCTTTTTGATGTGTTTAAAACTTTTAAGTGCTTGTGTCATATTGCATGTTACTTTAACAGAAAATGTTTTTCCCATCAAACACATATGTGTTTATTAATTACTTAAATCTAAGGCTAACACATGTTTTCTATATACAAGAGAGATGGAAAATCGATTCCTGAATTTCCACGAAGAAGGTGTTCTTAACATTTCATTCAGAAGCCAGTTTCATAATTACGTGCCAATCATTTTCACAAAGAATTTCATTATTTCTCCTTATGAGATAATGTATATCAACATGTAAATTCAGATGATACACTTTAAAAATGCAAAACTAAACCAGTATTTTATTGTTTCTTTTATTTTAGTTGAATAGTCTAATTTTAATTAGTTTTTAATGTTATTTTCAAATAATTGCAAAAAAAGTTACAAAATCAGTAAGTACAGAGGTTTCTCTTATACTTGAACTAGTATTTTAAGTGGTTTGTTATTCTTTTCTGTAATTAAATACAGATTAAGCACTAAATAACATAAAATTATACACACATTAGCAGAATCATAGAATTAAAAAGAAGCTCACCAAGTCAACCATCACATTAAAATGCATTTTTGCTGGGTTAGCCGAAAGACCATGAAAAAAATCCGCCTGCCATTCAGTTTAATTTCTTGTGTTTAGAGCTCTACAGCATTCTGTGTAAAACTAATCAATAAAAAGGATTTATGAGACCTTGAAATAGAACAGTCGAAAGGAGGAAATTATAGTCAGTTTTAGTTATTAAAGATTTTCGCCACTAAATTTAGTATAAGGGAAACGTTATACATCTTTTTTAGTTGAAACAGGACATTTATCAAATGCATGGATTAGAGAGACAATTGTGCTTAGACCGACTGTAACGTGTCTGTATTTGCTGCTCTCCATTTATCGCTGGCTACAGCGGGGTAGGCCCAAACAGAAGGGAAACAGGATCGGAAAAAAACTATGTCAAGAAAAAAAAAGTATGTAGACACAGGGAGCCATGACCTAAACATGAGAGGAAAAAAGGCTTTGTGAATTGAGATCTGGTTCATATTAAATTGCTTCACTTAACTTTTTAAAAGGACGAGGGCAAAGAAAGAAGGAAGCAGGGAGAAAAGTGAGGAGGAAAAGGAGGCCAAACTCATCCACACCACAAGTGGCTTCTCACTATTATGGAATCAGACTTTAGCTCAGATGATACTCAGAGACCAAGTCATTACTGATTTTCACTTATTTTTGATGTCAAAATATTAGTTGTACCAAGAACATCTCTGAGAAGAGTTAGACACAGACTGTGTAACCGTGTTGCTTAGTGACAATGAGTTTGAAGCGACTGCCTCTAAGGGCTTGGATACTGTTTATACAATCTTGAGACTTTTACTTAGATACATTCCTTAGCAGAGTAATTTGAGAAAATCCAAGAATTTAGCTTTTGTTTGATGAAATACAAATGACAGATGGAAAACTGCAATATTTTGAAAAGAAAAAATGCAATGATGCACAGAACATAAGCTTGCCATAATAATAATGGTACTTAGCATTTACACCGAGTTCTTCATCTGCAAAGTACTTTACAAATAACTAATTAAGTCTCATAACACTCCTGAATGACAGGTAAGGATCATTACTGCCATTCTACAGATGGAGAAAATGAGGCATGGGGGTTAAGTATCTTTGCCTAAGGCTATTAGAAATAAACAGCAACACCTGGATTAAGGTTTCTGGGCTCAGTCCTTGAAAAGAAGATTAACATGTTATTCAGCCAATTTTCTCATAAATTGAAATGATGCTTGCCTTTGGAAAACAATAATCTGATTCCTGTTCCTTCATTTGCCTTATTCATTCTTCCTACTGCCTCCACCATTATCCCCAAAGAATGCCTTTCCTTGGTGACTAGGTGATGAGGGCCTTTACAGCAAGTGTCACCTGGGAGCAAAGTGTTGGAACTCTGGTTCACTTGACACTAATGTTGCAAATCACATTGCTGGGCTTCACTTCAAAATCATGACGACTTCTCATTTCTGATGGGAAATAATTGTTGGCAGTTTTAAAAACATATACTACAAGAGGAGAAAAGGCAGATATTGCTCTTTTTTGCCAGTTAACTTTCTCCATAATTCTCTTGAATCTGAAAATTATTGTTCAAGCTGTAGAATATTACCCAAGAAACAATTCTCAGCATGAAAGCAATCACCTAGTAGATTGCTTATTTTTGAAGATTTTGTGGCAGCTTACGTTTAGAAGTCACCCAGTTTTTTCATGAATCTTCAGCAGAGTTGAAAGCACACTTGAAAAGAGCAGAAATTCTAGGACAAGATTCTTTTTCTTTCTCTTTGGAAGAACCCTAAGGTCAATGACCATGTTTTCATATATATATACTTGTTACTCCAGTCCCTATGATCTCACACTCCAACTGAGAGAACAAAATTCCAAATGAGAGCAAACAATTAACCAGGACCACTGTGAGATGTAAATATATAATTAAGTCATATTCTGCTCTCTAGTAAATATGTTAAAGGAATATAAAAAGCACAGAGATTAATTTTGTCTGATTATGTAGTGAAACAGTATTTACCAAACTGTTTCTGATTTGTACATGAGGCCAGTATTTGAAGAATTTGATTCCGAAAATTCATCCTGTAATTGATTTTAGTTCCCAGTAATGAAAATGTTTAGTTCCCTAAACTTAGGGAACTTTAGTGTTCCCTAAACACTGTGGTGATGTTGGCACAACTCTGTGAATACACTAAAACCATGGAACTGAACTTTAAATTGTAGATTTTATACTATGTGAAGATATTGGATTGGCCAAAAGTTCATTAGGTTTTTAAGTAAAATTAAGACACATTATTCATTTTCACTGATTATTGAACAGTGCATTCACCATTTTGTTCCACTACCTTCTACCATCTTTCAGGCAACTTCCTAAATCCATCTTCCCAGAACATTTTACCTTTTTGAGCAAAGAACTGTTCTCAGTGACTTTTGTAGTCTGCCAGGGAATTGAAATTTTTCCCATTAAGATCATTTTGTAAAGATCGAAATAAGTGGAAATCGGAAGGTTATAGTGTCTGTTGAATATGGAGGATGAATCAGAACTTCTCAGCCAAGCTGTAGCAGGTTTCTCCTGGTCATCACAGACATGTGGTCTTGTGTTATGTCACTTTCAGTTGGTCTAACTGGGAGCAGCAGTACCTGTTGGAATTAATCATTTGGTTTCCCGGAAGGAGCTCATAATAGAGGACTCTCTTCCAATCCCACCATATACACAATGTCACCTTCTTTGGATGAAGACCGGCCTTTGGTATAGTTGGTGGTAGTTCATTTGACTTGCCCTATGATCTTTTCTGTTCCACATTATTGTAAAGTATCCATTTTTCATCACCCATCACAATTTGTTTTAAGAATAGAATATTTTCATTATGTTTAAGTAGAGAATCACATGCAGAAGTATAGTCAAGAAGGTTTTTTTCACATAACTTATGGTTGGACCCAAACTTCAAAGTGATTGACATAACCAAGTTGGCGCAAATGATTTTCACCATTTGATTTGGATATTTTGAGTATGTCAGCTATCTCCTGCATGGTATAATGTTGATTTGTTCTTATCTAAGGTCTCGATTTGATCACTATCAACTCCAACTGGCTTACCTGACCATGGAGCATCATCCAGCAAATTTCCCGCACAAAACTTTACAAAGACTTTCAACATATTTGATCAGTCACAGCACCTTCTCCATACACTGCACAAATCCTTTTTTGCATTTCAGTTGCATTTTTACCTTTCCTGAAATAATAAAGCATAATATGCTGAAAATGTTGCATATTTTCTTCCATCTTCAATATTAACATGGCTACAAAAATTCACCAACTTAGATAAGTTTTTTTAAAATACACACTGGTATGATAGCTGTTGCAATCTAACAAAGTTATTCTGAATGAAGTTAAAGAAAACTACTAGAACCAGCTTACAGAAAAAAAAACTTAACAATCATTCTGGCCAACCCAATAGCTCAATAACGATGTTTAAAAAAAAAAAGGATCAGGAAATGCAAAATTACTCCACCACCTACTCCTCTTCAATGTGCTGATTCATTGTAGCTTCCAAGAATTATGCTCTATCAGTTTAGAATATACTCTTCAGATTATTTTAAAGAGATTATTTTTCTTCTCACTTTGCTTCTGTCAATGCTGAGAAGCCATTTGGGTGCCCAGCTGTTGTCCTTTCTCTACATTTATCCCACCCAATGGGGAACACTGCTGAGACAACACTGCTGCAATCCCAGTCGCATACCCACTAAGGGTGAAACTACATCCCATGCAAAAGAAACTATGGGTTATGAGAAATACAGATTAATTTGTCTGCCCTCACTATTACACAAAAGATTGGATGCTGGCATTGTTACCATGTGATTTTCCCCTGGTGTGGAGGGTTCCATCTCAGTTCCTTTTGGTTAGTGTCCATGCTGGTTTTTCTGTTTGTAGAAGACTACAATGGGCAGGGACCATGTCTTCAATGATCTATAAATCCCAATAGAAATAATACAATGGATATGTTGAATATTTGCTAAATAAATCTGTGAAAGATTAACTGTTAATAGGATGGGATCACTATTTTCATCATTTCTATTGTTCTTTTGCTTTCCAACTTTTTTTTTCTAATTTTATTTTAATCATTGTTCACGTACAGTTTTCTATCCTTTACTCCCATCCCAGCCCACCCTCCCCTCCCTCCCCACCTTCCTCCCATTTCCACCCCCCCCCAGTTTTTGTCCATGTGTCCTTTATATTTGTTCGTGTTAACCCTTCCCATTCTCCTCTGAAATTCCCCTGAAATTCCCTCCCCTCTCCCCTCTGGTCACTGTCAGCCTGTTCTCTATTTCAGTGCCTTTGCTTATATTTTGGTTGTTTGTTTGTTTTGTTGTTTAGTTTCCTGTTAAAGGTGAGATCATAAGGTATTTATTTTTCACCACCTGGCTTATTTCACTTAGCATAATGCTTTCCAGTTCCATCAATGCTGTTGCAAGGGGTAGGAGCTTCTTCTTTCTTTCTGCTGCATAGAATTCCATTGTGTAAATGTA